>JANTQA010000015.1:11715000-12315000 GCA_027625915.1 Anaeramoeba flamelloides
GTATACTGCTTATGCAATCATGCTAAATACTTATGGTGAACGAACTATTCTCAATGTTGGTAAACCAATTCATAAATGGATTCCAAAAAAGAAAGAAGAAAATTAAATCATAACAAATATTTCATTATCTTCTCTCCATAAGTTTGACAATATCTTTTTGTTCATTTAACATTAAAAAAAACACAAATAAATACACAAAAATTATAAAAAAACTCATTACCAAATTCGGACTAGAAAAGAAAATAAAAACTTGATTTTCAAAGAAATCATAATTGGTTGATAACTTTTAATTTTTTTTTTTTTTTAAATCACTTTTTTTGAGAATTAAGTAACCTCATTGAGAAATTGTTTCTTTTATTTTTTTAAAACAATAATAAGTAATTTAAAGACAAATTTTCTTTTATTTTTTCAGACCTTTTTTTATACTTTTGTAATATTTTTTCGATTATTGATAATGTATTTTAATAAATATTTTGTTGTTAAATATAATTACTTAATCTTCTGATCTTCTCTCAAATAGATTTTGGAATGATTCATTGTTTATTAAAATATTGCTTTTTTTGTTTAAAATTTGTTCTAAGATTAAAAAATTGGTTTGAGGATTTGTTTATGTATCACTTTTTCAAAATAAAAACCCAAGTCTTAAAATATTATTCAAAAGCACGAATCAAAATAATTAGTTAAAGAGAATAGACAATATTGTAGATAATTCTCTAGAACTAAGAATTATATTTATTGAAATTTTATAAGTTTTGTTTTTTCAAAAATCAATTTTTTTTAACAAAAAGTATATTAACTATTATTTTCAATTAAATTCAAATTCTTTTTTAGAGTTTTATGGTAATTAAATTTGGTACACATATTTTTTTGAAACTTTTCAAATAATTGAAGAAATCTTTTAAATCATTTTTCAAATAATGTTTCATTAGGAATATGTTAACATATAGGAACAAAATGATATGAAATCAATAATACTCAATCAAAATTTCCATGCTTTTCTTGATTTTTTTTTTTTTGCTTGAAATTTAGTTAATATTCAAATACCCATTTAATAACGTTTCTTTTGATTAAATTTAACAGATATTTTGATGAAAATGTTCTTCAAAATCCCCATTATTATTATTAAGTAAGTTTTCTAAGAAATTTAATTTGAATTATCATTAAAAAATAATAAAAATCATCTTTATGCTTTTTATCAATTTTTTGAAAATAATTAATGTTTATCTAAAAAACGAAGTATGAAGGATATATTGATCAAAACATTGTGAATTATACCCTTTACCTTTTTTATTTTATTTTTTTATTTTTTATTTTCAAGTTAATCATGCTTTCCTGTAACATAATGCGGTGTTAGCAAGTAACCACTTGATGAACTTTTCCCTTTTTAATACTTCTTATCAAGATAAAAAAATTCCAACTTGTGAAAAAAGACGGAAAATATTAAAAATATGTTTTTTTTTATTATTATTTTGAAGGGAGGACATTAATTTGCTCTTACAACAGTTATGTTTCTTTTTAATTTAAAAGAACGGAGAAAAATCAAAGATTTTACCCAATTCGGTTAAATTCTGGAAAAACTAGGCACTCGAAGACACAGTTGTTTGTTTATAACATTATTATATCTAATAATTTTTATATATTCCTGGCCTTTTTGTCCAATACTATTTATTATTAAGTTTTCTCTAAATTGATTAAGATTTGCATTTCGCAATTTTAAATTTTCTACTTTCCAATTAAATTTTCGTTGTCTTTTTTTGAAAATTCTAAATTTTTTGATATGTGTTCGAAACCAAAAATTTCTAATTTATTTTTGAGTTTAAATCTTCTTTTATATATCGAAATTCTTACTTGGTCTATATTCTCACCTTAGTTTGATAAATTATTCTGGAAGAGTGTGAATTTATTTTTAAAAATTTTGTGACTTTTTTATTTATCCAAAAAACATCTGCTGAGTTGAAATCATTTTGGGTTAGATTGAAAATAACACATCCATAAAATAAATGGCTAATAAATATTGATTTAAACATTTGTAATTTTACCCCATTGGTTAATTGTTATTGATTAAAAATCATCTATATTTTTTTGAAATTTGCTTTTACTTTTTTAAATTTTTTTTAAATGTTTCTTTTTTTCAAGCCAAATTCCTAAATACTTTATTTCGGATATTTGGTTTAATTACAGAGTTTTATCCTTATTTAGTCTCAATAGAAATTCTTGAATAATTTTAAAAATTATAATTAATTTTTTGTCAATTTCGGAAATTGGTCTTTCCATTATTAAAATTAAGTAATCTGCAAACACTTGAACACGATGAACTAAATCTTTTATTTTTTTCAATTAAAAAGTAGCTGATAAATCCAAACATTAATGGAGAAAGAGGATCTCCTTGATAAACTCCTATTCCTACTTTTTTATAATATTTTTGTAACTAAATTTTGATTTTTTCATTTTTAATATATTTATCGAGAGACTAATGAACCACTATATGACTAATTGTATCAAAGTATTTTTTAATATCAATTACAACAATAAGAAATTCCTTATTTTTATATTTTTTTTTGGTTTATTAGAAATGTTAGTTATTTAGTATTTGAATTTACTGGAAAAAAATTATTTTTGTGGAAATACCTTTTCAATAGAAGATAAAAAGGTTTGTTAAAAAAATTCAAAAAACTTCTTAGTATTGCGATTGGGAAGTTGATAAGAGTTGTGTTTTACTTTTAATAAAAATGTGAATTACTAATTTACTTTTAATTTGAAAAAAAAAGGTAATTGTTTTACCTTTCGAATTATTTGCTTAAATTGAATAGAATAACACTTAAAAATTAGTTTTCTTAACCAAAAAAATTCGTTAGAAACAATTTTTCTCTTATCAACCTTTTTCTTTGGGCAGTACTAAAACGCACAATAAATAATTCATTTATCGCTTATTTTCCTGAAGGGTTAAATTACAAAGCACCTTTTGTGTTTTTATAAAAAATCATAAATAATTAATACATTCAAAATAAAAAAAAAATGTAACCTACATTTTATAGCGTTTAAAAATTTATCAAAAAAAAAAATAAATAAATAAATTAAGTTCTTGTATTAAATCTTTAAAGATTTAAAAAATTACTATTTAAAAATATTAATTAATAATCAAAATAAATAAAAAACGTTCTGAAATATTAAATTCTTTAAGATCCTGAATCGATTTTTTTTGTTTTTTTTTATATAATGGATGATTATGATTATTCTGGCTAGCAATTATTTATTAAAATATTTTGAATAACTCATTTTAGAATTATTCGAATTAATCTTCCTCTGATTCTTCAAGGAGAAATTCAAACATCGACAATTTTTCTTCTGCATAATCACCATTTTTGAGAATCCATTCATGGTTTAATGCGTCTTCAACTGTAATACGTCGAAGTGGATCAACAATTAAAAATTTTCTAATTAGATCTTTGGCTATAGTTTGTAGTGTTATAATTAGTTTTTGTGTTTCGAAATTTATATAGGGACAATAAATTTAATAAAAATAAATAAAATATAAAATAAATAAGCAAACAATAAGAGAAATTAAAATAAGAAGAAAATTAAAATAAACCAAAAATATATAAACAAAGATTAACAAACCAGATTCTGAAATATTTTCCCATTCTTGGGATGGGAAATGAATTTTTCCTCTTTTAATTTTATTAAATAATACTGGTAAATTTTCATCGTAAAATGGTGCGCATCCTGAAAGCAAGACATATAAAATGATTCCGGTTGACCACACATCTACCTGTGGACTAATAAATTGTTAATTAATAAAATTAAAAAAACAAGAGCAATTAAGAAAAAAAAAAATAAAAATAAATTGTTTATTTTTATGTTGGGTTAGGTTGTGTTTTGTTGTTTTAAGAAAGAAAATACAAAAAAAGTCTAAAAAATTGTAACAAAAAGTTTTTGAAAATAGCAATAAAAATGTTTTTAAGGCAAAAAAGAACAATTATAAAAAAATGTCTTTATTACAGTTCCAGCAAAGGATATAAATAATAAATTATCGTAAACACAAAGTTTTTATTTTTATTTAACAATCATTTTCTTTTTTTTTTTGAATAAAACCTTTTTATCACTAATTGAAAAGGTGTTTCCACAAAAATAATTTTTTTCCAGTAAATTCAAATACTAAATCATAACATTTCTGCCAATATAAAAAAAAAAAATAAAAATAAAAAATTTATTTTGGTATGTTTGTCTTTGTTTTGAGAAATGTTTGACTTTTTTTATTAATATTATTTTTAAAATTAATATTTTTTTTCGTTTAATGCTATTTTTCCCAAAATATTTTGGGAATTTGAAATGAAATGATCTTTTAATCATTAAATTCAATTACTCTTTTATAAAAAAAAGAATTTTTAAATTAAGAACAAGAGAAAATATATGAACAATTATTAACTCATCAAGTTCTGTTTTTATTAAATAAATCTAAAAAATTCAAAATTCTTTTCTTTTGAAATATTATAAATAAGAAAATTTAGTTTAATTTTTGACTTGAAGTAATGAAATCTTTAACTAATCAAAAATTTTATGATTTGTTTTTGGAAAATTATTTTTTTAAATGTTTAAAAAAAAAAATAAAATTTGAAAAAATCTATTTTAAATGTTGTATTTGTCCAACCACAGAAATCACAGAAGCTAGACACACTCAAAATTCAAATAAAAAAAAATAATTGTGATATAATAATTTGCAAAAAATCCAAAACCTCAAGGTAGATCGTTTCTGTGATTTCTGTGATTTCTGTGATTTTGATGATTTCTGTGATTTCGGTGATTTCTGTGATTTCTGTGATTTCGGTGATTTCGCAAAATAAATAATAAAATTATTGAAATCAAAATGAATACATTTGATCAGTGATAATTTCATTTTCATCGCGTTTGATTTAAAAGTTTAAATAAAGGCTTTGAATTGAAAGAAATTAAAAATTCAAAAGCATTTTCAATTTATTTTTTATAAGGGTTATTCCCTTAAATCCTTGAAGCAAAATATTTGTGAGATAAATAGTTCTTCAAGTGATTTGATTAAAAAGGAAAAAAATGAAATATTCAAATTTTGAACATCTTTTTTATTTCAACAAAGCTTTTATGAAAAGGAACAAATGAGATTCTATTATAACAATAAAGAATCTGGGATTTTTCAGAAAAAAAAATCACAGAAATAACAAAAATTACCTTAATTTTTTGAGTTTTTTTGATTCTCTTCAACATGATGATCGCTTTTTCCATTGGATCACAATTTTTTCAGTAAGGAATTGTTTTTAATTTTTTTCTTTTTCTTGTTTTACTTGTTCGGTTTTTTTTTTTTTTTTTTGATTCGATTTTCATTAAAATAATCATGGTAGTATTTATGAAATTATTTCAAAGATCTGGATTTTTTATTTTTTAATTTTTTTTGTAATAACTTAGTTTTAGAATTAAAAAAAAGAAAGAATCATCGTAGAATTTAAATTAAAGGATTTATGTGATTTATGGGTTAAAGTAAAAAATATCCAATTTTCACAACCTATTTGCGTTGAGGGATGAAACATACAACTTTTTTTAAAAAAAGAGAATATTTGTTTTGATTTAAAATTACTTGTTTAACAATTGAAAAATAGTTATTAAGAACAAAAGATATACTTAAAAAGCCATTTCCAGCTTTATGAAAATTGTAAATCTGATGTACACCAAAGAATAATCAAACAAATTGATATTTAATGAAGTTGGTAATCAAAATAAACAATTGCTTGGTGTGCAGATAAATTCAGAAAGGGTTAATAGTTTTTTCTTTATTTTTCTCGGTTTTTTAAAACAAAACGAAACATTAAATCAGATACAAGATAGAAATGTTATCGTTGTTTTCAGATTTACTTTCAAATCTATGGATCAAAAAAATCCCTTTATAAAATAAAAAATTGATGAGATAAAAAATATTATAGAGTCGATCAATTGAACTTTAAGAAAAAAGGAATTTACAAATAATAAGAACGAAAAAAATTTTGTAAAGTTATCATTTAAATATCTGAAAAGAATAATAATAATTTAAATAAAAATAAAAGCACTAAAAGCAAAGAGATTAAAAGGAAAGAGATTAATAGAAAAAAAAAAAACAAAAAAAAAACAAACCCGTAAATTTTTCTACTTAAAATTTCTGGTGCAACATAAATTGGTGTACCACATGCTGTTTTCATAACATCTTGATCAGACATAACTTTTGATAAACCAAAATCTGTTAATTTAATTTCTGCATATTTTGTGTTATCAGATAATAATAAATTTTCTGGCTAAAATTTGGATTTTATAAGTGTTAAGCAGAATGAAATAACAGAGAAAAAAAAAAAAAGTAAAAAAGAATGAGATTAAAAAATCATTATAAATGATGTAAAATGTATTAGAAATGAAAATTGCGAATTTTTAAAAGTTGATTTGGATCATTTTGGAAAATTTATTTCAAACGCTTATCGTGTTTTTACTGAAAAAGAGTAATTTCAGAATTTTCTATTTATAATTTCAAGCACTTGTAAAGATATAAAAGCAATTGTGAATTTTTTGAAAAAAAAATTATTTTTTTTATTATTTTATATACATTAAAAAGCCCAACACTATTTAGTTCTGTGTGAAGTTAGTTTTTTTTTAATTGAGATAAATTTTAATTTTATAAAAGAATAATTAGATTTTTTTTAATCTGAGAAAGTAAAAGTAAATTTCTGAAATTTTCTTTTTACTTTCTCAAATTAAAAAAAAAATCACCTTTAGCTTTTTCCTGTTTTTAAACAATAGAGGAAAATCAAAGATTTTACTCAATTCTTTTAAATTCTGGAAAAGCGCCGTTAGGTTTTCTTGAGTTTTCTGTTTTATCTGTTCAGTGTTCTAGGTTTTCTTGAGTTTTCTATTTATATTGAAAATCAATAGATTTTCGTTAGGTTTTTTTTACTTTAGAAATAAACAGAAAATTTATTAAAATTTTCGGTTTATTTGTAAAGTAAAAAAAACCTAGAACACTTCACAAATAAAATAGAAAACTCAAGAAAACCTAGAACACTGAACAGATAAAACATAAAACCTCAAGAAAAGCGCGATTCGGTTTTTTGAAACTTGATAAATTAAAAAGAAAATTTCAAAAATTTTCTTTGATGATCTCAAATTAAAAAAAAACTGTCATTAGGTTTTCCAGAATTTAAAAGAATTGAGTAAAATCTTTGATTTTCCTCTATTGTTTAATAATTCTGGAAAACCTAGGCACTCCATGGCACTTGATGGTATTCTATAGTACTTGGTGGTGCTTGATGGCTCTTCGGTAATCACGAATTGGGCATTGCTGCCATTTTCCAATTAAGAAATGAAAAATTTTATATCAATTCCATCAAAATAGTGTTTCATCACAATCAAAGAAAAAACAGAACACCTTCACAAATCAATTAAAAACTGATAATGAATTTTCTTTATAAAATTAGCTTTTCCTCATTGATCTTTGAGATACTGTGAAAATTTTTTCGATTGGAATTTAACAGCATTAGTGTTTTGTTTTGTGTAATCCTTTTTTATTCCAATGAAAATATTTTACTTTTATTTCAAATTTAGGTTTGAAAAGAGATTCAAGGTTGGAATTTTGTTTACGCAAATGGTGATTGTTTAGATCTTTTTGGTTTCTCTTCTCTTTTTTTTTTAAAACAATTTTTGGTACTTTGAAATAAAAATAAGAGTAGTTTCGTAAAAGTATAATTGATTTGTGTAAAAGAAACAGTGGTTGCGTAATAAAAAATTAATATTGTGTAATATATATTCTATTGCGAAATAAAAATAATTTACACAATTGATTGTTTTATTCACAATCATTCGATAAACTGAACAATTCAGACAATTATTGAGCAATTAATAAATCATTTGTTTAATAGAAAGAACATATTTCAAAAAATTGTACTTATTCCCCCATAAATTCAATTTTATTCAAGATTTTATTTTTAAATTTAAGATTTATTAATAATTTTTAGTTAAAAAAATTTTTTTTTCTTTTATAAGTTCTCAATTTTATTGGATTATTTGCAAATTTTTTCTTTTTTTGAATTTTACTGCAAATCAAAACTTTTAATAATAAAGGGGCTAAAGGATAAGATAGCCTTTCATTCGATTTATTCTTTGTAATAAAAATTTTTAAAATTTATTAAAAATGTATTTTACTAAAATCATTTTTTTATAAAACATTAATTTATGTTTTGGGTTTTTTTTTTTTTTTTTTTTTTTTTTTTTTTTTTTGTTTGTTATTTTGTTATTTTGTTGTTTAACTTTTTTATTTTAGTATTTTGTAACTATTCCAAAAAATTTAATAATTAGTTATAATTGAAAAATAAATAAATCTTATATGAGAGATATAAATTTAATATCTATTGGATATTATTTTATCAATGAAAAATTAAAATTTGGAATATTGATCAAAAAAATTTTTTAATTTGAAATGTTTAACATTTTAGAGTACATAATAGTAAATTTTTATTTTTTGAATTTTTTAAAATGATTCTTTTATGATCAATTTTTGGATATTTGTTATTTTACAAAACAAGTTCTTTTTATAAATATATTTTTCTATTGTTTACAATAGTTTCAATCCTTTTTGCTTCTATAACATATTATTGTTTAAAATATTACAAATTGGGCAATAGATATTATTGCCTAAAAATATTTTTTTTTAAGCAATACATATTTTAAATTAAGCAATTGTTTGTATTTTTAAACAATGTTTGTTATAAATTACACAACTACTCTAATTTTTTTGGTTTTTTATCGTTGGAATGTGTATAACATCATTAGTTAGGGATAGGTGTAGGAAACAAAGAAGCCATTCTTAAATGTTGAAGAAGTGAGAATTTAGCATTTAAATAATTCAAATCACAATTTTAACAACAAAACCTGAAAAATTCAGAAATCATTTTTACGAATGCAAACAAGAAGAAAAAAAAAAAAAAAAAAAAAAAAAAAATAACAAAAATATCTACCTTTAAATCACGATGAACAATTCCTTTTGAGTGAAGATACTTGAGGGCATTTAAAATCTTTTTGATAAGATAAGCAGATTCCTGTTCAGTTAAATGATCAAGTCTTTCGATACGATCAAACAATTCACCACCAGTCACGCTTTTGTTTCAAAAAGATCAAAAACAGAAAAATCAAGAAAAAAAGAGTCAAAAATAAAAAATATAAAAAAAAAAACAAAAGCCGAAAAGATTACATTTCCATAACGATATAGATCTTATCTGTAGTTTCAAATATTTCGTGCATTCTAATTACATTAGGATGGTCAACTGTGGAAAGGATTTCGATCTCATTTTCAACCAATTTAAAATTTTCGTTTAAACCAGATTTTGGTAAAATCTTTATAGCCCATGGTAAGCCTGTTCGTTTGTCAATGGCTTTTTTTACTGTAGAAAAAGTTCCTCTTTTTGAATTGTTTGTTTGTTTTTTATTAATTTTTTTTTTTTTTTTGGTTAGTTTAGGGCAATTTTTGTTTGTTAAAGGGGAAAACTTTTTTTTTTTTTTTTTTTTTATTTTTTTTTTTTTTTTTTTTTTTGGAAGGTTTTCTTTTCTTACTGTCCAAGAACTTCTCCTAATTCGTAATATTTTTCAATTGGCTTTTTTTGTTTTTGTGTTCCTTTATTTTTTTTTGATGGCTTTAACCTTCTAAAAAATTTATTCATCGTAATATAACAAGTAAAAAAGAAAAAAATAAATAATTTTTTGTTTTTTCAATGCCGTTTATTTAATAAAAGAAGTATTCACAATTTTGAAAAAGTGTGTTGGCATGGTACCAGAAATTACAACTTAAAAACTGTTTTTAAGGAGAAGAACAAATTTTACCCTTTTTAAATTAAACAAAAGATTTTTTCTACATTTTCGGTTTATTAATTGTATTTTTATTAAATAAGTTATTACACCCGACCCAGAATATCATTCATTTACAAGATTTTTAAGTTAATGAAAGGCGATATTTTAGTTTTTTTTTTCGTTTTAAGGTAACAATCCTGAAAACCAAAACTACATTACCTCACACCTTACACAAGAAAATCTCTTTTCATTACCCAGGGGCTGTACACCTTAAATAACCAGCAACTGAAAAAAACATCTACATGGGTTTAGATAACCAGTTTTTTTACTTTAAACCTATTTTCCAAAATTTAACTCCTTTAAAAAAAAAGGATAACTGTAGAAATAAAAGAAACTATTAAATGCAATGAAAACAACATACAAACAAGAAATAGGGTTCTTCAAAGGTATTTTAAAAAATAATTATGAAGATATTGAAAGATTAAAAAACAAATTTGACTAAAAAATACAGAAAAAGAGCTTTTTTTGAATTTTTCCATGAAAATCAGGTTTATGTTTTGGAATTTTCGAAATTTGATGAAATTTTTGAAGCAAAAGTAGTTAATATTTTGAACCATTAATCATTAATCAAAGATCTAGTCCAATAAACAATTTTTTTATGAACCAAGAATATGTATATGTTTTCTAATCTTCCAATAGCCAAATATGAAAAAAAAAACAAGAGTTAAATTTTTGTAAAGGATTAAAGGTTTGTAACACTGGTTATTTTAGTTACAGGAGGAAATTTAATAGCAAATTCAAAAAAATGTTTCACATCTTGAAATTGAATAATAAGTAAAAATTTAAGTACACAAAGACACAGTGTTTTTTTATATAAATACATTTCAGTAATGAATTATTTGCTTTTAACAATTTGATCCTTTTTTTTTTCGCCTTTTTTGAAATGTTCAAAACCCAAAAATTCTCCAATAACTTCAAAAAACATTATTTTTGTTGAAGATGAAAGAAATCTTGTTTTATCTGAAGAAATTGTAACAAAAAAACTCAAAAATAAAATCAGATAGTTTTAGAATAACGTTGTTTAAAAAAGATATTAGATTTCAAGAAAAATACAAAAATTATTTTAAACTTTAAAAAAATATTATTTTTTTTTATTAAAGTTTAGTTCAAAACTATTTTTTATTGTGTTTAACTAAAAAATCTGTGAAAAAACTTTGGATTAAAAATTGTTCAAACTTATTTTTTAAAAATTGGTAAAATTCAACTTTTAATTGACCAAATAATTATTAATTTGATTATTTTTTAAAATTTATCATTAATAACATAGCCTTAATTTGCTCAGTGATATGGTAATAACCCAGATATCTAAATTAATCAATTTATTTTTCTCATATTTCTCAATTTTTTATTCAAATCTATAAAACTTTTTCCAATTAATAATTATAATTTAAATAAATAAATTACATAAAATTCACAATTATCCAAACTAAAGTGATTAACCTCTACCAAGTAGAAGTCTCAGATAAAAACAACGTGTTGTTATTGAATGCAAATCACATGAATGTATCATAGTTTGCATGTTTCTCAAAAAATCGATTATTTTATTGTATGAATCGATTTTTTTACCTCACCAATCAAAAAAGATCCCTTGTATTAGTAAAAAAAATCAGAATTTCAGAAAAAAATCTGCATTTCACCAAAAATTTTAAAGGTTGAATTATCAATATTCAGAATTCAAAGTTGCTAAATATCTTACTTAAATCCATGAAAAGAAGATTAGAAGCTAAAAAAAAATTTTTTTATCAATTAAAGATTAAACAATATATCCTTTTTAGAAATTATTACTGAAATCTTGAAAATATATTAATATTACAATTAGATTTATAAAAAGGAAACAACAACTCCCAAGTCTTTGAGTTTTTATCTAAGAATTAATGAGTTAATCTTGAAATTAAAAAAATAAAAGATTGACTACTCTTGGGGTTCTAAATAAGAATTACTAAACGCTTGAATATTTATATTTTGAATTTCTATCATTAGATTGGAGCAATTAAATTTTTAAATAAATTAATAATATGTATTTTTTTAATTATCATATTTTAGTAAAAAATGTAATAATTTATTTGACAATAATATTTATTAGAGATTTTTCCGAGCTATGTGATCATGTAGCATCAATATCTATTTATTTTTAAATGTAACCGCTCTAATTATAGTAGGATTTATGGTATATATCAACTCCTTTAAGATTCAAAGTCAATCTATTAGCTTCATTAACAACAAATACAATCAATTGGTTAATTTTAAAGTTAATTTCAAGTAATAATTTTGTTGAATCATTCATAAAAGATTCACTTTTAAAGTTCTTTTTTTTTTTCATTATGAAGATAAAAAAAAAATGGTAATTGTTAGTTCGCCTTTTTTTGAAGCATCTTTTTATAATCGAGTAAAGGATATGAAAAGGTAAAAAGGTTTGATATGCTTTTAAGGATCATGTTATAATTTAAAGATTTTGAATGTCTTGGCTTCTAAGAAATTGGATCATATAAATCATTTCTTTAAATATTTCATGTATATCTTTAATAAATACGAGAATATAATATATCCAATTTTTTTAAATTTCCTTAACAATTACAACAATCAAAATCAAAAAACAACACATAATATAATGATAAAAAAAGTATTAAGAAAACTCAATTAATCACATATTTACTTATTTTATCTGTATTATTTATAGTCAGTTTCTAATTTAAGGTACAAAAAATCCCAAAATAAAGCACAAAATTTATTATTATTTTTTTTTACAATTTATTTTACTGGAATCTGAATTTTGTACCTTGATTTGAGATTTTTTTTGTACCTTAAATTTCGTTTAAGTTTGTGCCTTTAAAGTGGATCTGGTTTTAATACCCCCCCCCCATTTTATTGTTCATTCTTATATATATATATATATATATATATATATAAAATTCGTTAGTTTTTGAAAACTAAATTACTTTAACTTTTTAAAGAATTTTCTAGAATGATTTTTAATTGTAATTTTTATTCAATTCTTCTAATTCTAGTTTTGATTGCCAAAATCGGATTTTCTTTTGAGATACCTTTTCAGAATTAAAGATTTATTGGATGAATTAGTTTGATTTGGAAATTATTTATTATTGGTAAAATTGAAAACTCAAAAAAAACTTGAATCATTTTATTATTTTTTTTTTCTCTTAACTTTTTTCTTTGAGTAGAACTTTTTATAGTTGTTATTTAATTTTGATAATGAGAATTCAATCCTTTTCTTTCATCTTTAAAATTTGTTCTTATTTCGATAACAATAATTTAAAAATAATTTAAACAAAAATATTTGTAAAAAGGGGAGTTTCATTAAAAAAAGAATTTTAATAAGTAAAGAAATTCTGGGTATTTTTCTTAATTCTCATATAAAATAAAAAGATAAATTATAAATACCTTCAAAAGTATATTTTGAAGAATTTTTAAAAAATTCTTAAAAAAACCAAGTTTATTTGGAAGTATTATATTTAATATTTAATCTAAAAAAAGAAAAAAAATCAAAAAGACATGGTTTTTAATTTATGTTTTATTAGTTTATTCTTTGATTAATTTAAGACAGAACCCCCAAAAATACATATACCAAATCAATATATATATATATATATATAGAACCAACAATTTACATATAAAATTATTTTCAAACAAAAAATTATACCACTCAAATCATCGATACTGTTGAATTAGATGTTAATAAGAGAAATATTTATTCGTTATTTTCATTTTATTTATTTATTTTTTGATTTTTTGATTTTTTATTTATTTTTTGATATTGAACATTTGGAAAATAAAAAAAACAAGATTTGAAGAAATTAATTTGGAAATAATCTGACAGTGTATAAAAATGGAAACAGTTTAATATTGTTTATGAACGAGCTAGATATATGAATTAAGAAAGACCATTATTGTATTGGTGCATGAAACTTAGAAAAGAGAAAATATAGAAAAAAAAAAAAAAACAATTCTGCAAAAGAACCAGTTGAATTGTGGATTTATCTTGAAAAAAAGACTTTTAAGAACAAAAATTTGGTTTTTAAAGAGTTATCAATAACTTGTAAATGACAATTTTCCATATTCGACGTATTCAAAGGTTATTATTAGTTTTATAATTTTTTTTCTCAAACAATTTACAAAAGGAGATTTCTCATTACAAATAAAAGGGCACACCAATTTTTAAAATATTTAATTTTAATTTTTATTCTTTTGTTTTAATCAGTTATTAAATATTTAATTGGGTGTTTTTTTTTATTTTTTCAAGTTTTTTTTATATTTTAGAATGATACTATAATTAATTTGATTCAATTAGAAAAAATTCTTGAAAATGTCGATGCTCTTTGATTTGAAAAAGAGTACATTTGAAAATCAACGTCTATTTATATTTCTTGTGAATAAACATTTTTTTTTAAGTAAATAAATTTGTATCTCAATATAAAAAGAGTTTATTTCGTCCGTGTAATATAGAAAATCCATAAAATCGAAGAAAAAATCATCTGATTTTCTTTTTTCAATTCTGAAATATTTATTTCATTTTGAAATGTTTGATTATTTCAAAATATAAAATACAAACAATAATAAAAAATAAATAGAAACTAATAAAACATATTTCCAAAAATGAGCATTTGTAACGTAAAAAACAGGCAATAATAGGACAATAAAACAAGAACATGGTCCATATAGCATCTTATATATATATATATATTAGAAAATAAAATCTGTGTCTTGTATTCTTGTTCCGATCTAAAATATAATTTACTACCCCATGGTATACGGACTTTAAAATCAATTTTCAAGGTAAAATCATAGAGGTTTTATGGAAATGCCAAATTAAGAATGAAATTTGTTAAAAATTTTCTCAATTTTAATATAATATTTTGGTTTATTTTTTTAGAAGAAGAAAAAATTACTCAAAAATCAACGTTCATTTTTGAGAAAAAAATGTAAAACAAGATCCTTTTTTTGGGATTATATTATCAAATATTAGAACTTCGAGAAATCAATATCATACCCACTTATTGTTCATTGTGCTTTCTTTTTTTTTGATCCTTTAAAATATTGATCTTTTATAAAAAAGAAAAATTGATTTTATTGTAAAACACAGATGATACATCTCTTCAGCTATTATTTTAATCCCAGGAGTGTATTATTATTCCAATTTATTTTTCTAATGCCTTGAAAGTGTTTTTTAATGAAAATTTGATAGGACATCTATAATTATGTTTTGTTTATTGGTTTATTTGATGGTCAATTTCAAGAACTCTTTTCTCCCAATTTCCTTTTTATACAAAATAGATATTTTAAACATTTCAGTTTCCTTCAAAACAAAGAGGCACAGTAAGTAATTGTAAATTCAAATAAAACAAACTCATATATTTCAATTATAATCTGAGACTTTGTCTTAAAACTATAAAGATTGTCTACACATTTTTTTAAAAAGAAAATGTCAATAGTGATTTATCTTGAAATTTTTTCCTCTTTTTTCAAAATGCTGGGGATACTTGTCTCTGAAAAAGATCATTGTTAAGAGAAAAAATGTCCAAAATCTCTTTTTTTATTAAATAATACCAAATACAAGATGAATAATTCTTCTACATTTTTTTACTTAAAATTTAAAAATTTGAGAAAAAATACTCATGGCACTAAAAAAAAAATTAATTTAAACAAAATACTGTTCTTGTTTTCTGTTTTTTTTTGATATTATTTTTACCAATATTTCAATCGAGAGCTGTAAAATATTTTGCAATAAAAAATGATTAATCCCTTAAAATTTCGAATAAAAGTTCATTTTCGAAACAAATTTCTGAAAAAGGAGTGAAAAAATCCAACAGCATTATTAATCGAAAAATACATCAGTCTGTAACAATCTAATTTTTTTTCATTTTCTTTTCTTTTTTAAATTACAAATTTTTAATTAATAAATTGAAAAAAAATGTTAACAAAATTTCTTGTTCTTCATTCTTACAAACCAAAAAAAAAAGGGGAACTAACACTAGAAATTGGGGACAAAATTATTATCACAGGTAAAGAAAATAAATCAATGTGTGAGGGGAAAATTGTTGATAGCGAGCAAAGTGGAAAAATCCCAAGATCATTTCTTGAACAACTCAAAGAAGGTATCGAGACTGATCCAGAAATACTTTCAAAGATCCTTTACCAAGGGTCCCTTTTCAAAAAAAAAGAAGGAAAGGATTCCTATGCCAAATTCTTTTGTAAAATATTTCCACGATCCCTTGCTTTGTTCAAAAATAAAAAAGTAAAAATTCAAATCCACTCAAAAAACCAAATCAGAAATTCTTTTTTAATTCACAACAGCCAAAACCCCTAAGCGTTTTAAATTAATTTTATAAATATTCCTTGCCTTTCTTATGGGAACTGAAACTTTTTTTATATATCTTCTCATTAAAACTAGCAACCTGAACCGTTAGTAGTAATACTGTTACAAGAAATCGTCTCAATTGAGAAAGTTAAACAAATGAAAAAAAAGAAAAATTCCAATTTCATTCTCAAATCTGAAACAAAATCTTGGCATTTTCGGTGCAAAACAGAAAAAGAAGCCAAAGTTTGGATTGAAAAAATACTACCACAAGCCCAAAAAGTTTCTAGTGTTTGTCTTTTTTTGGTTTCTTTTTTTTATTTCATGTGTCTATTTCGTTTCCTTGTATCTTTTTAATTTTTGACGATTTTCCATCTTCTATTTATCGAAATTTTTACGACTTTTGTTCAATTTCCAAAAAACCGAAAAAAAAAAAAAAAATCATAAATTAGGAATGCAAATTGATTGAACAGGATGAAAAAGAAAATGAAAAAAACAAAAAGAGTGTGAAGGGTAATCAAAAAAAAAACCTAAAGCCTCTTTCAAGAGCAAAATCAGATCATATGTCTTTTAACAATAAAAGTCCTGGTAAAATAAAACGATCTTTTAGTCTTCGCAAGATGGGGAATTCAAAAGTCAAATCTAAATTAAAAAGTAGATCTCTTGTAGACGTTAGTGTGAATAAAGAAGAGAAAATGATGAAAAAAAGCAGTTTCTTTTCAAGAACAAAATCAAAGAAAAAAAAGAAAAACAAAAAGAAAAACAAAAAGAATAAAAAATCGGAGAATTTTACAAAACGTTTTGGAGTCCCTTTAACTGTTGTCATTGAAAGGGATCAAACAGAAATTCCAAAATTAATTCAAAACTCGATAAAAATTATCGAAAAATTAGGTAAGGTTTTTACAATTCAAGCTTTTTTTTTTTTTTTTCCTTTTTGACAATATCATAAAATGTTCAAAAATTTTTTTTGTTCGTTGTCGTTTTGTGAATTTTTTAACTCTTTTTTGAAGAAAGGAGATGAAAGAATGTTATTAATTTAAAGACAAAGAAACTTTTTGAAAAATAAATTGATTTTCGAAATCTTATTTGAAAAAGAAGCAAACTCCATTTCAAAATAATTGTCCCAATAAAAATCAAATTTTGAAAATAAAAATTTTTGTAAATTGAAGTTATCTATTATAATATAAAAATTTTCTCAGTTTAATATTCAGTTCTATACTCGTGAAATATTTGTTTTTCTTCTAAAAAAAAAATAAAAAAAAATTTGTACATTTATTATGAAATTTGGTTTATTTTGAAAGCAGAGTTTTTGAAAATCAAAAAAACAGAAAAATGAAACTCAAATTTTGCGACTATTTTTTTGGGTTTACTAGACAAATGAAAAAATGTTAGTGAGCAATTAATTTAATGTCTGGGAAGTTGACTCTTTGATCTTCAAGTCAAAGAGATCTTGTAAAAAAAAAGGGAAAATTGTCTTTTTTTATGATCCAAAAAATTTGATAACCTTCAAATATTCCAAGCAACAATGCCAAAAAAATTCAAATGTATAAACGCAGAAAGCCCAATTCAAAACTAGGTTTATGTAAGCTTTTGAAAATTTTTCTACAGTTGTGTAAATAACCCAGGATGGCAACCTTTAACCCAGTACAATCATGAAAAAAATTTTTCAAAAAAAAATTAAACATTTGCTGATTTTTCACTTTTTGATAACTTCACTTCTAATAACCACCTATTTGTTAATAAGAAATCTTTGATCAAAAATTATTTTTTAAGATATTTTACAATTTAACTTGGAAAATGCAATATTCTATTTCTATTGAGATTTTTTTAAAATTTAAACATTAAACATTTGAAAAAATTTTTGTTCTTTACAGTCAAGAGGTTATAATCATATCTTCGAAAATCATTATAAATCTGACGAATATCTTTCAAATGGTAAATCAATTATTTTGACTTTTTAAAGAATTATTATTGATATAAATTGAAAAAAATATTTTTTTTTTGATTTTTCTCTATTCTTTTGAATTCTGGAAAACCTAAAATATGGCATATTTATCATTAGTAAAAAAAAAACCGCCGTTAGGTTTTCCATAATTTAAAAGAATAAAGTAAAATCTATTTGATTTTACTTTATTCTTTTTAATTCTGGAAAACCTAGGCACTTGACGGACACTCTCAATAATAATAATCAGAAATTTTTTCCCTTATTTTAGTTTTATCCAATAAACAGAGCATTTTCAAAACTATTAGTCATTGTTTATTCAAGTAAATATCTCAAAGTTGAATTCAACAAAAATTCATTGCCACATTTATCCAAAATTTTTTACCCCCACCCAAAAAAAAAAAACACCCTTTTTTCTCGGACTAGAGACTTTTAAAAATCGTAGTACTACTAACAGCAATAAATAAAATAGCCTAAAGTTTTATAACTTCTAGAATGCTGAATATATTGTAATACAACTTTATGACATAGGGTGTAATGTCATTTGAAGTATTAGTTTTGTCTAACATGAAATTTTCAATTTTATTTTTTCATATAATCGATACAAAAATTTAACTCATGATTTTTTTCAGTACACGTATTTGAAGATATGAATTAATATGTAAATACTTGGTTCAAATTCAAATTGGATTTTGGGGTTATAACTCGAATTTATTAAAATCGTTAAAAAATATTAAGGAATCAGTACTCTACCAAAACAAGGCAAAGTTTCAAAATACGTTATTTGAGATATTCTCTACTCACAAATTTTCTATATGATAATTGACAAAAAATTCTGATCTACTAAGAAACCTCAAAAAAGAAAATTTTTTCAGTGAGATCAAATTTTTTATATCTATTTATTCTGAAAAAGAAAATTATTTAATTCATTTTATTTCTTATATTATAAAAAGTTTTTCCTTGTTTATTACCATTTCCATCATTATTACACAATAAATACTCTTTGTTGCCAGGAAATTAATATAAAGATTTTTTTTTCTTTTTTGAGATAATTCTTTTGGTTAAACAAAAAAATTGATTTATTCAACCCATTGGAAAAAATACTTATAATACTTTCAAAGAATAGTAGTTAAGCCATTAAAGTTTTAAAACAATTTACAAATTTTACTTAGAAATTGTATTTTTGTGATAAAATTAAATTCGATTTTTCAAAATAAAATTTTCTTAAAGATATTTGGGAATTTTGTAAATTTTATCCTAGAAATTCAAAATAAATTTTTTTCTGACAAAAATGATTTAAATTGTTATAAGGATTCTTTTGAATAAGACCAAACAATTTTATTTGAAAATTTTTTTGCAATTTTTCATTCCATATTTTTGAAAACCAGAAAACAACTTTTTTAAAACTTTAAAGAATAAAAAAAAATTGCTTAATAGATCTCAATTTCCTTGCTAAACTTTTGTTAGGCTTCTATCAAATTTTCATTTATTAAATCGCCTATACCTCAATTAGTTTTATTGGCTGATATTTGTATCGAAATATTAATAATTAAAAATAATAACAAAATAATTTTTTTTTTTTTTCAATCTCAAGACTTTACAACATAAAACGAAGAATAGTGTCTTACCATTTTCAAGAATATTATTAATTATTAATAAAAATAATAGGTTACTTTTTTAGTTTTATATTGTAAGCATGCAAATTTTGAATTTCAAAAAAGAAGACTCAGATTAATAAATTGTTTAGATGAAGTTAACTCATCCATTTCATAAGTCGAAACACAAATTACAAAAAAAATTTTGAAGATCTTGAACAAGATTTCATTTTATTTTTAAAAAATACTACCCCCTTAAATACTTTTATTTCAAAAATTTAGTAATAATAATTAAAATTTTGAGAAATAAAATGAATTTTTTGTTAACAATTCAAAAAATGATCTTTTTTTATCCAATGGAGTAAAACTACAAATATTTAAAGCAATATGTATTAGTCAGTTAATTTATGGATCAGTTATATTTAATCTAACTCAAAAAGATTTTGACTCAATTGATGTTTTTTGGATAAATAAAAAAGTAACAAAATTTTTAAAAAATTAATCCACATTCTCCAAGAATGATTTATAAAACTGAAGCAAAAATTGACCAAGTCAGAATTTCAATATATAAAAGAAGATATAACCCCAAAAAGAAATTAGAAATTCTGGGTTTTGAATACATATCCAAAATTTTAAAGTTTTCAAAAAAAGATAATGAAAATATTTATTGGAAAATAGACAACATAAAATTAGTAGAATTAAATATAAATCAATTTAGACAAAACTTAATAATAAATTATTCTGAATGGAAATGTCAAGAATATTTGAAAATTATTAGACACAATAACTGATAAAGAAACAGCAAAAATATTTAAAATGGGTAGGCACAACTTCCATTTTAAAATTAAGAAATTTCACAAATTATCTAAACAGATATTCTTATGTTTATGATAAGAATAAAATAAAAACAAAATCATGCAACTTGTGTAAAAAATACCAAAACACAGAAATAGATGAAGATATCGATCATTTTTTATGGGGATTGCCCATCATATGAAGAAAATCGAAAAATTTGGATTAAATAATTAATTCAAATAAACAAAAATAATAAGAATAATATCTATAGTATTATTCAAAATAAAGACTCATTATTTATCTATCATTAGTGAATGATAAAGAAAATTATGATTTTTTATTGAAATTTCTTAAACAAAAATTTAGAAATTAAGGGGGGTGCTGTAGAGTGCCGTAGAGTGCCTAAGTTTTCTTGAAATTTTCTGTTTATTTGGAAAATCTATTGATTTTCCAAATAAACAGAAAACTCAAGAAAACCTAACGGCCCTTTTCCAGAATTTAAAAGAATGGAGAAAAATCAAAGATTTTACTTAATTATTTTAAATTCTGAAAAAGATAAATTCTGGTTTTTTTAATTTAAGAAATAAACTGAAAATTTATTTCACTTTCTTTTGATTTCTTAAATTAAAAAAAAAACCTAAAGGTTTTTAGAGGAAATTAATTTCCTCCCTTCAAAATAAAAAAAAAAAAAAAAATTACAATTTAATCTTTCAATATCTTGATAATTCTTTTTTAAAATTTATTGAAAGAACCCTATTTCAGGTTTATATGTTGTTTTCGCCCTATTGGTATGTTTCTTTTATGTCTAGAGTCAGCCAATATTTTGCTTAACGGTTAAATTTTAGTAATGGACTAAAGTTAAAAACAATGGTTAGTTACACCACTGTACTATTTCAATCAAATATCACTAATTAAAAATTTATCTCAAAGTTCGATAAGTAAGCTTAATTAAATCTCTAAAAATATTGTTTATAATTGTTTTTGTAAAGATAATCCTGGGATTTTTTTTCAACAGAATAAATAATTAGTAAAATATTTTGGAACTTTGAAATATAATTTTTTCATTTATTAATTAGAAAAAAACTGTAAATAAAAAATTATTTGAAAACTTGAAGAAATAAATTGTAACCAGCTGAAAATTACCCCTCCCAAAGAAAGTTGAAAATTAAATCCACAAACAATTATTGGTAAAATCATTCTGGGAAAAAGTTTAATCAGAAAAAACTTAAATCAATCCCAAAGATTAATCCTGAAATGGAGAGCAAAGGGATTTGAATTTTCTTTTGGAAAATTTTATTGGGTTCGAATGCAAATTTTCGTGTTTACCAAATTTTCATTTTTAACAAATTTTGTTTTGATTACACCAAACAAACCAAATTTTAAAATAATCATTATACGACCATTAGCATTTTCCGGGTTTATGAAAAATCCTTCAAGCAATGACAACTAAAACCCCTTTCTGCATTTTTTTTTTAAAACTATAGGTTTACAAGAAACAGGTATTTTCCGTTTAAGTGGCCAAAAGGGAGATATTGATCGGTATAAAGAGGAATTTGATTCAGGCAAAGACGTAACTTTTGAAAACGAAATGAATGTCCACAATGTTTCAGGTATTTTAAAACAATGGTTTAGGGAACTCCCAGAATCTTTGCTGACAAAAGAATTATATCCAAAATTTGTTCAAATCCAATGTAAAATTTTTATTTTTATTTTAATTTCTATCTTTCTTTTATTATTTATATGCCATTTTCAACAATTGATATACTTTTTTTTTTTAGTAAAATTTTTTTCAGGATTTATATTCAAATTGAAATTAAATTAATTTATAAAGAGCTAGACCCTTATCGAGTATGGTTGATAGATTGAAATTTCTTATTATTCAAAATTAGTTTCTGTAATTTCTGTGATTTCTGTGATTTTCAAAATTATGAAATTTTAAAGAATACAGTAAAGCCCTATTTTATTGTTTAAAAAAAAATTGAGAAACTAAACAATATTTTCAAATATCAGAATGGGTTTTGAATTCGTTTTCTAATCTAATGACTTTTTAATGTTTCTGAAAATTACTAATAATTAAATTTAATTATTTCAAAAATCTATGTATTTTTTATCCCAAAATTTACATGGTGCAATTGACGCACTTGTCAATATTTTCTCTATTTCTATTTTTAAAAACAAAATTTTTATAGATTAAAGATTCTTTTTCCAAATTTTATTGTTTACTTTATTGATCTTTTCGAATTGGTAAAGAACATTACAATTTACTTTTTTAAGATTTAACTTTTTTATAAAACTGGAAAAACTTTTTATGTAACGTTTCAAATTTTGACTTCTTTGATCTAAAAGTAGAAAGAGATATTTCTAAAAACAATTGCATTAAAAACATAACATATTACATTTGTTTGAACATTTTTGGTAAAATTATATTTTTTTCAAATTCAAATCTTTTTCTCTCAAATCCAAAAATTAAGCAACAATCTCCAAAAAAAAAATAAATAATAAATGATCAGGGAAACAAACCAAACTGGAAAAGATAAACAAAGATTGGTAATCTTAAAAAAACAAAATTAAACACTTTGGTATTGTTAATCATGATGTAAAAAATGGAGTTTTGTTGATATGACCAACCCACCAAGGTGTAAATATTTATCTTTTTAAACATAAGCTTTTTACTTTGAAAAAATGTGTGTTGTATCATTTCTATAAACACGTTAATTCTTAACATATAGATAATTTAATGATCGATAGGTGAAGAAAATAATCGGCAATGCTAATTTTTTGTTTGGAATAGTGAAATATTAAAGTCTTGTGAACAGGAATGATGTAAATAGTGAACAGATCTTAATTTAAAATAGCCCACGAAAACTTTGTTATCATTGTTGGTAATATTTAAAAAGATTTTCAATTTTTTATTGAATATCTGATAAATGTTATTGTCATAATCACAAACTATGTTTTGATAATGCTTATTTTCTAAAAATCCAATTTATTTAAAAAAAAGAAACTTGGAAAAAAATGTTTATTTATTTTCATTTTTTATTTGGACTTTTTATCATTGTTCTGTTTGACCATTCATGTTTATTAGAGGTTAAATAGTATAGTTGATTCGGTGTTGATCTTTTTAAAATTGTGGAAAAACTAATTTTTTCAAAAATGTGTCAATCGTGTCCAGAATGAAATATATTACTTTATAAACTAAAATCATATTTTTTTTATAAAAATTTAAGGTGAATCTTCCAACATGAATGATATATTTTTAAAAAACATAGAAATTTCCAAATGATAGCATGGCTAATCTTTACTGTAGACGAAAAACATAAAATTGAAAAAATAAAAAATTTAAAAAAAAAAACTTTGAAAATACCAATTACAATTAAGAAAATTGAAGTTTGGTAATGCCTTTTTAAATTCCTTTATTTATTAGCAAAAAACTTTATGCTAACATTTTTTTATTGATAGTTCAGGAATAAAAAAAATATATAAGGGACATTTCAAAAATTAATAATTCACTTTTTTTAAGGTTTTGATTTTATTTTTTACAAATTTTAAAATAAACTTTGTTTCAGTCAAAGAGGAATCCAAAAAAACATTTTTTTCAAATATCAATTATTTTATAAATGACCTTTGAAGAGTAAATAAGAAATAAGTAGAATAATAAACATCAAAGAATAGTTGATTTTGCGTATGAAATAATAATAATAAATCAATAGATTTTCTTAAAAATGTAAAAAATCAAATTCTTAGGTGCCCTATTGAAAAAAAAAAAACAATGATCATTTCAATTGGTATTTGAAAAAAAAATATCAATTGAAATAAAAATGACTTCTCTACAATCCTTATTTTTATTTTATCAATAACCTTCGAATAACACATTTTTACCAAGTTACGTTCGATCTTGCAATAAAAAAAAATTTGCAAATTAATTATGTCAAAAAAAATCGAAAAAAAATAGTAAAAATGTGAAAAAATGATTTCAATTTTGGAATTTCCAAAATAAAATTTTTCTTCTAATATCCATTCAAACACTTTAGAACGCATGTATAATACTCTCCACAATTAGGCCACTTTGACTGAAAAATGATTTATCAGGCTTTTATTTTTTTGTAATAATTAAAAATGAAATTATTAATAAGATTTAAGACCTATTTGTCATTGAATACTAAAGATTTTTTTCAATTTATTGTTTCAGGTGAGTCACAAATTTTGAAACATCATTTACTGTAAATTAAAAAAAATATTTTCAATTTTTTGGTTTAATTAACCTTTTTAAATTTTGAAAACACCCTGAAGAAAGAATTTTGTTAAATAAATCTTATTTTCAATTATAATTTTACATTTTTCAATTAAATTTTTATACAGTCCAAAATAAATTTATTTTATTTTATTTGATCTTTAAAACCGTTATTTTTTGATTAAAATGAAATTTTCTTAAGGGTAGTGTTATGTTGAAAAAAAAAAAAATAATTACTAAAAAAGAAATTTTATTTAATATTTTTTAAGTCAAATTTTTTTACTTTAATGCTAAATAGAAGTTTTTGAATAGTTTAAAGAAATTTTATAGATTTTTCCAATTTAAAATTTTAATTGTATTTTTTTTTAATAAAAAAAACCTTAATTAGCAATTTTGAAACTATTTTTCAAGTTAGTAAATAAACTCCATTCCAAAATTTTATTCGGGACGCTCTTTGAATAGAAAGTCTCAAATTTAGTCACTTCAAAATTCTATCATTAAAAGATTAAATGAAACTTTCTTTTGACCCTTAACAATAAATCCATTCTCCAAAAATTTGGGCAAACCCAAAATCAAAAAGAGAGAGAAAAAATCCGAATTTATGTGTATTTTTCCAAACTTAATATTAAATCATAGTTAAAGACCCATTATCTATGTTTTTATACTTAATCCTTTTTATCCAAATAAAAGAAAAAATAATAAAACGAAAAAATAAAAATCTATGTTTCCAAAATGATGAAACAAGCGGAACAACCAAAAATTGTATTTTTAAATTTGTTGAAATTTCACCAACAATTATTTCTCGATCAAATGATTAGACACCATCAACTAATCTTATGTGAATTTTTTTATTTAACTAGAACTCAACTTTAAATTTTATCAATCATTGGATAAAATTTCCCGATCGAACTGAACAGGATTAAGCAATTGGAAATAAGAAATGAAAACAAAAAAAGAAATAAAATGATAAAAATATTTGTTAAAATCAAAATTATTTCCAAATTGAAAGTAAATTGCAGTATTGTTATTCTTTAAACTGTTTTAAATGCGCCCAAAATTTTGTAATTTAATTCAGTATTTATTCATGATTTAAATAATATTTAAAGTTCATCTCTCGGACACTTTTTTAAAAAATAATACATCCAAAAACTTTTTTTCAAATTTGTTTTTAACTTTTATCCTATAAGCAATTTTTAACTTTTGTTATTTAATACCTTTGTCATTATTTATGTTAATTTTTATAATTTTCTTTTTTTATTTAGAATATTAAAAAGAATTTTTAATCACACAATTTCGTTCTTTTATATATTTTCTTTTAATATTTGATCATTATTTTAATCTGTGGGGGTTACAAACATCTTAATCAAAATTGAATAATCATTTTTTTTTTTTTTTTTTG
Source organism: Anaeramoeba flamelloides (assembly GCA_027625915.1). NCBI lineage: Eukaryota > Anaeramoebidae > Anaeramoeba > Anaeramoeba flamelloides. The sequence goes on from JANTQA010000015.1 coordinate 11,741,152, forward strand.
TGGTTATATTTTAAGAGAAGGAGACCTCCTATTTTCTCTTGAAAGAACAGTCAATCAAAAATAATTTTTAAACAAAATCACAAGTGTAAAAATGAATGTTGTAAAAAATAGAGTTTTTACAATTTTAGAGATAAATAAAGAGTTCCATGGATTTATCCAAATTTAGGTTTGAGCAAAAAGAAACCTCCGTTTTTGGTTTTTGAGCTCAAAGGGATTTTCAATATAAAATCGTTTAGTAAATACCAACACTTTGTTTGAATTTAATTTTTTTTTCAAAAATTGCAAGATTAGTATCCACAAAACAATTTTTTGATTAAAATTATTATTAGTCTATTAAGATAATCAGATATTTCGTTTACTATTACTCAAATTTTGGATAAATCTATTGAACTCTTTATTTATCTCTAAAATTATAAAAACTCTATTTTTTACAACATTCATTTTTTACACTTATGATGTTGTTTTAAAAAAAAAAGAAGAAGAATAATTTGATTATTTTCTCAAAATTACAAAACTTTTGTAAAAAAAAATTAAAAAATTAAAATGTTAAATAAGACCGTATCAATTAAAAATAGTTCAAACCCCACCCTTTTTAATACAAATTGAAATAAAATAGACTTTAAAAATATTAAAATCAAATACTTTGTATGATTGTTGACTTTCCCATCTATCTCTTTTGTACAAATATTATTTTATTGTATCGAGTTTTTATATAATTCAATTAATTGTATTTATAATAAAATTAATTAATTTAAATAAATTAAATACTGTAATATTCATCAATAGATTACTAATTAAAAAAAAATTTAAGATAGCATTGAAGTAATCAATAGATTCATCTCAAAATGATATACTGATCTATTTTTCTATTATCTTACTTCTTTCTCATCTCCCACTTACCACCTTCGATATTTTTCCAAAAATAATTATAAATTAAACCCAAAGCAAATTATCAAGGAAAACAATTAGTTGAACAAGAAAAATTATTAGTTGATCAATTACCAAAATTAAACAAAAGAATTTTTGAAATAATCTCAGAATTAATGCACAAAATTAAAAAATATGAAAAAGTAAATAAAATGGGAATCCAAAATTTAGCTTTACTATTTGGGCCAACTTTATGCTCTCTTAGAGGAGAAAAGGCAAATAATGTCATAAATATGTCAATAGAATGCCAAATTGTTTCAATTATGTCAAACAATCATGACTATATGTTTGGTAAATCAGAATATGGTGTAAATTTAATTGATCAGGATGAAGACAATAACTATGATGATGACGATGAAAATTATACAAAGGAGTTATCCAAAGCGATAGCAATTGACAATAATATCCAAATCGATCCAGAGAATGTTGACGAACAAATTTTTTTTAAAGTTGGTGATATTATAAGTGTCACCAATACAGATGACGAGGAATGGTGGTATGGGAAAATTATTTGTCGAGAAGATGGTAACAAAGAAAATATTGAACAATTTGGTTATTTTCCAGCTTCCACTGTTGAAAAAATTGGAGAAGACGAATATTTAACACTAATTAACCAAGAAAAATAATTTTAATAAACCTTTATTTAAAATTTAAATTTAAACGAGAAACTAAAAAATAATTTTTATTTTATTTTTTTTATTTTTTATTTTTATTCAAAATTTTCATTTTAAGAGATCTATCTTGCACTGAAATAGTGACAAAATATAAAAAATATGTTATTGATGATATTATCCACTTACTTACAAATTTTGGATATATCAAGTGAAAAAAATTTTCTTCGACCCGAAAAGTAAGTAATTTTTTTTTATAAGATCATTTTTTTTTAAAAATTTTTTTTAGAAAAAGAAAGTTACTAAATTCCTTTTATTTCTTACATTAGAAAAAGTTTTTACCCAGTTTATTGCCATTTCCATCATTATTATACAATACAAAGTCTTTATTATTACAAATAGTATAAACATTTTTTTTTCTTTTTTGAGATAATTCATTTGTTTAACCAATAAAAAATCATTTTATTCAGACATTATGAAAAATAATTTTATTATTTTAATAAGGGTAATTATAACGATTAAAAGTTTCAAACAATTTAAAATTTTACCAAGAAATTGTGTTGTTTAGTTTTAATATTAAATTTGATTTTTCAAAATATAACTTTTCTTATACATATTTGAGAATTTTGAAATTTTAAACTCAAAATTCAAAACGAATTTTTTTATTCCAAAAAATGATTTGAATTTCTATTATAATTTTTGTGAACAAGTCCAAATCCTGTCCTAAAAGAGAATATTTTACAATTTCCTAACTGATTTGATATTTTTTTTCAATTTTTTAAAAAGTGACAAAACAACTTTTTTTAAAACTTTAAAGAATAAAAAAATTTTACTTAATAGATCTCAATTTAAAAGATTAACTTTATGTGAAAATTCTATCAAATTTAGATTGATTTAAACCCTGCACCCATCATTAGCTTTATTGTTGAGATTTGAATTGAAATAATAATAATCAAAAATATCATTATAATAATTTTTTTTTAAAAACAAAATAATTCTTTCCAATATAAAACTAAATAATATGTTACTCCATTTTCAAGAATATTCTTAATTATTTATAAAAATAATGTACTACTTTTTTTGGTTTTATATTGGAGATGCATTTAATTTTGATTTCATAAGAATAGACTCAAATTAAAAATTTGTTTAGGTGCGGTTAAATCATCGATTTCATAAGCCGAAACAAAAATTACCATGAAAAAATTTATTTCAAGATCTTGACAAGTTTTCAATTTATTTTTCAAAAATATCACCATTAATATTTTATATAAGTATATTCTTTAAATTTTTTTTTACAAATACCTGATATTCCAACATTTTCTTTGTGGTTTAAACCATATAAAATATGTTAAATACGTGTTGTATCAATCTTTTTGATTAGGAGGGTGTTCAAAATTTGTTACAATCCAGAAAATTTCTAAAATTAAAAATTTTTAGGGTATATTTGGTACCGAGTTGGTAGTGTGTAGAAAATCTTTTTAAGAAATAGAAAGTGAAATTTGAATTTAATATCCTACTAAATAGATTAGACCTGGAATATATTTAACTAAAATTCAAGTTATACTATAATTGTTGGTAAAGCACGTTAGTTTTTAAATAGTTCACAGACTTTAATAGTAAGATCATAAATGTTCTTTACCATAAATTATGGATTGTTACAAAGTGATCACAATTAAATAATTGTCACTTTGTATATTTTTTTCATTACTCTCTCAAGTTCTAAAATTAGAAAACCTAAGTAATCATATTTTAGCACTTAAAAACAATATTTAGAACTCCCAAAAGTAATTTTACCATTCCCGACCACAATCTCAAATCAAACAAATTATCATTTTTTTTATAATTTTTCATTTTTTATTTTTTACATTTTTAAGCAATTACTTTGGAACAATACAATGAACGAACAAAAAAGAAATCTCCCAAAAAACCAAGAAATACACAACTCAGATCATACCAATAAGTTTCTTGAAATCAAAAACAAGAAAACAATCTGTGAAATATGTTCAAAACAAAAACCAACATTTACCTGCACACAATGCAACATATATTATTGTAATAATTGTCAATCACAAGCGCATATCCCAATAATGAAAAAAAAACACCAACAATATATCGTTGCTCTTTTAGATGGAAACCTTGACGGTATTCATTACCTTTTAATTGTCTGATGATCATTTTTTCTTTTTTTTTTTCATAGCTTTCGATTAAAAAACTGTATTTCTCATAACAAAGAAAAAGAACATAACAACGTGAACTGTTAATCTTCAAACCAATTGGAAATTATTTTGATTATTCATTTGGTTTCATGGAGAAGGTAATGAACGTGTTAACAAACAAATTACTCATTCTGAATTAAACACTTTTTCCACAATCCTTGAATAGTTGTTATTTTATGATATTTGAATCTAACTTTTTTCATTTCTTTTTTGATAGATTAAGTGACTTGTTCTTGTTAAAAAATGAGGAAAGATCCTATTTAAGGCTCTGGTCATTTACCGTGGATTTGATTCATACTCACGGAGTGGCTTGCCAACAAAAAAGAATATTGTGCAATTACACTTCTTTGGATTGATAAAAAATTCGACTAACAAAGAAAAAATTTATATGGATCTCTTATTCGCAAAAAATCCACAATACTGTTAATTGTAAAATAAAAAGATCAAAATTTTAATTCAGCTTTCCAAAAAAATCACTGAACCAGAAAATTAAAATAAACCATCAAATTTCCCCATTCTCAAAAGTAAATTAATAATTTAAACTGACAGTTGTGGAAAAAAAGTGAAAAAAGGAAAAAAAGTGAAACATGGTTTTTAATTGGGAACATTACTGAAAATGAAAAGTAAGATCAATGAAAAAAAGAATAAATAAATAAATAAACTCAAAATGAAGTGTTCTACACAATAACAGTTTTTTGAATACTATCTTTTAGTATGGGTTTTTCTTTGATTGATCAATTATTAAAAATTTGTTCAAAAAATTAACTATTTTTGAGATCTCCAAAACCACAGCTTGAATTTAGATAAATCAGGTAGATTTAAATTGAATTTGTTGGGTTGATAGAAAATAATATAATGGGTTATTATTTGAAGTTAATTGGTTTCTTCTTTTAATTGATTTTACTTTTCATTTTCAGTAATGTTCCCAATTAAAAACCAGTTGAACTTTTTTTCCACAACAGTGAGTTATAAGAATTAAAAATTTGAAATGTTACATGATTCAATCTTTTTTTGGAAAGCTGGACTAAAATTTTGTTCGATTTATTTTGTAACAAATAGTTTCAAAAAAAAGAATATAGGGTTTCCCAATTCCAAAAAACCAAATTTTAAAAAAAAAAATCATCTTTTCTTATTTTAAATTTCCAAAGTGTCAAATTTCATTAATTTAAAACAAATTGTTTTCTTTCAGTATAAAATCGATTTAATTCGATTTAATGTATTTTTGGTTAGATTTATAATCCTAAATATTTGACAAAGCAAGTGTTTTTTTACATTATTTGAGATAAAAATAACTAATTTGAGAAAGGGAAAAAATGAAAAAAATTTTAAAGATCTCAAAAAGCGTCAGAGAGCTACACCTCGAAACTGGCACAGTTTGTTTTCAAAATTAATAAAAATCACAACGGTATAAATTGGAAATTGGGTATACACACTTTGGTACTTTTTTCTAAAAATTTTCTCGTTTTTGATTGTTGATTTTTAGAGATCTACTCATACACCAAATTTTGTTGAGTTTTTGATTGTTATTAGGTACTTATTAAAAATATTAAAAATTTTTTTTCCATTTCAGAAAATTATTTTTTAGAAATGGAACGAATATTCAAGTTATTTTATTTTTTTAATGTGAGAGGGATATTATTCAATTTTTTGTTGTTATGAAAATTGGTTAATATATTTGTTTACGGTCCGAGGAATTTTTAGTGCATACTATAAGATCACATATAAAAAGCAAAAAATAATCGAAATAGTACACGAAAAAAAAAATCAATAACACACAAAAAAAGATTGGCAATAATAACTGAAATTTTTTTTTTTACAGCTTAAACAATAATCTCAAAAAAATTGTGTACTAATTATGGATAATCTTATTTTTTTTCAACCCAAACAATAATCTAAAAAAAAAAATTATGTTGCTTATAATTAAGGATTCTGCCTTAAAAAAAAATTGTTTTTTTGAACTTCCCTAATAAAAAACATTTTTTATAACATCTATATAACATTTTTATAACAATATTTCCTTTTATATGATGATTTTTTCAATATTTTTTTGAAAAATATTCTTATAACGGGCTTATAACATGTTTTATAACATATTTTTATGTTATAAAAGTTGTTATTATAAAATTTTATAACATTTTAAACCTTTATAACACCTTTACAACACGTTTATAACATGTTATAAAAAACTTTTTTTATTAGGATTGTTTGATTAATTAGAGTGTGTTAAAAAGTGCTAGGGCTGATATTAAATAACCATGGAAATTATTTTGTGTTAATATTATAACATAATTGCACAAATAAACTCATTAAATACTGTATCTACTTTATGAGTATGTACCTTTTGTTTATGTAATGTTTCCATCTTACTTGCCCGAAGCTTCTAAAATTTTTCTGTTTTGATTAATCCAAAAAAATGTTAACAATAAGTCACTTTTTCCAAACGATTACAGGATCATAACCAAATAATTTTTCCTTCTGAAATCATTTTTTTTTATTTATCATTATTTATATGCCTTATTCCAATTAAAAACAAACCAGTATGCACCACATAATAAACTCCTAATTCAATTTTTTATGACACACCAAAATTCAATTTTCAAAAAAAAAACATCTTATTAAGGGAGTATCCACGGTAAAGGAAAATTTTTCACTTTTTTGCAATTCTGAAGAGGATCAGAAAATAACATTTTTTACTTTGGTTGTAACTCATTGATTTTTATTATTTAAAGTACTTCATTCATTAGATTTTTTAAATTTTTTTTTCAGGTCTCAAAGAAATTGCCACAATAGAATGTTGAGTTGAATTGCAAAAAATAGTGTTTTGAAAGTTGAATAACTTTTCTTTTATCCTTCTCTCAACATTCTATTGTGGCATTTAATTTTTTCATTTTTTTATTTTTTCATCATTTTTTGAGATTTTTTTAATCCTGACAAGATAAAGCAATTAGAAATATTTTTTTTTATTAGTGGCATTTGGGATTAATGGATTTTGTTTAAAATGAACAACAACATTACAATTGAAAGAATCATAAAAGGAAACATAAATGGGACTTAAATAGCTAGAAGAATTCCAAAATTAGAATAATTAAGTCAAATTATTACTTATTAGGATTTTAAATCATTGGGTTTAGTGGAATTGGAGAAGTGAATATGATTATATGTTATCAAAGTTTAAAACACAAAATAGCCACAAGTTTTATTCAAAAAATCTGAAATTATCTTCTCCCAAAAAAAAAACTAAACCCCATTCCAAAAATTCCAACATATCAGAAAATCAAAAATAGGAAAACAAAAACTCAATTTATTATATTTTCCCAAACGTAATATAAAACCATATTTAAATAACATAGTATTAATGGTTTTAATAAGTAATCATTTTCATCCAAATATAAGAAAACAATATAAAATAAAAAATCAAAACAAGTGTACCCAAAATAAGTAAACGAGCTGAAATGAAAGAGTTTGAACAAAAAATATATTGGTAGATTTGTTAAAATTACACCAACAATGGTTGATCGATCAAATGATAAGATACCATGCACAGGTTGTATGTGGATTTTTCAATTTTTGAAACTCAACACTAACATTCTATCAACCATCTATAAAAAAATTTCAGATCTAACTAAACTGATTAAGTAACTGAAAAATTGGAAATGAAAACAAAAACAAAAAAGACAAAAAATGAAATAGTTTGTTGAATTAAAATTAATTTCGAATTGGATGTAAATCATGTTATTGTTATTTTTTCAACTGTTTAAAATGTGTCCAAATTAATGGAATTAAGTTTATTTTAATAAAAAAATAATAATAAAAAAAACTATTCTATCAATATAATCTCAATTTTTTTATTGTTGAACATGACTAAAAAAAAAATATCAAATAATTTTTTTAAAAAAATTTTTAGAGAATCTACGATCACACGCCACTAATATAAAATGTTCTTATCTCATCTCTCTCAAATTTTTATCATGTCTTATGGTGTAGCTACTCCTTTAAATAAATTAAAAAGAAATACTATATTAGAACTACTAAATAATTGAAATGTTAACAATTATTTATAAATTACAATACTCACAAAATAATAAATAAATAATTATCATATAAAAAATTATCAGAATTATCAAAACTTTTACGGTGAGCACAACAAAAAAATGCATTGAAAAAATTGTTTAAATTCTATTAACAATGATTGATCAATCAAAAGTTAGAAAGTACCAACTAATTTTATTTGGGTTTTTCTATTTAAAAAAAAACTCAACTTTAACTTAATATCAATCATTCGAAACGATTTTTACAATTTAAGGAAATTCATTACGTAATTCAAAAAATGAAATGAAAACAAAAAATAAAAAAAAATGAAAAAATGATAGAAATATTTTTCAAAAATCAACTTTATTTCCAATTTGAATGAAATTGTATTATTGTGATTCTTTTAAATGTTTTAGTTGTTTCAAAATTTTGGAATTTTAGTTTAATTTTGAGAATTGATTTAATTTTTTAAAGAAGATTATTGTTTTGTTGTGATCTATAACTCAAAAACGGAAATCGATATCATTTTAGTAAAGAGCAATAGCAGTTGCAATAGAATATATATATATATATATATATATATATATATATTAAAAATTGATTCATATAAAAATTCATGGTAACCTTGCAAATACTGTAGCTATCATATCAATAAAAAAAACAACCCTTTTTAAAAAAATTTTCAAAATTTAAATCAACTTTTCGTGTTTTTATTATTTACTATTTCTCCCCCCCCCCCTCTATATATATATATATATATATATATATTATTCACAAAAAAAAAAAAATAGAACACAGATTTCCCTCGAATAAATATGAATGCACTCGGCATAAAGAGGAATTTAATCTATTTTGTCAAGAAGAAGAATGTTTAAAATGCTCGAAATGTATTTCGGATTGTAAAAATAAAAACCACAAGTTGGATGATCTTGGCTTGGTTGCTGATAATTTTATTAAAGAAAGCGAAGAAATTGAACTGTATTTAATTCATCAAAAAAAAAAAATAAAATCCAAAAGATTAAAATCAACTGGCAATCAAGAAGCGTTATCAAAGGAAATTGACATATCTATTCAATTAATTGAAATGCGTTCAACAAAACTAAAAAATCAAATAGACATTATGACACAAAATAGTATAAACTCTTTAAAAGAAATAAAAAAATATTTTAATCTACAATTTTTAAAATATAACAAAATGGAAAAGGAAAAAACACTACAAGTAAAAGAAAAGTTAAATAAGTTAAAAATAATACCCAAACAATATTCCAATCAAAAACAAACTATAGATATCATTCAGGATTGGATGAAAGTTAAAAAAAAAATTGTTCCAAATTTAAATCAAAAGAAGAAAATGAAACAAAATGAAAGAAAAAAGAAAAGAAAATTAAAAATAAAAAACTCCATTGATAAATTTCACCCAAAATTAATAACAGAATCTATTACAATATCCAATAACAACCAAACAATTTGTAATTCGGGAAAAGGTTTTGGACGAGTTTGTGGTCAAAAAAAATATTTGGACGGAAAATATAAAATCCAAATTAGAATCGATTCCTTTCCTCTTAACAAAAATGAAAATAATGCTATATGTATAGGGGTGATCGATCAAAAAAACAGAAAAAATTTTGTTAAAAATGGGAAATGGGAAAATTCTTATTATTTTAAAGTTATATGGGATAACACATTGAATTCATTGCAAAGCCTGAAAAGAAAATGCGAATCAACCTTTGTACAACATCAATACGCAACACCAATAAAAAAGGGAGATATTTTAACCATAATTTTGGATATGAATAAATACCAAGTCTCTTTTGTAATCAATGATCAAAATTTTGGAGTCGCTTGGAAAAAAATTTCAAAAAATGTTTCTTTTTTTGTTGATCTGCCTTGGTTAACAAATAATGTAAAAAATCAAATTACTTTATTATCAATTCAAAAAATTATTCAAAAAAGAAAAAAAAAATTTTAAGAAAAGTTCATATGTTTTATACGTTTTTATTCAGATTCATACCTTTTCATCATTATATAAAATTAACAGCATTTATTAATTTACTAATAAAATCACTTTTTTGTATAATTGATTTTGCTTTTTATTGGGTTACATTTATTAAAAATTATTTTTGATTCTTTTTGGATTTATCTTTATATGTCCTTTATAAAATTAAGCACTATTTTTTTCTGATTAATATTTTTCGAAATCTAGTTTTATAACTTAATTCAATTAACCACTGGGATAAATTTTTTTAGAATAAAAACACCCTCAACTTTTGAATATCAAAATATTTTTTGAAATTAGTGTGTACTTTTTTATTTTGCTTTGAAAAATTGGGGTTGAGAAAAGTTTGAAATCAAAGAATAAGTTAATATATTAAATTAGGTTATTTTCCAGAGAGTTTATCTTTTTTAAATAACTTTTTTTTTAATTTTTACCATTCAAAACTAAAAAAAAAACATTTGAAGACCAAATTAGTGCCTTTTGTGAAAAGAAAATTCCCATAATTTAGAATTTGTTTTAGTAAATGAGTTAAAACAAGATAGTGTATCTAAAAATATACATAATTTAAACTTTGAATTCAATCATTTTGGCAAAAACCTGTTTTCAAGAAAAAATTAAATGGAAACTTTATTTATTTTTATTTTTTCATTTAGTTTTTCTAATTTTATTAATGGAAGGTATTTGATCAGTTTTCCATTTTTAGTATTTTTTGTTTCATAGTGACATATATATATATATATATATATTACAATAAAAATTTATCAAATTTGAAAATTCAAAAGAGTTAACATTAATGAATTTAGATTTGAATAATGAAATTATTTACTATTTCGGGAGTAGTATTTTTAAAAAATACAATTAAATCTTGTAAAGATCTTGAAATTTTTTTTTTGTAATTTGTGTTTTAGCTGATGAAATAGATGACTTAAATGAATTTAAACAATTTATTAATCTGGGTCTCTTATTTTGTAATTCTAAAATTCAAAGGTTTCCTATCTATAACTAAGAAAAAAGTAACCTATTAGTTGTATTAATTATTAAGTAATCATTTTCTTTTGGACTGGGTTAAAAAAAATGACAAAAAATAACATATATACAAAGATGATTTAATTATCTTATCCATTAGATCAACTTCATGTCTCTTACTCTTTCAAATTTAGACTATTTTCAAATTAACTATTGTTATTTTTTGTTATTCAAAATAACTTTTTAGGATGATGGCGAGAGTTTCTAATTATTAAAATTAGAAGATTTGAGGATAAATAAAAATAGTAAATATGATGTAGAACAAATATACCAGCTTATATTTTTTTTCGAAAAAAGTGAAAATTAAAAGAGTCTTTTATTCATCCGATTCATCCAATTTGGATGTTTTTAACAAACAACAATAACAAAAAATAACTGTTAAAAATTTCGAGATAAAATTGATCAATTTTTTTGAGTTTGGTAATTAAAAGGAGATTTTGGGAAATTCAGTATTAGAGGAAATTTTTCAAAATTATTAAACAGAATTAGAATTTTTTACATTTTTTGTTTTTTAATTTCCGATATAAAATCGGAAATATATTTGTTTTTTTTTTTTGTTTGTTTTGCTTTTTATTTTAATTATTGGTATTAAATCTTCCCTTTCAAATAATAAATCTTGCAATTTTGTGCCTTTCTGAAAGATAAGCTGATTATAATTCTCGATAACAGATTAAAAATATCACCTATCAGGAATTATAATGAGAATATTTTTTTCAAATTCACTAAAATAATACGAGATATTTTCAAAGTTCAAAACACTCAAAAAAAAAAAAGAAATTGTCATTTTGATTATCAAATGGAAAGATTAAAAAAAATAGTTTAAGTGGTCCACAAGCCTAAGTTTGGATTTAACAATATTTCAAACTTGTATAAGTTACTGTAAAAAATCTTGAGAACAATTTGAGAAATTTTTTGGTATTTTTAGATTTGAAATGCTAATTATGAAATATGAAAATCAAATTTTGACCTGATCTGACAAAGTAAAAAATTGTGAAAATAGTTGGAATTGTAGAAATTTCTAATTTTTTCGAAAAGAAATTCTCACTGAGTATATTAAACTGAATTTTTAAAACTATTCTAAGAACATTTTTATAAATAATTTCACCTTTTTCACCTGAAAAAATTATATTATATTAAAAAAAACTTATTTTAACTTCTCATTTATTGATTCGAAAAGTAGACTTTTATAAATAATTAACATATTAAAATAAAAAGTCTCTTGATTAAATTAATAGGTTCCTACACACAGAATATAAAAATAATAGTTTCAATTTGGTTTTTTCATTTACAAAAAAAGACAATAATCAAGAAAAATTGTTTTTGATATATAGTAGGGAAAAAAATACCCAACAAGAAAAAATAATCACTGATAAGATTTTTGATTGTGAATATTCGGAAAATTGATATTTAATTTCAAATATTTTCAATCAAATCCTTTTTTTAACTAACCAATTTTTTTATGAACCAAGTAATAAACCTACCTAAAGTTCATTAAAGTTGGGTGTTTATAGAATTCTCAATTTAATTGTTTGAAAACCTACAGTAGATCAACTATTCTTTGAAAAAAATTAGAGTTTTTATACTGTGGTTGAACTAACCGGTGTTTTAAATATTAACCCATTACTAAAATTTAACTCATGCAAAAAATATTGGATGACTCTAGAAATAAAAGAAACAAATCAATGGTATGACAACAGTATATAAATAAGAAATTGGGTTCTTTAAATAAATTTTAAAAAAGAATTATGAAAATATTGGGAGATTAAAATGTTTTTTTTTGACAAAAAAATGAGCAAAATTTCATTTCTTTGAATTTTTAAAAAAAAATCATTTATATCTAAAAAAATTTTATAAATATGATGAAAATTTTGAAACAAAATCATTAAATATTATTGTGAATTTTCGATTATTCAAAGATCTAACCTCTAAAGTCAATTTGGATCTAAACCAAGAATCTATAATGAATTCTGGTCTTCCAATACCCAAGTCTGAAAAAAAAACACGAGTTAAATTTTCGTAATGGGTTAAAGGTTGTCAACATGGGTTATTTACACCACTTTAGAGGTTTATTTTTGTTTGGAAAATGATATTTTGTTATTCTTGTTTTTTCATTGATTGAATGGTGTTTTGAACAAATGTAATTTAATTAATCATCATTCTAAGAAGTAGGATGAGTTATAATTTCAAAAGTTTGTTTCTTAAAAAAAAGAATTTGATTCTAAATAGAAGAAATTATCCAACAATTTTCCTAATTTTCACAATTACAAATCTTTTAATCGATTTTTTTCATGACTCTTAAACCAAACACCTTACATTCAACCCTTGCTTATTTTCTGTCTACGATTTGAAAAAACCCTAGAACAGGGGTTTTGGTTCAGTAGTACAAGCAAAATGAGGTATTGCCTGAGATCATTGAAAATTGTTTTAACCAAACTAGGTTTAGATTCTTAGTTTAATCTTCAAATCGGTAATCTACTTAAAAAACACTCTGTTCAAAACAACAGATATTTGGCCTATACTCTTCCAGCTCGACTAAACCCCAAATAAAAAAGATGAATATTCTTTCATAATGATTAGGTTTGAAAATTATTAAAAACTTTTGCAAGAAAAAAATCACTTTACAACCAACTCAAAGATTTTTAAAAAACGAAACCCAAGGTTTCAGATTATGAATTACATCAGATTAACATGAAAATATATGAACAAATTTTATATTTTATATTTTTTAACTTTAAGTTTTAATATTTTACAGCCCATTCAACTACCACATTGAATTTTATTTACAAACCAAACTTTTTTTCCAAAAACCATTCAAATAATGACCAACAAAAAAGAAATAAATGAAAATGAAAAAGAAAAAGAAAAAGAAACAATAAATGAAAAAGAATTCAAAAAAGAAAACGAAAAAGAAAATGAAAAAGAAAATGAAAAAGAAACAAATGAAAATGAAAAAGATATCAAAAAAGGACATTACACTCTAGACTTTGATCCACAACAAAAACACCCACTTCAAAACAAATGGGCAATGTGGGTTGACGGTTATAGTGGATCACGTAATTGGGGAGAAGATATGAAAAAAATCCTTGATTTTGAAACAGTAAAACATTTTTTTTTTTTTTTTTTTTATTTCCAATACCAAAAATCAACAGAACGAAAAGACTAAGTATCTGGTACATTAATTTTACAATTTTTTTGAAATTTGATCCCTGTTTTTTTGCTTTTTTAAAAAACTTGTCTTTTTTTATCAAATATTGAATCCTTACTTTTTTTGTTTTTTGGTTTTCAAAAAATTCACTGATTCTTATTCATTAATTTTTTATTTGTTTTTGGTATTTTGATTCCAAAATTTAACACAACGTTTCTATAGGTCGAGGATTTTTGGGGAATGTACAATAATTTAGTTTCTGTTTCAAAATTAAAGCACGGAACAAATTTCCATTTATTTAAACATGGAATTCGTCCTGAATGGGAAGACTCAGGAAATGTTAATGGTGGGAAATGGAATTTAAGAATTAATAGACAAGTTTCAAAATTAGAAGATTTGTGGCTTGATACAGTAAACACTATTTTTTTTTCTTTTCTTTTCTTTTTTTTTTTTTTTTTTTTTAATATAATAATTCTTTATCTTTTGTTAATTTTTTGTTATTTTCTTTATTTTTTTTTTTACAAATTTTCAACTAATTTATGCAACGGATTGAAAACCAATGACCCTCACGATTTTCAAATTAAACAAAAAACATTTTGTATCCCTCCTATTTGAAACAAAGTGTGACGATAAAGTTTTTTTAAAAAGAACCCCAAAAACAGTTGACAACTGGATTACATCTAATTTACAAAAGTGCCAACTAAAAGTATAAAAAGTGTGTTTCAAACTTTCAAATTCACCTGTTTTATTCAGTTTGAACAACACTTTTTTTTCACAACTTTTATTCCACACTTTTTTCAAAAGGTCAAAAAGATTTTGGCTACTGTTTTAAAATCTTTTTTGTTCACACTTTTTGAAAACCACTTTCTCAAATAGTCGAATTTTCTTTCGTTCGAAACTTTATTTTTTGATATTTTTTGTGGTTTTGATCAAAAAGTTGAGTTACTGCCACGAAACAAATTTACAAATAGGTGTGTTTGTCTTTTTTCTCACATTTTAAATTCGAATGTGGGTTGTGAACTCAAACTGTAATTAATAAACAATATTAAAGCCGCTCCTTAGTTGAACAATTCTGAAATATAAGGTTTTTTTCTGAAATCCTCTAAATAATAGTTAGCTACATTTTTTCACAAAAGCTGAAGAAATTATATTAAATTTTATATAGTTACGAGAACAAAGAAAGAAAAAAGAGTTATTTTTTGTTTTTTGAGAGTTTGTCAGATTTATTTTTAGGTTTAATTTACTTGTCTTTTTGTTTTATTTTAATTTTTTTTTTTAGTACAAAAAAGAGTTTTTTTATTTGTCAAAAAATAATTTTCAAAAATTGGAAATTAATTCCTTTTTCTAATACTATTTGTTGCAAAATAAATGGTACAAAATTTTCATTCATCTTTCTAAAAAAAGGTTTTAATAAAATCCTGTAAAATTTCCATTTTTAATTCCATAAATCAGTTTAAATTATTCTTTTTCTTATAGAATTGGAAACTTTGATGAATTATTTGAATTCTTGGAATGTGATTCTATTTTGGAAAGCGGAATGAAAATTTTGATCTTTTTATTTTACAATTAATAGTAAATGAGAAAAATTGAAAATAGAAAATTCTTTATTTTTGGATGCTCGTGTTCCTATAAATTTCAACAAAATTATAAACGACAAATTCTCATCAACTATTTGACAAAATGACTCAATTTTAACTCATTAGGTTCATTGTTAAGGGGTAAAATATTATAAAAGAACAAAAAACATTTAATCTGGCAATGAGAGAATTTTGAAGTCACTAAATTTGTGTCTTCTAATTCAAAAAGCGTCTAGACTAGATATAGTCATCAGAAGTGATTTAAACTTAATTTAGTTTTCTAATAAATTTTATATTTTTTCGTAAATCTTGAGAAAAAAATAACTTCTATACGAATAGAACCTGATTAACCGGTGTCAATTCTGTACTCAGCTTTGGTATTTCTTGAGCACTCTTTGTAAATTTAATAAGCTTGAATCTAACTTCTTAAAAATCTTGTTAAATAATCAAAAAGAGAAAAATTATCATCTTAACTTCAAAATGTTTAAAAAACTCAAATTTAAATCAAGTTTAAACCTTAATATAGACACAAGTCATTTTTCCCCGTGAGACTTCATTTAAAAAAGAATTTTTTTATTATCAACTGAATCACAATATAATTTAAACAAAACAATATTTCAAAAATTGTGACTCGCATGAAATAATAAAGTGAAAAATTAATCTTTCTTTAATTCAAGAACAACAAATTATGAAAATCTTCTTAGTAATTACTTTTTAAATTATTATAGCTCATAAAAGCCTGATATTTTAAAAATTATCAAAAAATAAAAACCAAAAACTAAAAAAAGTTAATCAGAATTTTTAAAATGAGCATTACCGGATTTTTTATTACTGAACTTTTCCTGAAAAAAAGTTAACAAAAAGCTTTTTTTTTGAAGAATCAATATATGTCTTTGAAAAGACATTAAATTATATCAATTTTCTTTGTAATTATTGGTATTTTAGATCTTTTTTTCCACTTGATCTTTTGCAAAACATTAAAAAAAAAAGAAAGAAAAAGAAAAAGAAAAACATCAACTTGAATTTCTTAAAAAACAGAAAAAGAAAAAAAGAAAAAATCAGCTAAATTAGAAAAAAAAGAAAAAAAGAAAAACAAAAAAAAAAAATAAAAAAAAACAAAAAAAAAAATTGCAAATAATAAAAACAATCTTTATTTAATTCAAAACAATTAATAAATAAACCTATATTTTTCTTAATTTTTTCCTTTAATCCCAAAAAAATAACTCACAAAATAGGTTTTATCCTTAATTGGTGAAAGATTTGAACCAGAAGAAGAAATTTGTGGAGCAGTTGTAAGTATTAGAAACAACGGAGATCGAATCGCAATTTGGACCAAAACTGCATCAAAAAAAGAGGTCCAGCTTGAAATTGGAAAAACGTGGAAACAAGGACTTAATATGCGTGGAATCCGTTTATCATATCTTACACATAAAAATTCATTATCTACAAATAAAAGAAGTGTATTTCAGGCAACATATGAGCTTTAATTAATTACAAAAAATAATTACACTTTTCATTTATATTTTAAAAAATTTTAAAATTCTTTATATCTATACATATACTTACATACATTCGTATTCCCTTATCTTTTCAAAATTTTTACTGAAAAATTTCTTTATTATGTAAAAAAAAAACTAAAAATTATTTTTTTGTGTATTGCTATTTGGAAGTAAAAAGATTTAACAAAATTGAATTAATTTTTTTTTTATATTTTGTTTTTTGATGGTTAAAAAGTGATTTTTAATCAAAAAAATATTTATTTTTTTATGTTTTATCATTCTTGTTTATCAGAAAAACAACACACACCCTCCGTTTCTTAAAGCCTATAACTCATTGAACTTGAATTATTCCTAATTTGAAAAAGCCGAAAAATTCAATATCAATTTTCTGTAATTAGAGTACTCAAAGTATTAATTTTCATAAATGTATATAAACAAAAATTCAAAATTTTCCACACAGTTCAAACATTTTAAAGAATAACAATAATACAATTTCATTCAAATTAATCAAAAAAATAATAATCATTTATTTCTTGATCTTATCTGTAACATTTCATACAACTACTTATTATTAATTTGGTTTTATTTTTAATTATTCATGGAAATTCCTTTTTTTTGGAAAATTTTTGAGAAAACAAATTACTTGTATTTCTAAAGAATTTCCAAAATGAATTAAAAAATTACTATTTTCATTTAATTCATCTAATTCTAGTTGTGTTCAGAAAATATATATATTTTTTTAAATTATCTCTAGAAATAATAATTTATTGGATGACTTAGTTTGATTTTCTGTTAATTTTTCTTACATCAAAATGAGAACTCAAAATAAATCTGTATCCGATTGAAATTTTTTCGAAACTTCTTCTTTTATATTATGGTTGAATCCTTTGTAACTTTTTCATGATTCCGAGAATTCAACTCATTTATTTTAATTTTTGATACAGTATTCTTTATTTTGGTTTTGTTTGATAAAAATATTTGAAAAAAGAATTTTGAAAGCAAATTTGTAAAAAAATGTTTTGTAAAATAATAAATAATAAATGGAAATGGACCGAGAAATTTAATGTAAAAAATTGTTTGTATTCCAAAAAATTAAGAATCTAAAGAAAAAAAATCTTCACAAATAGACTTTTATCGATTTTTTTTTCATTCTTGATTTCAACAAATTTATTTGGAAATGGTAATCTTTCGTCTTTTGCATTCTAAAAGAAAATATATGTTTCAAAGAAACAGGTCTTTGATTTTTTTTTTTTTTGGTTTACTTTTGTATTAATTCTGCTCATTTCGTATAAACATGTATCTAGATCAAAAGAAAATTTAATAAAATCAAAAATTTAATCAAAAAAAAAATTTTTAAAAAATCAAAAAATTTAAGATTCAACCTAGAATTACTTATGTTCTTTTCACAAATAAACCAATGAATGATATTTTGGTTTCAAAGTTTCAATATCCTGGTGACACTCAAAAATATTTTTTCAGTAATATGTAAATGATTATAATTTATCAAAATGGTAAAATGTACTTATTTCGTTACTTCCTTCAATTTATTCAATTCTATTGAAATAAATAATCATTTTTTTAATTATAACAATTTTAATTTTTTTTGGATCTTCAAGAATTCAATATTTCTTTCATTTTCATTTTATTTTTAAAATAATATTTAATAATCTATGTTATTTGTTCATACATACATTCAGAAATTACTAAAATAGAGACTAGTCATTAAAAGAAAATTTTTTTAGAAATTTTGTTTTTTAATTTGATCTAAAAATACAATCAAAAAAGGGATCAGATCTTTTGATTGAAAATTTAATTGGAAAAATGATCTGTTTTAAAAATGATAACTAATCTCTCGAAATTTGATAAAAGAGTTCGTATATCGGGTTTGATTGTGTAGTTGTGTAAATAATTACTCTATTTGCTTTGGGAAAAACAATAAATAAAATTAACTAGTTACTTAAGGAAGAAGTACACCCTTAAAATCCATTTCAACAATTGTATTCGAAAATTATTATTCAACATTCTAAAATACTTTTGATAAAATTTGGATCTTATAAAGATGAACTTAATCTTACGATTCTAGAATTTCAATTAACTTAATACTTGTTAACAATCTTCTTTTTACTCCATAAAAAAAATGATGGAAATATTTTAATTGTTAGATAAGTAGCTTTCCAGAAAGGTGTTTGCCAGAAGCCATTTTTTGAGAAATTGTTTAGAAGAGAAAAGGAAAAATACCATACAATTTTATCGTATTTTCTTATTTAACTTTGCAAATTTTTGTTTTTAAACAAAGAAATTGATCATTTTGAACATTTATTTACGGAATATTTGAATTTAATGCTCTGTGGGGGTTGAAATAAAATATTATAAATAGAAAAAAAGTTTTAAAAAACAATGAATTGAGGAAAAGTCAAAATATTGAAATTTTTGAAATTTTTGGGATTTTTTAGATTTTGCTGGAAAATCATTTATTGATCCAAAAACTTTTCGAATTTCACGAACAAAACAAGGGAAAACTAAAAAGCGATTTTTTTATATATTAAGAAAATGTCACTCCACTTTCTTTTCAAGTATATTTATGCTCTCTCGCTACACTCTAACATACATGAAAAGAAAGTCGAGTGACATTTTCCTGATGAAATTTTTTTCTTCAAAATTTGTTGAGAATAATTTAGATTTGCTGAAGGAAAATTGTTTTTTGCCCAATCAAAATTTTGCAAAAAAAACCTAAATTTTTCAAGTTAGCAATATCCCTTAGATCAAGTTTCTTTTTAGTGTTTAAATATGATACTAGGTGGAAAAATAGTATTCACAGACCATAAAATTCAAATAATCCTTAATTTTGTTGATTCTTTTCCAATCACAACTATCCAACAATTTGGAAAAATTCTTTTTATTTGTTAACAAAAAAAAGTGAATCAAATTTCTTTCTCGGATCTCAATTGAATAGTTTGTAAAGAGAGTGGAATTTTCAAAGAAAAAAGCATTAAAGAATAATTACAAAAACATTTCAACCATTTTGGGAATTGAACCAACCAAAATAGAATACCTACAAAATTTACTAACCTAACTTATCAATCAAAAATTTGATTTTCCTCTACAAGTAATTCACTAACTACACGACCCAAAAAGTAATTGTTTACTAACCTAACCTATCGGCCAAAAAAAAGGGGTATTTAGTGACCTAACCTATTGTTAATTTTTTTCACAAATCAACAAAAAATCTTACAAAATATATGGAATTATCATTTTTGAACTTTATCTTGATTCGATTCACAAACTAAAAAGTAAAAACTAATCAGTATTTGTTTAACATTTTTTTCACATCTTTATTGGCCTTTTTCTTCTCTTTGTTGAAAAATTGGAGTTTTTGATTGTGTGAAGATTTTTAGTGATTAAAATTTCTTAAAAAATCGAAAAAAATCAAAAGTTCTTGAGAAGCTTTTTTAACAAAATAATGTGACATATCCGTTGAAAATTTTGAAAAAAAATTTTGAGAAATCTCATTCAAATTGAAATAGATTAAAGAACACATCTCTTAACTGATGTTAATTGTTTTCTGTTTGAATCACTAAATTGTCTCCCAATAATAAAATGTGATTTCATTTTTATTACTTTTTTTTTTATCCTTTTTTTCTTCAAAAAACAAAAAAAAATAAAGAAACAAATAAAAAAAAAAGAAATTTCAATGGATCTCGTTTTTCAATCACTCTTACCACCAACCAAGAATGAAAATGTCAAATTTTATGAAATTGACTATGGCTATTTAATAATTGACGGTGATACTTTAAATTTGATTTACAAAGAAAATGAAAAACAAAATGAAACAAGCACACCAAGTGTCACTTTTAGCAATGAAATTGTGAATGTGGAGTATTCAAGGTGTGAAAATTTTTTAATTATCAGTGATTTATCAGGTGTAATACATTTTCTTAATCCACTTACTCTCCAAGTGTTATCTTCTCATTTGTTAATTGATCAACAAGAACAAGAACAAGAACAAGAACAAGAACAAGAACAAGAACAAGAACAAACAAAAGAAGAAAAAGAAAAAATTGTAGTAATCACAACAAGTGAAGAATCTGAAATAGTTGTGTTAACCACAACTGGAAATGGGTTTTTAATTAATGGACTAAATTTTGAAAATTATGAATTAAGTGAAGAGTGTTTCAATGAGATCAAAATTGAAAATTTTATGATTCCACAAAACAACATTGAAAAAGGATTTTTAGTCCAAAACAAATTTGAACAAGTAATTTTAAAATTAAAAGATCAGGAAACTATTGTTTTTGATCTCCAGAAAGTTATCGAGATCCCAGTCTTTGATAAGGAATTTAATCCTAAACAGATTAAATTTTCTGAGAACTTTGTCATAATATTGGACTCGAACAATTTTATTAATTGTTGGTTCAAACACCATAATTCAAAATTTACATTTTTATCAAAAAATTCCAAAAAAAAATATTTGAATTTTACAGTCTTTAATAATTCAACAAGTAAGAGTAAAGAAAATGAAAATTTTATTAAAGAAGAAGAAGAAGAAGAAGAAGAAGAAGAAGAAAAAGAAGAAAAAAAAAAAAGGAAAAATAGATGCTATTGGGTGATTGCATTATCTGAAAAATCAATTGACTTTTTAACCTTACCTAATTTAGAATTAGTTTATGAACAAGAATTTGATTTTGAACAATACCAAACTCAAGGTTTTACCAATAAATCAAGTTTATGTTTCATTAATAATAAAAGTTATTTAGAAATTTATCAAAATTCGACTATTTTTAATCTCAAAGAAAAAGAAAAAGAATTTCCAAAATTTAATCAAAATAATAAGCGAGAAGAAGCCGAAAATGAAAATGAAAATGAAAATGAAAACAAAACAAATAAACTCTTTGAATTTTATAATTTTAATAACCAAAGAGATTTAAGTGCGACACCAAATTTAATATTTGAATTATTATATTTAATAATTGACATTGAAAAAGATCCACATTATTTCAAGATCATCGAAGAAAAGTTTTTGCAATTAATAAAAAGTTTAAATCAAATAGATGTCAGCCAATTAACAAATTTTGTGATTGAATTATTTTTAAATCTTAGTTATCCCAAATTTAAAGGTATATTTTGGATCTTAAATACATTGAAAAAGGAATTAAACATCAATAAAAAATTATCCCTCTTGCTTTGTGATCAGATCAATAGATTATCAACTTTTTTGTTATTAACACCCAAATTTAAATCCAAATTCTGGCAAAATTTCCGAACAATCGATTTAAATTTGCTGCTTCGAACGAAAATTGAAAATAAAGAATATAACGATGCTTTGATTATTTACCAAAGACATTTGAACACAAAATTCTGCGAACTCAACAAGATCTTGTCGTATTTCCCCATTTCTGAAAACTCCATTTCCTTTTCCTTTTCGGATTGCTTTTTTCTTATTAAAGGGATCATAATTTCAATTTTGAATACTAATTACAATGATAAATTAATTAAATGGAAAAACCAACTAATGACTTGGTTTTTTACTTTATTCCAGAAATACCTGACCGAAGATAACCAATTTAATTTTGATTCAAATTTAGATCTTCAAAATATGATCGAATTTTTGGATTTAATGCTAAAAAATCTAAATAATTCCAAAGCTAATTCCTTTTCTTCCCCGATTAGGTTTTTAAAAAATAAGCGAAATAAGAAGCACAATGACCAAAATCAGGACATTAAAGAAGAAAATGGGGAAGAAGATGAAGAAAATTTAATTATTTTTGAATATTTGGAAAATAAAAAACAAGAAAAAATGTTTCAACAATATTTACTCCAATCAAAAAGATTGAAAATTAAATTAACAATGATTTTAGAATTAAGGATTGAATTTGAAATGGATATTTCAATAAAACAGATCTTAAATTTACAGCCAAAGGCAATTATTTCTCTTTTAGTGACGCAATCCTATGAAAACGATTGGAAATATTTCCCCAAGATTAGAGAATTTAGCGAAACTCGAAAAATAAATTTTGATCAAGCATTAAATGACCTTATATCAAGTTTGTGCTTTAGTCCCAAAAATGAAATGTTTATTATTTGTTGCGGTATCATTCCCTTTATTAAAAATGAAGAAATCAAGGCAAAAAGTCTATTAGAAATTTTAAGAACTTTTAATGAATTTGATAATAATTTAGAAAATTTATCCACACAAATAATCAATTTAAATACTGTTTACACCGAACAAATAAAAGAACAACTAAAATTATTACAAATGAATCATATATTACATAAATATAAGATTAAAGATTTTAATCTTTCCAATCAAAAACGGGTAAAATATATTATATTATTTATTTTATCGCATATTAACACCAACAATGTTAATCGGGGTAGCACAGAGAATGGAAATACTACTGGGAATGGAACTATTACTGAGAATGGCAATACCACTGAGAATGAAAATATTACTGAGAATGATCCAGATAAAAGTAGTCATGGGATGACTGATGAGAACGAACAAAATATAAAAGAAAATAATGATGAAAAAATATTAAAAGATACTCTTATATTGAATGAATTGTTTATGAAATTTGAAAAAAACGAAATTTATTTAATATTTTTTCAAAATTTATTCAAAAAATCAAATCAAAGCAAATTAATTAAAAAAATTTTAAATACATATTTAATCCAAAATCCAAAAAATTTAATTTTAATTATTGAACAATTAATTTGTTATTTCCAAATTACAATCAATAAAAAGACCAATCCGGCTTTATATATACTTTCTTTAAAATATTTCAAATTATTAATAAACTATTATTATAAAAACATTGAAGAAAAAAATCAAATTTCGATCATAATTAAAAATGAATTATTAACTACTGTCAATCAATCAATCAATTTATTTTTAGAATTTAGTTACCAAATCAACTTTTTAGAATTTCAACAGGAAACTTTTAAAAGGCAATTTTTAAAAAAATTAATAAAGAATTTTGAAAAGGAAAAATTATTTAAAAAACAAAAAAAATATAGGATTAAAATTAATTTGTCGCCAATGACGAATTCACCATCCTCAATATATAAGAATAAAAAATTTTCAAATTTTTTTACTAATATCCCAATTATCTCTAGAATATCTTCAATTTTTGATTATTCTAGAACCAAATTAGAAAAATTATTGATCAGAGAATCGTCGATCCAGGGCAATTCAGAATTTGTTAAATTAAATTGTGAAAACCTAATCCAAAAAAATATTTTTCTAAATAGTAACAGTAATAATGAAATGATAAATAAAAAAATTTCAAATTTATTAATAGAATCATCTAATAATTTATTTTATTATTTTTTGAATATTAATAATAATCATAATCATAATAATTATAAAAAGCAAAAAAAAAAATTAAAAATTAATTTAAAATTAATATCCAAATCCTTAAAATTTTGTACCGTGAAAAATATACATTTATATTTGGACAAATATTTGAAAATTAAATTAATCTTAAATAGTTTAGCAAAAAATAAAAAATTGGATAATGAATTAAACCAAGGGTTTTTGGAATATTATTTTAATGATCAAAATTTACATTTTGAAAAATTTTTTTTTAATATTATAAAAAATTTCCAAAAAAAAAAGAAATATGAGATTTGTTTAAATATTTTTATTCAATATTTAACAAATAAAATATTTATTTCCCAAAATGAAAAAAAACTTTTTATTGATTTATTGGATTTATTATTAAAAAAAATATTATATTTAGAAGACATAAAAAATCCAAATGATGGGAAGAAAAGGAAAAAGGAAAAGGAAAAGGAAAAGGAAAAGGAAAGGGAAAGGGAAAGGGAAAAAGAACAAGAAAACTTCAATGATAATTTCGGCTTTATTGGAAAAATTGATGAAGAAAATCTTATTAATACGAATGATAGTGACAATAGCAATCTCTGGGAGAATAAAAGGGAAGATGAAGAGAAAAAAAAGAAGCAATTTACTAATTTTGATAGGGGCTTAGCTATAGGCTATTTAGGCGCCTTTGGAATGGAGATTGGTTTTGATAAATATAAAAGTTATTCTCAAAAAATTAATATTAACTTTCAAAAAATTTTCCAATTTGCCTTAATTGGTATCGATATAGCTAAACTCTGGGAAGAATACAATTTTTTACAATCAGGCAAAGAAATTGCAATTCGAGCTTATTGGGCTTTGCAGTTAAATTTATTAAATATAAAATTCAATATTCAAGAATTTATTAGTTCCGAAAACCCCAACTATTATTCTAAATTTTTAGATTCGGTTTTGGAAAAAACCAATTTAGATATCCAAACTGCCTTTGATTATTCGAATTGCTTTCTGATCGACTTAAATTTGGCCAAATTTAAATATTTGGAATATTTATTTCTTCATCCTGTTTTTTCACAGGATCAGTATTTTATTGATAAAATTTCATTTTTTATTTATGATTTGCCAAGAAAGGAATTATTAAAGTTTTTAATAAATAAAATTTTCCAGCAAATTGACACACACGATTATAATAAAATTGAATTCTTATGTAATTTAATTATTGACTTTTTAAACAATTCAAATTCTAATTTGGATAACAGGGATTTAATGTTTTTTAAAAATAAATTACTAGTATTGGACCAATTAAAAATGTTTCATATAAATTTCAAAAATAATGGGAAATTATCTTTCCACCAATTGATTAATAATCCCTGGCAATATTTAAAATCACAAATTACCTTAAATAATATTTATCATTTAATACCTATTGGTAAAATTTTTAATTTAGAAAAAGAAAAATTCTTTTTTGAATTAATTTTAAAATTAAATGAAAATGATTTAGAAACCATTCAAGAGTTTTTTAAAAAAATTTACAATATTAAATTAATATTGGTCTTAATTAAAAAAATTTTAAAAAACTTTACACAAACAACAAATAAAATTAATTTAATTAATTTTATTAAAGACGATATTTTAAAAAATTTTAATAATAAAAATAACAAAATGAATGATATTAACACGGATATGGGTATGGGAACGAATACGAGCACACATAATAGTACAAATAATTATAATAAAAATACAAATATGATAGAGATTGAAAGAGAAATAGATTATTTGGAAAAGAGATATTTAACTGAATTAGAATTAAAAAATAACAATTTTAACGATTTGTTAAATGAAGAATTTTTCCAAAAGCCTGAAGAATTAATTTGCCAACTCTATGCTAGATATGCTCATAAGCAATTGGATATAGATTTGAACAATATTGTGGAACAAATCGCAAACAGATATCGATTAGATTTGAAAAAAATTATTCAATATTTGTTACAAATTTGGTTATTATATAACGAAAGGCAGGAGGTCGAAAAAATGCTTTTACCTTCAACACCGTCAATGAAAAATTGCTTTGTTGAATTAAAATGCAAAGAATTGGAACAACAAATTGAAACTAATATCGAGTTTTTGTTAAAGCATCAAGAGCGCCTTATCAGTAAACATAATAATAAGGAGGATAGCAATCCAAATAATTTACAGCATGGGATCCGCTTTTTATTAAAATATGCATTCAAATCCTCAAATACGGGAACTAGTATAACTTCAAAGGCAAAATCAAGAGCACTAAAATTGGTATTAAAATTGGGATCGATCGAGCAAATAAATAATCTATTACAAAAGAAAAACAATATTAGTAAATTGTCAATTAGGATGCAATATTTATTATATTCTTCGCAATTGGAATCACTGGGTGTAATCTTATCCGCGTCACAGTTGGTAAACGTTAACAAAATCCAACTTGTTGAAGAATTATTAAGGAAATACCCCTTAAAATTGCCAGCCTTAAAATTGGCTTCAAAAATCTGTTTGGATTTTAAATTGAATGATTATAAATATTGGGAAACCATTTTATTAAACTCAATAAAAATACAAAAGGCTGGCTTTTTATTAGATTTATTCCATCAGCAGTCCATCTTATATCAATTGGTACCAGTGAAAATTTTTGAAAATGCCTTATTGCTGCCTTTGAACGAGCTACTAGAAAATGGCAAAAATGAGAAATTCCAATCCTACCAACAAAAAACTTTAAGAACTATCGTTAATTTACTCTCTCAGTCGCCGTTCTTAATTGAAATCGATTTAATACCCTTTGTTAAAATTTTTGTTAAAATTTCAGAAACTCGCTTAGCATTGGACTGCTTAACAATTTTACCAAAGATTTTTAAAAATGAAAGAAAAAAGGCCTTAAAAACCATTTTAAAATATGACCAAGATCTGATCGAAGAAATTGTTAAAAAAATAATAAATGATCAAGATTTAATTCAATTGGTATTTGACCATTTCCAAATTCAACAATTTGAGAATATTGAACAATATAATGTAGAAGAGATTTTAGAAATAATAAGTAATCATTTAGAACAAGACTCGGATGACTTAAGCAGTGACGACGGCGATGATGATGATGATGATGATGATGATGAGGGGGAGGATGATGATGAAGAAGAGGTGGAAGAGGAAGAGGAAGAGGAAGAGGAAGAGGAAGAGGAAGAGGAAGAGGAAGAGGAAGAGGTGGAAGAAGAGGTGGAAGAAGAGGTCGAAGATGATGAAGAAGAAGAGGTGGAAGAAGAGGTGGAAGAAGAGGTGGAAGAAGAGGAGGAAGAAGAGGTCGAAGATGATGAAGAAGAAGAGGTGGAAGGTGACGAAGAAGAGATAATGTACGAACAAACCGAAAATAAAGAAAATCAAATGGAATTTGGTGAAGACCTTGTTGATCAACAAGAAGAAATGGATGAAGAAATTTAATTATTCTTTATTTTTTTTTTTTTATAATATTTATTTTTTTCTTTTCTTTAATTTAAAGAAGGTATGAACATATATATTTTACTTAGAAAAAGAAGGTTTTAAGGAGAATTTCTTATTTTTCTAATGAAATTTATTTCATAAAACAAATAATAATTTGTTTTAATTCATTATTTATTAGTATATTGTTTAAACATCAAAATGACTAAAATCCTTTAAAAAAATATTTTGATTATTTTTTGAAAGGAAAATTTAAAAGTAAGTGAATTTTAAAATTGAACACTTACTTTTTGATATATAAAAAATTTTTTATTTTTCGTTTTTAATTTTGTATTTTTTAATTTTTAATGTTTCTATTAAAAGCACATAAGTGCAAAATGGATCTCGATTTTTGTACTTTTTTTTATAAAAATTAATTTTTAATACGAACAAGAAAATAAACTAAAATTCAAAATTTTCCACACCGCTAAAACGTTCCAAAGAATCACAATAATAAAATTTCATTCAAATTGAAAACAATTTTGATTTTTGTGAAATATAACAATCATTTTTTCATCTTTTAGTTTTTTGGTTTTCATTTCATTTTTTGAATTACTATAATTTGCTTCGTCTATCAAAATTTTTTTTCAACCATTGATATTAGGGTAAAGCCAAGTTGTTCTTTTTAGAAGAACTTAAATAAAATTAATTGGTAGTACCTAGCCTTTGATTAATCAATATTCGGAATAGAATTTAGACATATTTACCAATGTATTTTTTTGTTTTGCTCTCTCCAAAATTTTTAACACACTCCAGATTTATTTGTATTGATAATTATTTATTTATTGTTTTGTGAGTATTGTAATTTATAAAAAAGTGTTAGCATTTCAATTAGTGAATGGGTCTAATTTGGTATTTCTTCTTGAATTGATTAAATAAGTATTTTTTTTTCACAAATCGAATTTTGGTGTGTTCAAAATTTTGAATTGGGGTTGAGTTTTGTATTAATTATTTTGAAGAATTTATTTTTGATCCAAATTCAATCTTTAATCCACACCTGGGTTATGGTATTCATTTTCATAATTGATATTTACGTTATAAGATTATTTATTTCCAAGTTAGTTTAACAATAATATCTAGTATACACAAAAAAAAAAAAAAACCATTTAAAAGTTGAATGTTTGGCGTTAATGATAATTTATCTTTTTTTGGTTGAAGGCAATAACAATAAAGGCAAATTTAATTTCTCAGCCTATATAAAGAATTCTTTTATTGCTATTTAGGTTTTAAAATTGTTTTATTTTTTGAAATATGTATTCCTCTTGGTATAGAAAAGAAAGGGTCAGATTTTTTTCAGTAAAAAATTTCAATTAAATTAATTGTTGAGTCAAAAAAAAAAATGTCTTGCTTCTTTGTTCCAATTCTCAATAAAAAATAAGTTAATTATGAAATTTTGAGAAGTCTTTCAATTATTTTCATTTTAATAACAATAAAATTGATAAAAAATGGTAAATATTTTTGTTTTTTTTTTTAATTTTTTGCAAAAGGTTCTGGGTATGTAGAACTCGAATAATCAATAATAAGTTGAAACGAGCTATATTTTAAAAGAAATGGATTAATTATATCAATTCAAACTAAATTTTCGAAAAATTCATTGACTATACCGATAAATGATTTACTGTATTTTCTACTTTGTAGCAATTAATTTTATATCTATAATATGAATTGTTGGATTTTAAAAAAAAATAAATATATAAATTTTATTTTAATTTTAAATTGAGGGTTTTTTTGAAAAGTTGTAAAGTTAGGTAAAATAATTTCTTATGTTTTCAAATTTTACCTTAAAAAGTTCAAAAATCTAAAATTACCCGAACGGGTTATATTCAAGTATAATTCAAGTTAAAGGTAAGGATATATATATATGCTTAAAAATCATCTAGAAGGGATACTTAACAAGAGACAAACTAAATCTGTTTTTTATTTGATGTGATTTTTGTATAAAAATTTTAAATAGATTTTGGACTAATAAATTCTTTCACAAAAAAACACACCAAA
This sequence comes from Anaeramoeba flamelloides, assembly GCA_027625915.1. Taxonomy (NCBI): domain Eukaryota; family Anaeramoebidae; genus Anaeramoeba; species Anaeramoeba flamelloides. The sequence continues at coordinate 11,770,986 of JANTQA010000015.1, forward strand.
ATTTACAATATTTTGAATTTTTCTTCAACCTTTTATCAATATAAAGAATTTTTTGGTCTTAAAAATTAGTATTACAGCCCACTTATTTTATAAAATATGGGCAGTATGAAATACATATTAAGATATCCAAGGATAATTACACTAACCTAACCATTTGAAAATTAAATCCCATTTTTTAAATCAAACTCGAACACTCATTTTGAGTTAAACAACATTTACAAAAAATTGTAAAAATAAACTCTTTTTCAAAAATTGTGACTCACCTGAAATAATAAATTGAAAAAAAAAAATTATCCTTTAGTATTCAAGAACAATTAATAACTAAATATGATTTGTAATTAACTTTTAAGTCATTTTAAATCTATAAAAGCCTGATATATTGAAAATTAAAAAAAAATCAAACCAAAAACGAAAAAAAAGTGAGTCAAAATTTTTGAAATGAGCATTACCGATTTTTTATTACTGAACTTTCACTGAAAAAAAGTTGAACAACAATATTTTTTATGAATAATTAAATCCATTTTCAAAGACATTACATTCTCAATTTTCTTAGTGATTATTTGTCTTTTCGAAGATCTCTTTTTTTTTTCCACATGATCTTTTGAAAAAAAAAAAAGAAAAAGAAAAAGAAAAGAAAAAGAAAAAAAAAATTTGAAAAAGAAAAAAAAAAAAAGAAAAATTAAAAAAAATGATTCTGATCCAAAAATTTGAAAATATTTTTTTATAAGAATACTGGAATAAACCCTCAAAACAACTCCCATTAATATTATAAAGTGAGTCAAAATTTATGAAAAATAGTTTTAATGAAAATACTTTTAATGTTTTTGAATCAAAAATTTACAGAATAAAATGTCATTTTTTTTCAAATATTTATGAATTAATTCTGAATGGAAATTTCGTTAGAATATGAAGAATTAATTTTAGAAGTTATTTCAGTTCTTGAAAACACAAACAAAAAAGACAAGAAACTTGATTTTCACAAAATTTCAGAGCTTCTTGAAACAATTGAATTTACGAGAAAATCAATAGATTTTGTAAACGAAGATAACAACAATGATTATTATAAGAATGTTGAAAATGAAGAAAACGAAAAAGAAACGAAATTAGAACTGAAAACCCATAAAGAAACTTTCCATGATGAAGAGACTATGAAAAAAACAGAAAAAGAAAAAGAAAAAGAAAAAGAAAAAGAAATTGAAAAAGAAATTGAAAAAAGAAGTAAAAAAGAAAAAAAAATAAAAAATGAAAAAGAAAACATCAACTTTCAAAACGAACAAGACTATTACGCACTCATTTATTGGGAAGCAAAATTAAGTCAATTTCTTTCAAATTTTTCTCCTTCATCCGAAAGAGATCAAAACACAATCGAATTATACCAAGACTTTTCAGACTGGTGCTACCGGTTTCAAGATCCACTCCCACGAGAATTACAAGACAGTTATTTCCAACAATCAATATTATTTAGTTCCTTAAATGAAGCCGAATATGCCCAAGAGTGCTTAGAGTATGCAGAAGAAACGTACTATGATCTATTGCGAATTAGTCAGCCAATTTATGATTCTACATACAACCCTCATGTTCAAGTGATCATCTCTTCACTTCCGTTCAAGGACAAAAATGACAAAAAAATTCGGCTCACCTTGGACTGGAGTAAAATTGAATTGATCCCTTTTAAAAAAGAAATAATCACTGCAAGCAAATATCGCAACAAGCAAATGTTTCAAAGCAATTTCTTTTATCAACAATTCTTTCATTCAGAGTATGATCTCGATCATATTATTCAAATGAGAACAATTTTTAAAAGAACATTACTGGGAATGATTCGCACAGAAGACGAGTTAGGGTATAGATATAAATATACGTGGCATTTGGGGCAATTAATCGAGGCCAGAATAATTGATTATTTGTTTTTTGACAATTCAAAAGCAAAGCAACAAAACAATTCACAATTCAAAGCTTGGGTTTACGATTTGTTTTTGCTGTTTGAAATATACCTAAAGGAATCAGTTTGGTACAACGCAGAACGTACATTATTTTTAGCCAATAATATTATTTTATTATTGGAACAAGAATTAAACCCCAATCGGGATCAAAGCAATAATAATTCACAACAACAAAATAAAAAATCCAAGAACAAGAAAAAGAACAAGAACAAGAACAGGAACAGGAACAAGAACAAGAACAAGAACAAGAACAAGAACAATAAAAGGAAAAGTAAAAACCAAAAACAAAAAAAAAAACAGACAAACAGGCAAAGCGGTCAAAATCAAAAAAAATCGATGAAAAGAGATGAAGAATGTTTAGGGTTACGCTCAGAAATGCTTTTAAACTTTGGTAGGTTATACCAACAATTTTTGCTGGAATCTGCAAAAGAGGGCCAGAAGAAAGATCAGAAAACAAACAAAACAAAGATACCCGAGAGCGGAATTGAAGAACTTGAGGGGGAATTGGATGACGATTTATTAATATACAATTTGGTTTGCCCACATTTAGAATTGTCAAATGAATGTAAATTTTTCAAAAGCCCACCAACAGACTTAAGCCAAGCAAAGAAATTATATAACTCATCAAAAATATTTTTCAATAGAGCAAAAAAATTCTATACCTTTACAGATCATGTCTTTGACCATATTGAAATTATTAGAAATTTGAGTTCGTTATCAAGTATACTAATGGTTTGGGAAGATGATTTTAAAAAAAAATGTCAAATGTTGGAAGAAAGAATAAATATTCTTGAGCCATTATGGAATAAATTAGAAATTAACAAAGATTATCTTCCCTATTTAAAAGAAATTGCGCTTGAAATAGCGCGTATTTGTGAGTCTTGGGTAAAAATCCAAATTTTGAATTCCAACACTCGGATCTATTCCCAAAAGGTTACTTCAATGAATCAAAAATCGATACAATATAACAAATCGTTTTTATTGCTACATCAACCAGCTCCAAAAAAAATGGGAAATCTTTCTTCAAAATTGGTACTCCGTGGGAAGGAAGAAGCAACCAAATGTATAACAGTGGCAATGAATATTGCCAGCTCTTATGCCAAAATACCCCCAACAAAACTTTCGCAACAAAAGCAATGTATCGTCAATGCCTTAAGGCAATACACTTGGATTTCAAAGTTTTTTGATGAGCACCCAAAATTAAAAAAGCATTTTTTAGATGAACAGCGTATTTGTGAACAAATGATCATGATGCTAGAGCATAATTTAAAAAAATTATAACCAACATTTAAATTTTTAATTGATATCATTTGTGGTTTTTTTATTGTTTTTTTCATTTTATCATAGCAAATTTAAAATAATATGTTTATAAATAATGAATATTATTACAATACTTAATGATGATGACGAAATTGGTACTTATTTTTATTATTATTATTATTTGGATTTGGATATATTTCCCTTCTTTTAAATCCACTTTAAAAGTTTTCACAATAATTGTAATTAACAGTTTAACAATCATTTCTTCCTATTCCTATTCATATTGCCAATAAAACAATTTTCTATTTTTAATTTTTTTTGAACAAATTTCGAAAAATAAATATTTTGTCCTATTTGATAATTGACATTAATAGAAAAGTTCCACCAAAAGTAAAAGAAGACTCCAGAAACTAACCTTAAGGTAGATATATTTGAGCTAACGTGATTATAATTTAGCTCCGATCAATTTAAAATTTGTTACAATTCCAATTTTAGAAAATGTTTTTTTCGGTTTGGAAGGTTATACTTTTCGTCTGAGTAATAAATTCCTTCAATAGATTCTATATTTGGAGTTTACAATATACAACAAAAAATTATAAATCCCAGTTAGCTTTTCATAAGCACTTGAGTAAAAATTAATAAGACGAGAAAAATTAAAGTTAATGATTCTACAGGTATTCAAACATAAAAACAAAAATAAATGTAAAAGATCTAAGCTCCCAATTCAAAATTTGTGAGACACAAAAATTCAATTTTTGAAAAAAAAACTTGTTTAATCAATTCTAGATGAAATACCAAATTAGAACCATTCAATTAATGGAAATGTAAATAATTGTTTAGAAATTACAATACTCACAAAAAAAAGAATAAATAATTTTCACTACTAAAAACTTATTTGTGTGTTATTAATTTTGGCTCGAGAAAAAAACAAAAAAATTCATTCTAAATTTGTTTATATTCTATTAGGATTATTGATCGATCAAAAGGTCAGATACCATCAACGAATTTTTTTTGAGTTTTTCTATTTTAAAGAAATCCACTTTAAGATAATATCAACTGTTTGAAAAAAATTATTGATAGAACCAAAAAGGTTAAAATAATTCAAAAAATTAAATGAAAACGAAAAAACTAAATGGAAAAATAATTATCATATTTTACAAAAAATGATAATCATTTTCAATTTCAATGAAATTGAATTATTGTGATTCTTTGAACGTTTTAATTGTGTTGAAAATTTTGAATTTTAGTTTAGAATCTGTTTTAATCTCTTCTCAAATTATTTGACTCTTCATGTCCCAAATCCAAGAATAATTGTATGGAAATTAAATTCATTCTTAAGTGAATTATTAACAAATTCATTATACTACACACTTGAACCAGGTACATTAAATTTGAAAAAGTATGTATATATCAACACTTTTTTATTTTCAAAGTTTTCTGAAGCTTTTGAAAGAAAAAATTTTTGTTTAACTTTCAACCAGTTGTCAAACATTAACAACCAAAACTTACAAATAAAAAAAAACATTTTTTTTAAAAGATCGTTCATTCCTAATATTTAAAAAAATAGAATAAAATATTTTTATTATTTTTTTGAAAAAGAATGCCACAGAAATCACCCAAACACGAAACATCACATAAATCACAGAAATCAAAGAAACCTGAATCTTAAATTTTTAATTGTTATCTCATGCAAGTCCATACAGTCACTCTGGTGTTTTACCTTTTCTAAATTAGAGATATGTGTTGCATCCAAAATGAAAAATTTGAAATTTGAGGTTTTTAGGTCTGAAATTAAATATATTTTCTAGTAAAAGTTTAATAGAGGATAAAATATCGATTTTTTATATTGTATAAAAAACATTTTTTAATGAAAAATACTTATTTAACTGTAAAAGAAAATTAAATCCTATTTTTTTTTGGTAACCATGTGGGTATTTTGTTTAAATTCATAGATAAAAATCTTATATATTTGTAAAAAAAATAATCTACTGAAAAAAAAAGTAAATTTAAAATTAAACCTTTCAACTCATTTGTTTTTTTTTTTTTTTTTCTGAATATATAACAGAAAACATTCAAAAAGTTTAAAAATGAATCATTAAAAAAAAAATTGAATTCTAATTATTTTGTAGATTAAAAAAGTCTGAATAATTTAACAATTAAAACCAAAATTTAAACTTTTGAAAAAAACAGATGAAATTTAATGATCTAAATTATTTTTAATAATGTTTTTAATAAGGATCAACGATTGAATAATTATCTGGCTATTATTATTATTTCTCCTATATTATTAAAACTTTAATATTTTTTAATTTTATTAAAAAAATTAAAATTTTAATTACAAAATTCCCCTTTAAAAAATAAACAAAAAATACAAAATAAATTGTAATGGATAAAAGTTTTAATTGGGAAGCTGGTTCCTACGTGGGGTGTTTCTTAGGGGATAAGGTATCGTTATTAGGTTTTTTTTTATTCTTGTTTTTATTTATAAAATAAATAGATTTTCTAATCATAACAAGAATTTAAAAAAAAACTTATAACGGTTAATAATCTTTAATTTGTTTCTCTTTTGGGTATTTTTTTTTCTTGAATATTTTTTAAATCTATCTTTTCTTGTTCCATTTTTATTTTATTACGTCATTTTACTTCATTCCCATAATAATTTATTCAACAATTTTTCAAAAATATGTTTGGAATAAGAAATTAAAGTTATTGAAATTCTTTTCAAGTGGGCTTATTTTCAAAAATATTCTTTTAATTTAATTTTTTTTTTTTGGACTGTTATCCTCTATTTTTTTTTTAGTATTACAGAATAAAAAGAAAAACTATACCAAGAACAAAAATAAAATTAGAACATTATAGATTTATTAATAGAATTTTACTTCTTAAACTAATTATATTAATAAATCTCTTAAAATTGGTTAATAATAATTTTTTTTTTTTTTTCTATTGGTATTATTAAAAATATACTTTTAATCAATATGATATTTTTTTACTTTCATTTGAGATTGTTGTGAAAATTCAGTTTGGATTGTATTTTCATCTTGGAAATAAAAATTTTCCATAACCTTTAGTTGTGAATAGGTATTTTCGGTACTAAATTTGACTTCCACTGGATAAAATTCTTCTGATTTACATTTTGTAATTAAAAATTCTAATACACCATCTTGATTTTCTTCATTGATTGTCATTATTGTCCAAGATAAAATTCGGTCTTTTGAATTAAATGAATATTCTCCATCGATTTGTTGAATAACTGGGGTTCGAGTTCCTCTATGATAATGATAGACAGATAAAAAAATAAATAAAAAATAGATAAATAAATAAATAGATCGATAAATATCTGAATAGATAACTGGATAAATACAGAAACAAACAAATAAACAAACAATTAGATGTTTATTGTGTTATATGCATTAAGTAATTAATTTTTAAAAAAATTCTTAAAATGTTGGGTTTCAAATTTTTATATTATACCCCAGACTCAATAATATTTCTTCACATGAAAATCAAATTTTCTCAAAAAAATTCTCAATTTCTTGATATCATCAAAAAAACTACATATTGAATCTTGTTTTTAAGGAACTAATACTCATAATTGTAAAAATAGATTATTCAAACTGAATGTGAAAAAGAAAAGGAATCTATTAACCAAAAACAAAAATCTATCATACAAAAATTTTTAATTGGCAATTAATGTTTTTTAATAAAAATTTCTTTGAGACAAGGTTATATCCAATCAGCGAATTGAATCAATTTCCCTATATTAGCAAAATTAAATTTAATTTTAATATACAGTTATTAAAAATAGAAGACTTGTGTTAATGAAATAAATAAATCCATGCAAAATAATAGAGTATTTTATGATATTACAAAAAACCGAAATAATATCAATAATTCTTATTTATATCTAAAATCGTAATTCCTCCACTTTTATAATAAAGTCCACCATTTTTCGATTAATAAATGAAAAATTTTTATTTCAAATACCAATCGTTTTTACTCACAATTAGTTAAAAAAAATTGAATTGTCTTTGCAAAATTAATTAAAAATGAAAATTTTAAGAGATTTAATTTTCTCTTCCTTATTAAACTATGAGATGTAATTTAAATTTTTTTCATTTGAATTTTATTTAGTCTATAAATTATATTACAATCATAGTTGTAAAAAAGTTCGACACATTTTTTAATTGGGAACTTTAATAGAGCCTGAAAATGAAAAATAAGATCTATTAATAAAAGAAAAAATCAATTATTAAAGATAAAATAAAGTATTAATCACAATAACAGTTTTTCTAAATATTATCTTTTGGTCAAGATTTTTCTTGGATTAATCTTTTTTTAATATATTTGTTGAATTTAATTTAACTATTTTTATGATCAAAGAAAAGTACTCATTGGATTTTGATATGAAAGTAGATTTAAATTATATATAAATTGATTTGATTGATAATAAAGTGATGAATTATTTTTTGAAGTTTTTTTGTTTCTTCTTTTAAATGATTTTGCTTTTTGTTTTCAGGTTTCTGGGATTTCTGGGATTTCTGAGATTTTCTTCATGTTTAGAATTTAAAAACTTTTTTCATTTTTTTTTCCAAAACAGTATTAAAAAAGAGTAATAAGTTTAAAAATATTTTTTTTTTCATCAAAATTGTTTTTCTTTTCATTTTTTTTATTTTTTTAACTACACATATGAACAAATAAATGTATTAATTTTTTATTTTTTTTTACTAAATTTATAATTTTCAAAAAGCTATGATATTTTTTATTTTTTTTCCATTTTTTCCAATGCTAAATATTCTTTATATTGGGAAGAAGGGTGACAAAGGAAAAAATTCAAGTGATATATTTACCAATACTAAGATACTCAAACACATGAATGTGTGGGTAACTTGATTATAAAAAGAAAAAACAAAGGCTAAAAATATCAAAAGGTTTAAAAGCAAAACGAGATCAAAAAAAAAAAAAAAAAATGACAACAATTAAACAACTACCTTCCAAATGAATATTCATGATCAATTATCAAACAAAACTAAATTAACCAAAACTATTGTGGATGTGATTTTTGGGTGTTCTAAATTAAATCAATGCATTTGATTTTTATTTATTTTTTACCAATCGCTTATTATAAACCCCTTCTAAACCTAAATTTGTTTTTTTTTTTTTTATCTTTCTGTTTTCTTTGTTTTTTGTCAATTTTGATGGTTTTTTATTTTCAATGATAATAATAATTTCTGTTTTTTTTCACCCATTCCTTTTTTGCTCTCCTTTTCTCTGTTATAAAAATAATTTCTTGCTTTTTTTTTTTATTCCTCTCTATTCGTCTTTCTCAATTTGTTAATAAAAAGCTATCATTTGATTCATAATACTGTCGCATCTTTAATGTCAATAAAAATCACTAAATAAAGTTTAGTGGTTCTGATAACTAGAAGGTTCTATCTTTTGATGTTACCTCTCTTCCATTCAATAAAAAAAAAATCAACTATGATCCTTTTTGGTACTTTCCCAAGGGAGAGGTTTCTAATAGCAAATAATTCTAGGGTTTCCAATAGAAAAAAAAAACAATTTAAAAAATAATAAAAAATATTTGAGGAAGAAACAGAAATTTGATAATATCAAATAATTCTTTCAAAAATCAAAAAAACAAACTAAACCCAAATATTTTTATTCTTTCATTAAATTTTTTTTTTGCTATTAGAAACCTCAGATTTTTTGACACGAAACCTTCCCTGTCGGGGCGCATAGGAAAAGATCATAGTTTTTGGTAAAAATTATAAATTAAGTAAAAAAACTTTATAAATTGACTAATATGACTCGTAATGTCATTAGGAAAAAAGAGCCCAAATCCAAATAATCCCTAACAGCCTAAAACAAAGATCTCCAGAGTATCCACACCACTTATTTTTAATTTCTTCATTTTTTTCTATACTTCTTAACTTCTTTTTTTACTTCTCTTCATTTTTTTTCATGCTTTTCTCTCTTTTTTTTCTTAAAAAAACTAAATTAAATTTCAAAATACTTCTAATGACTGTGTCTAGTCTAGACTTTTTTTGGATTGGAAGTCACAAATTTAGTCACTACAAAATTGTCTCTTTACCAGATTAAATGTTTTTTGTTCTTTTATAATATTTAACCCTTAAGGATCTAGCCATTTACCGTGAATTTGCTCCATACTCAAGGGGTGACCTGAGACTAAAAAGGGTATTGTGGAATAGCCCTTCTTTTGGCTGACAAAATTCAAACAACAAAAAAAAAATTTCATTGGATCTCTTTGACAAAAAATTCAACGAAGAAAAGAATATAAGTTTATAAGAGTTCTGAAATTTCAAAAAATCAAAATTTAAAAAAAAAAATTCATTTTTTCTGATTTTCTATTTCCAAATGGTTAAATTTCTTCAATTTAAAACAAATTGCATTCTTGAATTTCGCAATCAATTTAATTCGATTTAATTTGATTTGTGGTTATTTTGTAACCCTCTAAATTTGACCAAGTAAGGATTATGTAATATTCTTACGATAAAAATAACTCATTTGAAAAATGAAAAAAAAGAAAAAAAAAATCACCGAGATCTCAAAAAGTGTCAAAGAGCGACACTTCAAAACTGATATAGTTGTTTTCAAAATTGTATATTCTAACCATTCAAATAGGAAATTGAGTGTCGCTCTTTGGCACTTTTTCTAAAAATTTTTTCATCTTTAGTTGTTGATTTTTGGAGATCGATCGCACTTCATAGGTTGGTTGGTTTTTGATTGGTGTTAGGTCATCATAAAAATTACTAAAAAGTTTTTTTCCATTTCAGAAAAAAAAAATTCATCGTAATGACTCGGCCCTTAACAATAAATCTAAAACTGAAAAAATTAAGAGATCCATTTTACACATGTGTAGAACCATCAAAATTTTAAAATGAAATTTGAATTTTTTTGAATAATAATTATTTTTCTTTTCATGTATTTTTTTTATTGATTTTTGACAATGCTAATATTTCAAACGTCGGAGTAAAATCAAATTATTCAGTATCAAATCTGAAAAGGAGTCGAATTATAAAATAGATTGAGTTTTTTTAAAAACCTCAGATATTTTCTTTGACAAGTTAAATAATATCGAAGAAGGTGGTGTAAATTGTATTTCGAATATTGGCGATGAACGAAACAACCTTTCGACAATTGTTCAATTTTCCATTCAATTTTAAAGTAAAATAAATAAATAAATAAAGAAAATAAAGAAAAAAAGCATACGGGATCGGTATATTAATTGCAACATCTCTTAATTCAAAATCAAGTAATTTTAAAGAATATTCTGCAACCATGGTCATTCCTTCTGAGCTTGGAGAAGGCCAAAAAGTAAGGACAATTGGGGGTGATGAAGACGAATCTGAGACTTGCCATTTCATTACTGGTGTGGGGCTGCCATCTGACGGGTATTGAGCATTTTGGTTTTTCATTACTAAAAGGTTTTCCTTTGCAAAGGCGCGTTTATTTATTTTGGGGAAGGTGCTGTAGATAATTGCCTTACCAAGATTATCTGATTTCTCAACTTTCTCAACTTTAAAACCACATTTTGAAAAGGTGGCATCATTAATACGGACAGCCAAGGCACCTGCTAACTGGAATTTTTCAAGATCACCCGTTCTATTATAAAGAACTGTAATACTTTCACGGATTTCAAAATGGACAGGCTTTCGATCAATTTTTTTACCCTGACTAACAAGTGCCCTTTTTTCATTTTGGTTTGTTTCTTTTTCAATCTCATTTTCGTTACCGCTTTGATCACTATTTTGGTTTTGTTGGTTATCTTCTTTTTTGATCTGTCCCAATTCTTGGAACTTGGAAATTAATCCAGAGCCTTGACCTGTAGCTTTTTTAGTTTTCCGTGATCCAAGAACCAATCCCTTTCTTGGTCCTCCTTTTTTAACCTTTGGCTTGGCCCTTTCAGTTTTTATGCTCTCGTTAGAATACCCGCTTTGAGGCTGATTTATCTTTTCTTCATAATTGGATGGGAAGTGCTTCTCGTTTGAGTAACTGCTAGTTTGGTTGCTGAAATTGCTGCCCATTCCGCTGTTGCCCGAGTGAGATGTTTGGTTTCCAAACATATCTTCACTTCCAAACCCACCTCGAAATGTGCCCCCAGTGTTTCCCATTTTCATTCGATCTTCTTTTTCTTGCTCAATTTTTTGGATCTGTTGTTCTCTCCAAAGCACAGCTTGGCGGCGCTTTTCTTCTTCCTTTTGTTTATAACGCTCTTCGTTAGAACTTTCCATTTTAATATATGTTTCTATTTGGTTTTTTGAGACCTAAAAATTATAGAAAATAGTATTATTTGTGTTTAATGAGCAAGGTTTTAAAGAGCCAAATGTGATTTTTGTTAATTGTTACATCGAATTTTGAAAGATTTTTTTTTTTTCATTTTAAAAACGAAACAAGGGGCGAAACCAAAAAGTGTCGTTGAAGAAAGAATCGTTTGTTTGGCAAACTGAAGAAAAAAGAAAAAAAATAATGAAAAAAGTTAAATTTATAGGGTATTTTTGCTTTATAGGTTGTGGTGAGTCTTAAAAAGATCTCTTTTCTTGTTTTATTTTTTTAGCTTGTAGTTTTAAATTTATCTGTTTTTATTGTAGAGATCTTTTAATTTCCAAATTAAATTGGTTGTTAGTTTTTTAAATAGGTTTAACAAAGATCCAAAGATTCAAAGATCCAAAGAGTAAAATAAAATAATAACAAAAAAAAAAATAAAAAAAAAAAAAAAAAAAGACGGAAAGAATTTACATTTTCTTTATAACCATTAGCAATAACTTCGTCAAAGGCGAATATTAATTCAAAACCAGATTCTTGAATTCCTTGTTCTGTAAGTTGTGAACAATACTCTGGAACTAAACGAGAAAGAAGCCTTAAGGTTTCAAGATCTTCAAGTATATTACTCGATTTTGTTGTTAGGATTAGCAAGTAAAGCTTTTCGATTGGTTGGTACACATAACGAATATTATCAGTCTCAACATAGGTGTGTTGTCTTTCACCTTGTATTAGTTTTGGAAAGGCTGATAAAAGCCCTTCAATTTTGGAGCCACGAATTGAGATATATTGTCTTGATAGGATCACATTTCCTTTTTTTGTTGAAATCGCCACTGAAAGAATTACCATCTCTTGGTTTTGAAATAGAAGGTTTATTTTAAATTTTTTGAAAACAAATTTGATAAAAATTCAAACAAGAACCAAAATGTTTTGATTGTAAAAAAAATGAATTCTTTTCTAATTTCTGAAATGTAAATTTTTTACTTAATGTTACTATACATGGAACAGATCATATCAAACTAACTTCTAAGAGACTTTATAATAAGAAATAGTCTTTTCTTTAAGGACTACATTTTCCTGTTAAAACAGTGAAATAAGATATAGAAAGACCCTTGTAAGAGTTTTATAATCCAAGAAATATTTGTCCAAGTAGGATTTATTTTCGAAAAAATGAGAAATTTTTACAATTTTGATAATTTATACAATTTGTACCTTGAATGATCATGCCAAAATTTTAGTTTTCATATTGTAGAATTTCCGTTTCAACTTTCGGAACTCACAATATTTTCTAGTGCTGTTCTAAATATTTTTTAAATTTTCTTTTACAAGTTTGAAATGTTCTCATATTTCAACCTACACTTGAAAATACCCAAAAAGTGATTTTTTTGCAATTATTTATTTTGTTTTTTTCAATTTCCTTTGCATTGTAAAAGAAAGAAAAATAGTCTTCGTGAAAAGGTAAAGATGAGAAAAAATGTTTTTTTTTTTTTTTTTGTCCAATTTCTTCCGTGTGAAAAATTTTTTTGAGAAGCAAAAGTGAAATAGCACAATAACTCAATACTCCCTAGGGTAAGAACATAGTCCTTAAATGAACAATTGAGAATCTAAATGGGCTCTGTTTTTTAGGAATATTATTAATGTACCCGTTCTAGTTATTCCAATATCATGTTTCAATTACTTGGGTTCCTCTTCCTCTTCTTCTTTATATCTGGAGAGGGTAAAAAGGATAAAAAAAAAATTCTAAAAATAAATAAACTTGTTTACAATACTCATATTTTCCTATTCAAAAAAGAAAAATTTTTCGTTCAAGTTTTCAAAATCTTTTAATATTTTTATTCATGAAAAAATCAAAAAGATCTTTACAAAATCAATTAAAAATGAAATTTTTAAGAGTCTTAAATTGAGTTTTTATTCTTGAAATTTTGAGATTTAATTTTTTATTTTTTTTTATATACATCTAGCAGTAGAGTTATTATCAATTTAATACATTTAAATATTCATTAGATTAACCATAATATTTTGCTGACAATTATTGATTAGAAAGAAATCCTAAGATCTTTTTATAATTATATAGGAAATTATCTTTATAGATTATTTATTAAAGTTATGATTTAACTTTTGATCAAATTTTAATTAGTGTAATTTGAAATTAACAAAATAAATTTTTTTTATAATTAATAAATGAAAATTTTTATTTCAATTCCAAATGAATCACTTAATTATTACCGCAACAATCAAATTAGAAGAGGAAAAATAGTGTCTTAGAGTTAACTAAGGATGTTTAATTAAATACCTAAAACTATAGTTTCTAAAAGATTATGTTAAATATTATAGGGATTTTCTTCAACTTATAAACTAGAAAATATTTTGGAATGTGAACTAAAAATTTTCATTTTTTAATTCAAAAATAATTGTCTCTTAAACCAACCCAAGTGAATCAAGCAGAATCTAACCAAAGTAATTTGAAGTGAAATTGAAGTGAACTGAAGAAACATTTACATATAATTTGTTGAATATTTGTCTGGTATGTGTTTTTATAGTAGAGTTGGTATTTTTTTACTATTTTTTTGTGAAAATATGATTCTGGAGATAAATAAAAAAATAAAATAAAATAAATAATTAAATAATTCAAGTAAATATAAAAGAAGATTTCAAAAATAATACATATCATTTATAATCCGTACTTTTTAGATACATCCTATACCTATAAAGTTCTTATTTAAAGCTTAATAAAGTTAACATTTTCATTTGATCAACAATTGACAAAATATTTAAACCTCTTTAATATAATTAAATCTTAGTTGTGATCAAGAAATTTTTGGCATAAAACATAAAAAAAGTCAACTGATTCAACTCTTTAATGTCCAAAAAAATATTGTTAATTGATGTTTTTACTTTTTCGTACGTATTTTTTTACTCTCTTTTTTTCTTAATTTTCTTTCCCTTTTTCTTTACTTTATTTAAAAAATAAATCTTTTTATTTTCATTTATTAAAAAAACTATTCTATGGGTATAATCTTATATACAATATAGTTGGGATAAATAATTCTAAATCAAATAAGATTTTCGAAAAGTGCCGTAGAGTGCTGTAGGGTGTCGTGGAGAGCTTAGGCATTCTTGAGGTTTTCAGTTTTATTTATAAAATCTATTAATTGTCCCAATAAACAGAAAACTCAAGAAAACCTAACAAGGATTTTTCAAAATTCAAAATAATAGAGAAAAATCTTTGATATAACTCAATTCTTTAAAATTCTTGAAAATGAAAGCAGTTTTTTTTTTATTACTTGGAGAAATAAATCAAAAATTTCAAAAATTTTCTTTTAAATTTAAGAATTTAAAAAAACCTAATGGAAAGTGCCTAGGTTTTTTTCAATTTGAGAAAAAAACTGTAAAATCAATAAATTTTCGGTATATTTCTCTAATTAAAAAAAAAAAACTAACGGTAATAAGATTTACATTTTGTCGAATTGCTTCTCCTCCATAATATTAAAAAAAAAAATTCTGCATTTTTTAAGACCGAGCAATTTTTTTTAAAAGTTTTGTAAAAAATTATTATACATTTTTTTCTTTTAGCTCGAAGACCAAATAAACCGAGTTAAAATTTTCATAAAACTGAAATCAGATTATTTAAATTTTACTATTTTTTAATATTTCTTAAGTTGTATTTATGTTGACAGATAATGAATATCTATTTATACGCTTTATAAAAATCCGAAATTTTTGAAAATATAATTAAACATACATTTTTATTTCATTAATAGAAAAAAAAATAAAAAGAAAATAAAATTAAAACAAGGAAAAGAAAAATTTTAAAACAAGACTAATTGTCTTTATCAATTTTTATTTGTTTGATCGAGTTTTAGGGATTTTAAAATTATATAAATATGAATATGAACAATTATTTTCAATTGATATTCATTTCTTCTAGGATCATAATACTGGTATTTGAATTATAAATGGGAAGCAAGTTTTCCTTCATTTTACCTATTTTCATTTTTAAAAGAGGGTTTTCAAAGAAGTAGGTTATAATTTGAGCTTTCTCTCTTTGAAAAAGGAAATGAAAATGAAGTGAAAATCTTTTAGCCCATTTATAATTCAAATACAAGTGTTATTAAAGCACAAAAAAAGATTTTTTCTAATTTTATGCACAAATTAATTAATAAAAAGGTAATTAAAATGATCTTAGATAAATGGTTTCTTTTTTGTGAAAGTTGGTCTTCTTTCTTTGTTCTTTTTGGTTGCACGGTGGATCAATGGGAATTTTAAGTTAGGGTCATGGAATTGGAGTGTTTGTGGTCTTTTACATTCTTTGTCTTCAAGAACCTTGGTTTTGATGATTTGGATCGATTGGAATCTTGCTTTGTGGTTTCCTGCCATTTCATTGTACATTTGTTGGATTGCTCCTGTTAACGTGACATCACGATATTCTTTGTACATGTTGTGTTTTCCTGATCTTGAGTTGTACCTTAACCAGATACCATAATTTTTGACTGTTTCTGGATCTTTTTCAAAAATCTTTTTTTTGTTTTTTTTGATTTTATTCAAAAAGAAAATAAAAGAAAAAAAAAATTGTAAATCAAAAAAAAGTAAAAAGCAAATGAATAAAATTATTTTAAAGGAAGGCAAAGTAATTGAATCAATTATTTGCAACACACTTATTTTTTTGAGAGAAAAGAAATGAAACTTTTTTTTCTTTTTTCTTTTTTCTTTTTTGAAAAAAATAAAAGGAAAAATAACAAAAAAAAAAAAAAGTAAATTACTTCATCAACAGAAAGGATCTCTCCTTTGACTTTTTTAATCTTGACAAGCCTTTTTGTGAAATACCAAAAACGTGCTTTTGCGACAACACTGTTTGGTGCAAAAAGTTTCATTCGATAGATTTGTGGGTTTTGTACTTTTTTTGTTGGAATGGCTCGGCCGACAACTTGATAATATCTCATTCTTATTTATCAAACAAAATTTCAAAGAGAAATAAAAAAAATGAAAGTCAAAGGTATTCAAAAATTAGTATAATATTGATGATTTGTTTTTTTTCCCAAAGGTAATAGAGTAATTATTTAAAAAAGGATACAATTAAACCCGATGTTTAACTTCATTTATCAACTTTATAGAGACGAGATAATATTTTTAAAAAAGAAGTTAATTCATTTTCATCAAGTAAATTTTCAGTCAAAAGATCCAGATCAATTTTGTTTGGATTTTCTGATCCAATAATAGAAAAAAAAATTAACAAAAAATTATTTTTTTGAAGAAATCTTCACTTTTAGTAATTTCCGAGAGTCTATATGAACAAACAACCTTGAGACTATTAATCTTTTTTTAAAAATATCTGAAAAATAAACCTAAATATCGAATACTTGAAGATCTAAAAAAATTGATCATCTAATTTTATTCTCAAATAATTATTTAATCTCTTGAAATTTAAAAGATTAGGCAATATTCCCTTTCAAATATTCAGAGTAGTAAAAAAGGAACTGTAATTATTAAAATTAGTTATTTGATAATATCTATTCATTTTTTTTTTAATTAGAAATACTAATTTGAATTAGTTTTATTAGTTTGATAATCTTTCTAAAAAATTGGGAATTAATTATAAAATTTCTATGGATAAATTTAATCTATTGGGTTGTTAATGACTTACTGGAATAATTAAGATTGGGTTTATAATTATTGATTAAAAATAATCAAATTAAAATGTATTTCTTTATATTATAAGTTGAATTTTCCAGGTTTGAAATAGGTATTTTAGGAGAATTTTTTAATTTGATTGTTTGTTTTCTTTTCTCATTTTTTTTTGTATGATGCAAAGAAAAATAGATTTGGACGATTATTTGAATTAGAAAAGTATATTTTTAAAAGTTTAAAATAATTATTGTAATTTCATTTTGAAATTTATCCAATTTTTTAAGATTCGATATTATAAGACTTAGAGTGGTTTTATTTTGAAAGCTTTTTTCTAAACGCCTGATTTGTAAAAAATATAAGATTTCTTTCATCTTTCAGAGAAAATATTTTTTTAACAAATAATTCAAGAGATATTTGGAATTTTGAACTTTTCAGAAATGAAAAAAATGGATCAATCTTGTAAAAACAAGAATTCATTTTGGATAATGGTATTAAAACTTAGTTTTTTCTTGTGATAATCATGTTTTTATTTTTTTTTTCAATTTCAAGAGGTGGTATTTTTTTTTTAAATTAAAGTCTAAATTCACTTGAAGTTTTCTTAGTTTTCTTGTTTCTTAAGGGAGAAAAAGAATTACAAATTTCTCCAAAAAAAAAAAAAGAAAAAAGAAAGAAAGGGTTATATTATACACAACATAGAAGTTAAATCAAAAGTAAGTTCAAAAAAACTAACTATGTTTCTGGTATTTGATATATAAAAGTTAAAAAAAAATCATTTAAATTTCATTTTCCTTTTCATTATCATGATTGAAAAGAAATTTTTTCGATTAAACTATATTGAGATTTGTGATCTCTATTTGTTTGCCTTATTTTTTTAGAGTAATCAAGATCGAAAAAAAAATATATAAAGGAAAAGAAAATCTAAGAATTGAAAAAAGATAATCAATCAAAATTTTATTAAAATTAACTTTCAAATGAAAATAAGAAAAGATATGTCAATACGATTTTAAAAAATTGTGATTTGCCAGATTAATAAATTACAAAAAAATTATCCTTTAAAATTCAAGAGCAAAAAATAATTAAATCTGATTTGTAATTCACTTTTCAATCATTCCAAATATTAAACAAGCTGATATATTTAAAAATATAAAAAAAAATAAAACCAAACACCTCAAAAAAGGTTAGTCGCAATTTATGAAATGAGCATGGAGTATTTTTTATTGCGGAACTGTCAGTGAAAAAATGTTAACAACATATTTTAGCTTATAATTAAATTCATTTTAAAAGACAAATCATAACTTCCCTTTTCTTAGTGTTTATTGGTCTTTTCATAAATCTTCTATTTTTCCAAATGACCTTTGCCAGAAAATAAAAAAAGGAAAAGAATAAAAAAAAGAAAAGAATAATAAATATAAAAGGAAAAATTAAAGAATAAAAAATGAAAAATCAAAAAAAAAATTTGCAAAATTAAAAAAAAACATAAAGATCCAAAAATTTAATTTTATTTTTTTGTTAAGAATATGGGACAAACCCTCAAAAAACTTTCATTAACATTATAAAGTGACTCGAAAGTTTTGAAAAATAGCTGATTTGGGAACTAATAAATATTATTAAAATAGCCCGTGAAGACTTGGTAAATGTGCAACCTTGATGTAAAAATTATGTTTCTTTTTTTAAAGGTTTACAAATTTGGAAATCAAATAAACTAAAAATGAACAATAACTAAGTATTATATTAGTTACTTGGCATTCTTATGTTAAAATCTGAAAAATAAAGGACCAAACATAAAAATTTTTCTCAATATATAGATGCTATTTGAAAAAAATTTTTTGAAGAAGAAATATCAAAAAAATTTCTGAAAAAATACAAATTTTTAAACAAATATAAAACATAATGTAAAATTTTCTTTGAATATTAAGGAATTGGCGTTAAAATTGATTTATTCTTAGTAGTGCAATTTATTCTGTATTATACATGGTATTTAAAATTAAATAAAAAAACAGACTTTTAATTTAAATGGTGGATTTTAATTTTTAAAAAAATGTATATTTTTTAATATAAAATAATTTTGTTTCAAATTTGATATGGTTAAAGTTAGTGGAGAATAATTAATCAAGATTTTTACAGTTTACAGTTCTAAAAAGAGCAAAAGTGAAAACACTAGAATTGAATTTTGATCTCTTCTCTAATTATAAGATTTTTTCTGGTTCAAAATCGAATGGAATGTGTATTATACAATTCAAAGTGTTTATCTGTGGATAGTAAAAGAAAAAATACTTGCCTAAATTAACGGAAATAAGAAACACTAAATTCGAAATGGCTTTAAGATTAATAGAATTTAAAACTTGAAAAAAGTTATCAAACAGTAAAATAAAACAAAATAATTTACAATGACAAAAATTTTTTTTAATTATTTTTGATTTGGGTTACATTCGCAGTCCAAACCTTCTAACAAAAATCAAAAAAAAAAAAATAATTGAGTACCTTAATTTTAAAAGGTAAAAAGAAGACAATATATTTTCATTATTTTTTGAAAAGGCAAATCTTAATCAAAAATTTTAATTTGACTATTTGGTTTTCATTTACCATAGTCCATATAAACACTTTGGTATTTTACTAGTTTGGAATTTTTTATACAATAATTATTCAGAATCACAAAATTTTGAAATTTATATTAAAATTGAAATTTTATTAATTTATTGGGAGAAAACAGTTATTAAAGAGCATTTTTCAAAATGAAAAAATACCTAAATTAGTAAATAAATTTGTATATTATAATAAAATAATATGAATAAATAATATTCAAAACTTTTACCATCAGTGCGACTTTTACAGTACAAAAAAAAATACAAAATGAATATCTAAAAAATTCTATTCTCCGATAATAAAATGGTTCAAAGAATTTTAGAAATAGGTGTATTAATTTGGAATTTTTTTGATTTTTAAATCTTGTTCAAAGTTTGTTACTGTGGAGTGCTTTTGAATATATTCGTAGTTTTTTAATTATAACTGGAGAAATGACAATAAATGGGGACAAACAAATTATGTAAAAAAAAGACAAAATACAAGTTTTGTGCAAGAAATTATTTTTTAAATAGGGGGATTATTTGAGTATAATTAAATTTAGTATTTTGTGTCGTTATTTTTTTCAATATGAGTGAAAGGGGATCTATTTTTATTAAATTTCTTGTCTCATCACCAAAAAGACACACTTTTGTGATATTGTGAAATAAGGTGGTTTAGAACTTTGTGTTATTTGATAAAGGCAGTAAAATTGTCTAACAACATAATTTGACCTTTATTTAGGATTTAAACTGGTGTCTGTAATGGCTAGGTATTTTTTTAAGTTTTTGTTCAATTTAAAATTCATTTTTTTTTTACATCTTTTGCGAAAAGTGAATATGAACGTGTCTGGAAAAAAGAAAAATGTTATCATAGCTAAACATATCTAAACTCTTTTTCAGTCAAAGGGGCCCAGTTTTATTGAAGAAATGGAAAACATTCTATGAGTTTAATTTATTACTCTTCTCAAACTAAAATTTTCATTTTTTAGATCAAAATCATTTTTTCTCATTTTGTAAAATTTTTTTTTTTTTGTTTTTTGCTTTTTACTTTTTTTTTTTTTTTTTTTATTTTTTTTTTAAAAAATTAACTTTGAAAAAAAAAATGTTTGGAAAACCAAATAAACATTAAGATAAGTTAGGCTTTGTATGTTCTTTTAAAATTCATTAATTTAAAAGTAAAAAATCTTATTATCAACAATTTTAATTTCCTAAACAAATTGAGAATTTTGCACGAGACGTTCCAATGAATAGGCCCAAAAAATTTTTTAACATTTTTTTTTTTTTTTTGAAATTTATGGTTTGTTCAGACTTTTCTTTTATAATTATCGACTCTTATATGAAATTTATTATTTCTCGTATTTCTAAACAATCTAAGTTTGGTTGATTCTTAAAAATAAAGTGACTTTTTCATTTTTGGCTGGGACCCTTTGAGTGAAATGGAGTTTATTAAGGTTTGTCAGAAAAAAAAATTGTGGGGAAAACAGACTGGTAAGAAATTGGAAACCAAGTCTAAATCGTTTGAACTGTTATCTAGTATACTGATAAAACTCAAAGATAAATACTTTAAATTTTATCTCAAGTTCAAAAAGAAAACCCGTATTAGAAGTAATTTTCATTTCTAATTCATGTTTTATGAAAGTTTAAACTCGTTTTCAACAATTAATAAGTAAAATATTTTGGGAATTCGAAATAAAATTTTCCATTTATTAATTGGAAAATAAAAGTAAAAATCAATTTTTCCATAATATTAATTATTTTTTTTCTTTTTTCCAATGAATCAAATTTTATAATAAGCATGCGATTCACACCTAAAAAACTTTTTTTGGTGTTTTTGATAACTTTTTGTGTATTTTTTGAATTTTACACTTTTACCTTGTCTAGGATAATATATGAATAAAAAATAAAAAAATTTAAAATAAAAGATGAAAAAACAAGCGATAAACATTAAAAACTAAGTGTCATTTTAAAATGTAGAAATTAATTAAAAAGAAAACACTACCTAAGATCAAAACAAACAAAAAAAAAAAATAATATTAATTTTTACTCGAAGGTAATGTTTCTCCGTAATGTTGTAATATTATTATCAACAAATTACAAAATTTTAAAAATTATCTTCTTTTTCTATATATTTCATGTTAATGACCTGTATTAAATAATCGATATGTTCGAACATTGTACCATATCCCAGAGAAGCGCGTATTGCGCCCAAGGGTTTATTATTAATAAAAATTATATCATCACCACAGGATTCTTTTTCTTCGGCGGCCTGTTTAAGATCGTCTTCATTAATACCAAAATACTGGGTGCATGCCCCTGGGTTGCAGTGGCAACCAGTTCTCAGATTTATTCCCTCGCTTTCTAAAGATGCTTGAACGTCATTAAAATTAAGATAATTATTGTTAGTATCTAATAAATTAAAAGTGACAATTCCACCTTGTTTATTAAAATTATTATCTTGGTTAAGATCCCATTTGCCATAAATCTCAACAAGTGGGTTGCCGTTGCTCCATTTGAGTTTTGATAATTCTTTCACTAAATATTTGCCAAGATGATAAATATGCTGTGAAATTTGATCGATACCAAGATTTTCGATAAATTCCAATCCATATTTGGCTGTGATGATGTCTAAAAATGGTAAAGTGCCATCCTCAAGTTTCGTTGAGGGGTTTGGGTGTCTTACGCAAAAGGTGGTACAATCAGATACAAGTACCACTGTGCCGCCACCAAAATAAGATTTTTGTAATAAGTGAACGATATCATTATTAATGATCAATGCGCCAAGCCCTGTAGGATAGCCAAACATTTTATAGAAGGACAAAGTTACAAAATCCGCCGGGTATTTTGTTAAATCCAATTTGTTTGATGGCAAAAAGGCTGCTGCGTCTAACAAAACAAGCCAGTCGTTATTTTTTATGGATTGGAAATCTTTGATCCAATTTAAATCATATTTCGATCCATCAAAATTTGATTCTGCAGGGTAAGCAAACAAATTAAAAGTAACCTCTTCCTCTTCCTCTTCACCTTCACCTTGGCCTTGACCATTTTCGTTTTTGTCTTTGTTTTCATTCACATCCCCAAGCTCTTTTTCATCCTTAATAAATTGTTGGATATTCTCTTCTTTCAAAGAGTGAAAGGAAGCCTGTTTTAATAACGCATACTCACGAATGCCAATTACAGAATTATGGTTTTGGTTCAAATAAGCAAATTTTGAATTCCTTGAAAATGGGAAAGCCTCTCCAACCAACTTTAAGGCCTGTGTTGTTCCAGAAGTGAACACGACGGAGTATTGTCCAGACTCTGTATTAAAGTATTCTAATAGTTTGCTTCGAAATTTTTCAATTAAATCGTTTGTTTGCAAGCTCGGTTGGGATCTTGAATGTGTGTTCGCATAAAAGTTTTGAAACAAATCAGAATAACTGTTTGTTAGCACACTGGCTGGGTACGGCGCTGCGCCCGTGTAATCTAAATACACTTTATTCTGAAGGTGGAAATGTTCTTCATCATTAATTTCTTTGAGCTTGCCTTGAGTATACCCATAATTGGATCCCTGATCTTCAAGGTATTGTTTTTCTCTTGACTCAGAAGACAGCCTTGATCTTTTTAAGGCTAACTCAATTGCTTCTTTTGTTCTTTCCCTTTCTGAAAAGGGTGAGTTAACACCATTATTTGGGGGGTTTGTTTTTTGAATCAAGACAATACAGGTTATTAAAATTAGGAAGAAAATTGAGGCCAAGGCAATAAGGATACGCTTTTGATCTTTTTTACAAGCCCTTTTCAAAAACATTTTGGAAATTCAAAAAACCGTTCGTTTGCAATTGTTGTTTAAAACTGTTTGAAAATAATTGACGAAAGGAGAATTGGAAAGCATAAAAAATGAAGATATTTTCAATTTTTTACACAGTCTTTTTACATTAATGTTTATAATTTTTTGAACTTCCTTTCTTAAATTAGAACCAGTAGTAAATATTTTAATCTCCCAAGATGGTCCTCAGCAAAAAATAGATAAATTTCGTAAGTTAATATTTTCTTTTTTCTTCAAACATTGAACAGAAATGTGGGAGTAGATAAAAACATTTGATCTTTAGGAAAAAACATAAATACAGTTTATTTCAATGGAAATCTTTTTCAAGAGTAATCCGCTTTTAATTAAACCTAAAGAATTTTATTGAATACTCATTGGAAAAGAATAATATTCTGGATCAAACAGTAAATTATAGACAGACCCAAGATTAATCAAGGAAGAAAAAAAAAAAAATCTTTTTTGTTGTGATATAATAATCGTGTGTACCTGAAGAACTATTTATAGTGGTCTTCTAGATACTCTCATCTCAAAAAATGTCTTTCCTTGATTCATTAAGGATTCTTTTTTGGTTTCAAAATTATTTTCAAGTCTGTTGTACTCGAGTACTCAAAAAGAAAAATTTTCTGATTTTAAAAAACTTTAATACTCAAATTTCTGATTTACCTTTTTTATAAAACTAAAAGTAGTTGAAAATTTCTATTGGATTGTTTCATTTTTTTTAAAAACAAACTTTCCCACAAGATCTTTCAGGAAAAGTATAACAATTTTCTTGTTTTGTTTTTCAACAAATACTCCCGTTTTGGAATATATTGAAATCTTTTGCTTTAATCTAATTTTTTTTTTTGTTTTTTTTTTTTTTTTTATCTTTCCAAAATATAAGCAAACGAGATCTTCAATACATTGTCTATTGAAATTAAATGATAGATCCACCACTGTCGCGTTATGGACTAGATCGGAGTATTTCCTCAACACATTATCAAAAAAACGAGAGAGGAAGGAAAAAATATTCTAGGTACCCACTGGAACAAAGAGAAATTTCAGGGTAAGCACCTTATAAAAAAATTAACAAACTTTTCAATCTAAAGAAGCAAAACAAAACAAAATTTCCTTTCTATTTTTTAGTTTTCTTTTTTTTTTAGTTTTTTCTTTTCTTATTGCTAACATACACCAACAAATTTTATGAAATAAATTTTATTTTTTACTTTCTTTTTTTAATTGTAAATAACAAAACAAACTACTCAAAACAAAAAGAATTTCAAACAACTACGAACCAGAAGAGTCTTTAACTTCTCGAAGGAACACACATTATCGTTCGTCACAAAGATACTATGACAACGACCAGAAGGAGAATCAATACTATTCGAACTCTTCCACAAGAACGGATTTTAACAACCAGAATGTTTCTAGTCCGCAGTCTTTTCATTCACAGCAATACAATTCTTTGTCTTCAAATTCTTCGTATTTGGGTGGAACAAATTTGAATTCAAATACAAGCTCTGGATCTCGCTCCTATGTAGTTAATAGCACACTAACAGATCCTATGCTTTCTAGAAACCAAAGAAATCATCTGTCAAATAATATTAACAAACAACAGCCAGAGAACAGTTATTTTGATCATACAAGTAAGTTAGTTTCCTCATTTTTATTATTATTGATAAAGAACAAATACTTTTCAGACTTTTTTCTTTTTTTTTCGCTTCGGGTTCAATTATAAAATCCAAATAGCAATTGTTTTTACAAGTATTTAATTCTCTTTTTGTTTCCTATCCCGATTTTTATTTTAGGGGAAAAAAAAAAATAAAGTCGAGAATCTTTTAAATATGAACAAAATTTTTTTGGCTTTTTTCAAGAGAATAACTTTCACCAAATTTTGACTTTGCCAACCTAAAAATATTTTGTGTGTTAATTTTTTGTTTTTTTTTTGCAAAATTTGTTGGTAAATCATCTTCATTTAAATTAAAATTTTATTGGATAAGGAAATTACTTTTCCCTTTATTTTACTTTTTTTAATTTCACTTTGGCGGAAACACTCGCTATTCAATTTGTGTATTGTAAAAATTCACTAACAATATCTCTGATTGTAAAACCATTACCTATGATAATTCAAATTTGATCTTTATTGTATGAATTTTACTCCAGTTAACAAATTCCGAAATATCAATGATTGGTTTACTTTTAAATTTTCCAATTTTTTACTTGATTAATCTCAACAATTTAGAAAATAGATCTTTCAAATAATATAATTGTTCAAATGACTTAACTTGGAATAAATGAATTTCTATCTTAAAGGGGAACAACTGTTTCTTGGTTAAATAATAAAAAAATTACAGCTCCTTTTTTGAAAATTAAATTTTACTTTATATAAAAATTTTTTTACTTTTTTAACAATTTTTAATTTTTTGCAAAAAGGAAATAAAAAAAATCACCAAGTTTTCATTCATTAATCGATGGATTTATAAAAAATAAAATTCTAAAAATTCCAAATTTAAAATCAAATTTAATAATTTTAATTTATATTTTTAGAATTATCAATTAATCACCATCATTTAATTGTAAAATTTATAGCCAAATAAATATTACCCCAAATTGTCTTAAATGAATCATGAATTATGATTCAAATTGTTTATTTTTTATTTTTTGCAAAAAGGAAATAAAATAAATCATCAAATTTTCATTCATAAAATAATGAATTTAAAAAACAAAAATTCCTAATTTTTCCCCTAAAATCATATTTTCTCAAGCGAAAAATGTTAAAACTTAAATCATCCTTTTAAAAGGAAAAATTTTCGAGACTCATCCAACAAATTCTATATTAAAAAAAAAAAAAAAAATTAAAACACCTATTAAAGTAAATTTTGTTTCTGTCAAAAGGGTTACAAAAAAATATCAATTATTTTGTATAATTGACTTTTAAAGAATAAATAAAAAATAAGTCGAATCAATACACATCAGAGAATAGTTGATATCCATACGAAGTAAATACAATCAAACAATATATTTTCTTAAAATTTACAATATTAAAATTAGGTTAAAGTTACTCCATTGAGAAAAACAAGAATGTTCATTTTGATCTCCAATTGAAGATCCAAAGAAATTTTCAATAGAAACCAATATTAGATTTTTCAACAATAATTCTCACTGTTCCAATAACATTAGACTAACACATTTTTACTTTGTGAATATAGATCTTGCAATAAAAAAAAAATTTGCAAACAAAAAAAGTTAAAAAAAAAAAAAAGAAAAAAAAAAGTGAAATAAGCAAAAAATGTTTTCAATTTTGAAATTTCCTAAATTAAATTGTTCTTTTAATATAAGCCCCATTCCAAAAATTTTGACACAACCCAAAATCAAAAATAGACAAAAAAAAAAACCCAATTTATTATATTTTTCCAAACGTAATATAAAACCACATTTAAGTTAACATAGTATTAATGTTTTTATAAGTAATCATTTTCATTCGAATAAAAGAAAAAAATATAAAACGAAAAAATAAAAATGGGTATGTTCAAAATATAAAACAAGCTGAACAAAAAATGTTTTGGTTGATTTGTTGAAATTTCACCAAAAATTGTTGATCGATCAAATGATAAGATACCATTGATCAATTGTATGTGGGGTTTTCTATTTAACAAACTCAACACTAGCCTTCTATCAACCATTCGAAAAAAAAATCCCAGATCTAAGGAAACAGATTATGTAACTGGAAAAAAGGAAATGAAAACAAAACAGAAAAGACAAAAAATGAAATAATTTATAAAATCAAAATTATTTCCAAATTGAATGTAAATGTGTAGTATTGTTATTCTACCAACTGTTTAAACTGTGTCCAAATTTTTGTAATTTAGTTTACATTCAAACCCTTTAAATATATGTAATTTATCCATTTTCAACTGGGTTCTTTTTAGCTGGAAAATAGTTTATAAAAACAAATAAATCTGATTTTTTTTTTAAATTCACTTTTTTCCAAAATTCTCTTTTAGAATTACTTATAATAGAGGATTTTATTGTACTATAATGGCATTAAATATTATCTGAAAATGAAATTTTGTTTGATAGCATTTATAAAAAAAGGAAATTGAAAAAAAAAATGTTTAAAAAATTATTCAAAATTCTGTTTTTATACGATGAGAGCTTTTTAAATATACAAAATTTTCAATTCTTCACTTCAAGGAAAAAATAAAATTTACAAGTTTGAAAAATATGTATAATGGGATCTAGATATAAATTATACAATAAATGCTATTTACAAAGTAATAGCAAAAAAAATATCATACCTATTATCTGAAAATTGATATAAAAAACCATATTTTGAAAAAATAACCAACTTTTTGGAAAAATAATCAATTTTTTTTAAATTTAACCATAAGTAATTAACTTTTATAAATCATCTAAAAAATATTTATTAATATTTTTATCTTCTATTAAAACAGAAATTCAGAAAAAAAAACAATACATGGTTATATATGTTTAAAGTGTTCGTAGAGTCATAGGATTTTTGTTTTATTCCGAAAATCTATCAATTTTTCGAATAAACAGAAAACACAAGACAAACTAAATGAAGTTTTGCTAAATTCTTTTTTTAAAAAAATCTAATGGAAAAACAATCATTTTTTTAAAAAACAAACAAAAAAAATATTTTTAAAAAATCAATAATTTGAGTTTTTAATTTAGTAAATATAATATTTTCAAATATATTTTTAAATGTCATTAAATAATATCACTTGATGAATGAAATGAAAAAAAAAAATAATTTTTATTTTTATTTTATTATTGAAGTGAGGTGATTCAACAAAATTACCTCCTGTTTGCTGTTAGGTTTTTTATAATTTAAAAGAATTGAGTTAAATCAAAGATTTCACTCTATTCTTTTGAATTCTGGAAACCTAGGCACTCAAGGACACTTGACGGCACTTGTCTGAAAATCTAAATTTATTTAGAGTTTTTTATCCTGGCTATAATTTAGGCAAGATTATTGCTCCTTAATTATTTTCTTTTCTTTAAAAAATGAAAAGAAAAAATTTTTATTTCGAAACAAAGGCAAGAAAAAGAGAAAGAAAGGAAAGAAATGAAAGAGGGTCTTTATTGGTAAAGGCTAAGTACTCAAGAGCTCTTAATCTGTTAAAGACAGGGTTTTGAAGTGATTAAATTTGTGACTCCTAATTCAAAGAGTAGTCAAAAGAAACTTTTAATTACAGTCATTAGAAGTATTTTAAACTCAATTTAGTTTTCTGAAATGAAAGAGAGTAAAAAACTAAAAAAAAAGGTCAAAGCTTCATTGAAAAGTTTTTTTTGTACCTCAAGTGTTGAATGGGTTGGTGATTGTTTCCTTTTATGTCGGATTTGTTTGGATCGCCATCATAATTTGTTTTAATAAAGCGATCTAAATATTTAAACAACTATAGATCAAATGAAATAGGTTACTTGATTTAGTTTTAATTTAGAACTTTATAAATGTGTTTTATCTACAAAATTCTGAGTTTTAAGAAAAAGACTTGGGTTTTCGAAATTTTCTTTTTGCTTTTTTTTTTGAGGGTTTATTTTTTTTTTTATTGCAAGTTTTCCAAATCTTGTTTTCTCAAAATCCCAATACAAGATACCGATTCGACAGCAAAAATCCAGTCCAAGTAACTACTCGACAGATTGTACGGAAAGTTCGATTCGGTTCACTTTGGTTGGTTTCAAATTGCATTAGTTGGATTCAGTTCTTTTCAGTTGCACAAGTGCAGTTCAATTTCTTCAAGATCTGATCACAACAATTTAGTTAAGATCTAATCATAAACAAGTCGATCAATTCTTATAATGATTTTTTATTCCTTTTACCTCCCCCAAGCACCTAAAAAAAAACAAAATCAGGAGGAACTTAAGGAACCAAAGGGACTCAAAACAACTTAAAAAGGGAAATTTAGAAAAGGTAAAAAGTATAAAAAATAAAAAGTCTTGTTTTTTTTATTTTTTTGTTTGCAATACACACAAAAAATGAAAAATGAGATTTCTCATTTCAAAATTTAGGTGTCATTCTTTTTCAAGTGTATTATTATTTTGATTATTAAGATTTTTCAAGTGACAACAGATATTAATTTCGAAAATAAGTTGAGATATATTAAGTGTATTTTAAAATCTTATTACTCAAAAGATGAAATATACAGAAAGAAAATTTCACAACTGGAAAAAAATGATGTGCCAATTTTTTTTTTGAAATAGAGTTTCAAAAAAGATAACTTTTATTTTTAGTTTATTTGTAATCCAAAGAGATATTTAAATGATGTTGATAATTAACATGGAAAATTGTAATAATATCAATTAATTGTGGTTTATATTTAAAATCGTTATTATGACACTCCTATTCAAAAAAATTAATGAATGAATTGCTTTTTATATAAAATGATTATTGTTTGAAAATTAATTGTTTTTCTTTTCATTTATTTTTTTTATTTATTTTTTGCACTAAAATTTCAAATAAATTGGGAAAATCAAATTATTAATAATCCAATCTG
The DNA here is from genome assembly GCA_027625915.1 of Anaeramoeba flamelloides. Lineage (NCBI taxonomy): Eukaryota > Anaeramoebidae > Anaeramoeba > Anaeramoeba flamelloides. The sequence goes on from JANTQA010000015.1 coordinate 11,800,954, forward strand.
AAAAGGAGTTGAATTTTAATAATAGATAAAGTTTTTTCAAAATGAATATTCTCCTCACATTTTTAATAATGGCAAAGAAAGGAGAGAAATTTACATATCTATATGAGTGATCAACCAAACAAAACCTTACAACCCCCGTTGAACTTTCTGTTTAATTTAATGTAAGGATTGAAGAAGAAGAAAGTGGAGGAGGTACAAATAGAATAATCTTCTTGTTGGTGATTGTTGGCTATGTTAAATATTTAAATTTTAAAACACCACCTTTGAATATTGGCTACATTTGAGAAATAGAAACAACTATAAATAATTAAATATAATATTCGTTAAGGATTGGTGGATTCCTAACCATTTTTATTCACACTAATCTATAATATTACAATAAGTTTAGGTTCAATGATTTACCTCAAGTGTTTATTATTATTATTGTTGTTGTTGCAAAAGTTCGATCGGCTTGTCAACCAAAACAAAACTAAGCACAATAAATCTTTTGATCAGACTATTAACTTATTTTTTGTTTTTTGTCGATTGTGAAAAAATGATTTTTTTTAAAAAGATTACAATTCTTGTTGATCAAGTAAAAATTTTTCGAATTAAAAATATTACAAATCATCCCAAAACTTTTCAAATATTAAATCGCGATTTTATTTTTAAAAGATGATATTTATACAATTCTCACTATTGGTATTTTATCACAATTAGACAAATATCGCGATTTGTTATTTATCGAAAATTGTTAAACCTTGTTGTGAATTGAAATCTTAATCATCAATTATTCTATTGATGATATTTATTAAAAAATTTTAATTTTAAGCAAAATAAAAAATAGAAAAAAAAAAAAAACCTTTTATTTAACAATAATGGTTGTGTAGTTAATATAATTATTTTATTAAAAAATATTATCGAAATCTCTCGATATTTCAAGTTAGATTAGACTTTAAATTCTGGGTTTTTTTTATTAAATAGTTTATCTAAATATTAATTTTTCAATTTAATCTTGATTGAATTTTTTTACCATTGAAATATGTGAACAAATTGAGATGATTTATGTTCTATTTAATATATAACTTCTTAGGATTCATATTGTAAAATTTTAAGAAATTTCAAAACCAAATTTTTTTTGAAAAGTAATGCTTCGCTACATTCTTAAATAATATTAAATTTAAAAAAAAACAAATTGTTAATAATTGTACAATTCTTTTTAATTCTTTTCCTAAATATTTTCTAAATTAGATTATCAATTAAGAGAAAATGAATTTAATAAAAATAATTCACAAATTGATTCAACTAATAATAACCAAGAATATTATCGAGGATATACAAATTCTAGATTTCAAAATGATTTAATATCAAATAATGTAAATGAAAATTTTGGAGTGGAAATGAATATTAAAGAGGATTATGAAGGTACAAATTCTTCAGTTCAAATTCCATTAATAGAAGAACAGCAACGGCAAAATAATCAAACAAAACAAAATAAAAATAATATGTATTCAGTTCAATATAATGAATATTACCAACAACAGGGACAGGATCAGCAGCAACAGCAACAGCAACAACAAAAGATCCAACAACAGCAAATAAAAACACAACACCACCAGCAACAACTTAAACAGCAACAACAACAGCAACAACAACAGCAACAAAAACAATCACAACCACAACAAAAACAATCACAACAACAACAACAACAAGAAAATGAAAATAAAAATGAAAAAGCAGATCAAAATTTAATAAACAAGGAACAAGAAAATGAAGGGGTTTCAACAGAGCCAATTGAATCAAATCTTTCAAGTTCCTCATTGGTCTTAAATTTAGAAGATATTGATTATCAAATGGCTAAAGTGAATAGCGTAATGAAAACCATTCGTGTTATGAATTATGAAAAAACGAAAAATGATCTAAGGCATGATTATTTTATTAAACAAATTTTAGGAGCAAATAAAAAAATCGTACAAAATGTGCATGAAAAATTTAAAGATCGAATTTATTCAAAAACAAAGCAAGATGTAAAAAAATTAAATTAATTATATATTAACTTGTTTTTGAATATTTTTTCTTTTAACTCTATTATTCTTATTCTTATTACTACAAAACAAAAATAAAAAAAAAAAAAATAACAAAAATTAAAAAAAAAAAAATAACAAAAATTCAAAAAAAAAAAAAAAGCCAAATTATAAAACTATTAATGATAACCCACATTTTAAAGAAAATAAAAGGTACTTTGCACAAAATTCTCTTTTATTAAAGGCAATGCTATTTCATCGAGTTTTTGAAGAGCAATCACAAAGCTACGAATTAGTAAAATTACATCAACAGTTGAAAGAAAGTTGGGAATTTGAAACCCCTTCGAGAGAGAAAAAAAGATTGCGATCATTGTTAAATAAAAGAAGAAAAATTTTTCAAGAAGCACAACAAATAATCCTTAGTAATCGTATCAAAAACCGCCATTATCCACAGACAAGAAGAGAAGAGCAGCTGGAGGAAATTGGATTTGAAGAAACTGAGGAATCGATTGCGTTGGAAGAGCAGGAATATAGTTCTGGAGATGAATGGCGCGAAAGTATGATTGAAGAAATTCAGCCAATGACACTTCATTTAACAGAAAGAAGAACAACAAGGTATTTGGATAACAATAAAATTGTTATCGATCCAATAAATGAAAATAAATTTCAAAAAAGTATCAACCCATGGAGTAAAGAAGAAGAAGAAATATTTGTTGAAAAATTCCGAATGCAACCCAAAATTTTTCATAAAATTTCACAATATATACCTAATAAATCTACAAAGGATGTCATTGCATTTTTTTATTTAAATAAAAAAAGGCTTAAATTAAAAGAAATACTGGAACCTAAAATGATCAAAAAAAGAAGAAATAATAAGCAATTAATACACGAAGGAGATAGTGTTAGGAAATCAAGACCAAAACCAAAATCAAAGGAAAGGGGGGGTGACAAGGAGAAGGAGAGGGAGAGGGAGAGGGAGAGGGAGATAGAGATGGAAAAGCAAAAGGAAAAGGAACGAGAAAGAGAAAGAGAAAAGGAAAGGGAAAGGGAAAGAGAAAGAGAAAAGGAAAGAGAAAGAGAAAAGGAAAGAGAAAGGGAAAAGGAAAGGGAAAGGAAAAGAAAAAAGGAAAGGGTAAGAGGGGAAGGAAAGGGAAAGGGAAAGGGAAAGGGAAAAACAAAAACAAACAAAAAATCGAAAAATAAAGCAACAAAAGAAAAAAAATCGAATAAAAAAAAAAAGAAAGAAAAGAAAAAAAATAGAAAAAAAAACGAATCACATTTAAATGAAAAAAAGAAGAAAAAAAAATTAAAGGACAAAAAGAAAAAGAAAAAGAAAAAAAAGAAAACTGTAGATGATATTAGTGATATTGAAATTGATTATGATGATTATGATGTCTCCGGTACGAGCTCTGGCTCTAACTCTGGCTCTGGCTCTGGTTCTGGTTCTGGTTCTGGATCTGATTCTGACTCAAATACTGGTTCTAATTCTGATTCGGGTACTGTGTCGACATTTGCTTCTGATTCTGACTCGAATTCTGATTCTGGTTCTAACTCTGATACAAATTTTAGTTCTGATACCGAAGATAAAAAGTCAAAGAAATTAGAAAATAATGATAAAAACTTTATCAAATTATTTTCACAAAATAAATCACAATTTAAATCTTGGAAAAAAGAAGAAATTGAAACCTTTCTTCAAGGGCTAAAAAAGCATGATAAAAATTTAGTCAAAATTGTCATAAATTTAAAAACAAAATGTTTGAAAGATTGTAATAATTTATACAAATTATATAAATTATATAAAAACAATAAAAGCAATGTTCTGAAAAATTTTAATTTTACTAACATTAGTAATAATTCAAACTGGACAAACAAACAAAAAGATTCATTTTTGAAATGTTGGAAGGTATATCATAAAAATTGGAAAAAATATATTATGCAAATACCCTCAAAATCAATTACTCAAATTCAAAATTATTATAAAAAAAATAAAAAAAAATTAAAATTAATCAAGAAAAAAAAAAAAAAAAAAAAAAGATGAGAAAAACGAAATGATTAAATTTTCTTCAAAAAAAAAAAAAAAAAAAAAAAAGAGGTCACTTTACTTTCATACAATACATACAAATCAAAAAATTAATTAATTATTTCTTAATTAATCGATTTATCTATTAATTTATTTAAATTTTTTTAATTATTATTCTCATTATTAATTCGAATAACTTTGAAAATAAATTTTTTTTTATTTTTTTTCTTTTTATTGTATTTCTAGTGTTTTACTTTTTTTTTTAATAATTTAGTAGAGTTTTTTTTTTTTTTAAGAAAGTTAATATTTTTTTTCTTTCTTTCTTTTTTTTTTATTCAATTTTTTTTCTTTTTTTTTATAAATTAAGACAAGTTGAGAAAAATAATAGTCTTGGAAAATTCAAATAAACATTAATAAAATAGAGACAATTTAATGTCTTTTAGAATGCATTTAATTTATTAGCAAAAAATCTTCTGATTAACCTTTTTCTGTGAAAATTCAGAAATAAAAAATCCTTAATGTCTCTTTTCAAAAATGATTCTCTTTTTTTTAGGTTTTTGGTTTCATTTTTTTGAATTTTTAAAATATCACTTTTGCATATGTTTTAATAATCGAAAAGTGAATTCATTAATAAGATTTAATTATTAATTCTTCTTGAATACTAAAGGATATTTCTATTTTTTTTAAAATTATTATATAGATGAGTCACAATATATAGAGTATATTTTAGATATAAAGGATGAAATTGTTTTTTTTTCCTTTTAGGTATTCCAAAACGAGTTTTACAAAATTTTTGATCATAAAACCAGTACTTAAAAGTGTTAAGATTTGATATTTATGTAAGGGTTAAATTTGATTTCTAAGTTTGATAATTCTGTGATTTGGTGGTATATGTAATGGAAATAAGTGCTTAAGGATTCTTGGAAAAATTTAAATTTTATTATTGCTTAAAATATAAGTGTTATAAAGAGTGTGTAGTTTATTAAGATTTATTTTTTTAAAGTTGGGTTTTTTTTTATAAGAAAATTTTGTATAAAAATTGATTGTGTTATCTAAATAATTGATAAACCATTGATTATCACTCATTTTTAAACATATTTGCCAAATGGTTTTAGAACATTCCTAAAATTTTGGATATCAACTTTTATCATATTACTGTTGTGGAAAAAAAGTGAAACTGGAAAAAAAGTGAAACAAGGTTTTTCATTGGGAACATTACTGAAAATGAAAAGTAAGATCAATGAAAAAAAGAATAAATAAATAAATAAATACAAAATGAAGTATTCGCAACAATAACAGTTTATTTAATACTATCTTTTAGTATGGGTTTTTCTTTGATTGATCAATTATTAAAAATTTGAACAAAAAATTGACTATTTTTGAGATCTCCAAAACCATACCAATAATTTCACTAAATCAAGTAGATTTAAATTGTATTTGTTGGGTTGATTGAAAATAATATAAGGGGTTATTATTTGAAGTTAATTGGATTCTTCTTTTAATTGATTTTACTTTTCATTTCCAGTAATGTTCCCAATTAAAAACCTTGTTACACTTTTTTTCCAGTTTCACTTTTTTTCCACAACAGTTAATTGCATTAACAAAATTAAATAGTAATATGCAATCTTGAAAACATATACCCTATCCAAACTTAGCCAATACAAACCCAACCTTTATTAACCCTCGATGAAATTAACTGTGTTGATCTAAACAAACAGAATATATATCCAACCCAAAATCTTTTTTACCTTTTGGAAGCTTACCCGAATAGAATGGACATCAATTTCGGTCGTAAGATATTTTAACATATCTGTTATATACTAAATAGGCAACAAGTTATTTTAAAAGAACCTTATTTAGTATGTATGTGTCCTGAATTAGCCCTACATTGTTTATTGATAACACGAACGATATCACACTGAATCCACCTAAATATGGAAATATCTTTCTAATAACTTTAGTCTTTTTAAAATTTTTAATACTGCTATAGAAAATAAATTTGTTTTTACAATTACATTTTTTATCATTTTTTTTCTCGTCATTGTATAATAGCTAGAAATTATATATATATATATATATATATATATATATATATTAATATCTTAGAATACAATTCTTTTCACAAAAAAATGTCGTGAATAATTCGAATGATGGCAAAAAATGTTAAAAAATCTAAAGTCCAATCTTTATTTTTGAAATCTTTTAACTCTTCTTTCAAAACAGTTTTTGGCAAAGAAATTTTGAAAACTGAATAATTTCAAAAAGTTACTTAATGCTCAAAAGGATCAAATTCTTTCTTCAAAACTGATTTTTGAAATTCCAAAATGAATAATGAAACAAAAATTTCAAAACATTTATTGAATACCTTAGTTTCGAAAAAAAATTACAATTGTTTTACATTTTACAATTTTTCACATGATAGGATGGATCCGTATTTTAACACAAACTAATAAAAGTAATTTTTTGATTGTAAATTTTTTATGAGTAATCTCAAAAAATGAAAAATTGTACTTCTGTTTGTTTGAAAATACACAAAAAAGGTTTTTTTTTCGCTTGATCCAAAAAGGTTGATAAGGCTATTGAAAAAATTAAAGTCTACAAAATATTAAAACACCTTTGTGTGTGTGTGTGTGTGTGTGTGTGTGTGTGTGTGTGTGTGTGTGTGTGTGTGTGTGTGTGTGTGTGTGTGTGTGTGTGTGTGTGTGTGTGTGTGTATGTGTGTGTGTGTGTGTGTATGTGTGTGTTTCATTTTCTAGAATCGGGCATTTACTCATTTTGTATTTTATTTTTTTCTTTTTGGCAAGTCAATTGAAAATTATTTTCATTTAATTTTTCAAATAACGGTATTTGGTATTGCCTTTAAATTCTCATTCCTTTAAAAAAATATTAAAGACTATTAATGTGTATTTCAATCTCAAAGGAAAATAAAATATGAAGAGTACCTTAAAATTGATCATTTTTTTGAAAAAAAAAATGAAATTTTGAATTATAGTCAGTTCCAATTTTAAGGGGCAAACTTTCAACCAAATTTAAGGAACAAAAAAAATCTCAAATTAAAGCACAAATTTTGTAATTTTTTTTTATACAAATTATTTTACTAGAATTTGAATTGTGTGCCTTAATTTGAGAAATTTTTTGTGCCTTAAATTTCATTGAAAGTTTGTGACTAAAAAGTGGAACTGACTCTATTTGATTCAAATCTGCAAAAAGTGGTATCTTGATATCAATTTTTTATTAATAAATTTGGCAAACTCTAAAAACTAGAAAACTTTTCGGGTGTATCCCTGTGTGAGAGGTTACTCGTCAGTAAATTTGATGTTACTAATAATAAAAAAACAATTTAAAAAACATATAAAAATATTTTGGGTCGATTTTTTATTTTTTGCTTTCTAAAAATTATTTTGGGTTCTTGAATTTCTGTTTCTTCAATCAAAAATTCTTATTATTTTATTAAATTGGGTTATTTGCGATTAGAAACATCCGGCGGTTGAAAATGACCCTCTCCCGCAAAGGTACAGTGGGTGTTTTCTATTTTCTTGGAAATGGCAAATTTAGTAAAAAAATAAATGATATCAAGGGATTAATTTTTGAATTAAGTTAATATGAAAAAATAAAATTGATAATCCCAATTTAGAAAAAATATTATTTTAATTGCAATTAACATCACATCATTTTTAATCGGCTTTATTCGCAATATAATCAACATTCCGATTAAAAATCTTGGGACTGTTGTAAATTGCTGTTAATAATACTACGATTTTAAAAATCCTCTAACCTAGAAAAAAATGGGTCTTTTTTGGGGCAAAAACTTTAAAATGGTTGTAATAGTGATTTTTCATTTAATTCAACTTTGGGATATTTTTTTAAAGGGGTAATAACCAATAGTTTTGAAAATACTACACGTTTCTAAAAAAACTCAAATGTGGAAAAAAAATAGCTGCTGAAAAATATTGGGAAGTTTCCGTCAAGTGCCTAGGTTTTCCAGAATTAAAAAAAAGAAAAATAAAATCAAATAGATTTTACTTTATTCTTTTAAATTCTGGAAAACCTAACGGCTTTTTTTTTTTTTTTTTTACTTTTTGAAATAAACCAAAAATTTATTAAAATTTTCGGTAAAATTCAAAAATTAAAAAAAAAAACTATTAAAAGTGTTCGCCAAGTGCCTAGCTTTTCTTGAGGTTTTCTGTTTTATTAATTAAGTGATCTAGGTTTTTTCCAGGTATTCTGTTTTATTTTTGAAGTGTTCTAGGTTTTTTTTAACTTTTTGAAATAAACCGAAAATTTTAATAAATTTTCGGTTTATTACGAAAAGTAAAAAAAAAAACATAACGAAAATCAATAGATTTTCTAAATAAATAGAAAACTCGAGAAAACCTAACGAGGATGTCCTAGGTTTTTTTTACTTTTTGAAATAAACGGAAAATTTATTAAAATTTTCGGTTTATTACAAAAAGTAAAAAAAGCCTAAAGGAAAACCAAAGAAAAAATATTTCCTCCAATTCAAAAGAACAAATAATTCTTTAATAGTCAAAATAATTGGCTAAGAATTTGAAAGATATTCCTCAGATTGAAAATGCTCTTAAAATATAATAAAATGAGCTCTTAACTAAAAGAAATAAAGTTTTAAATTTTTTTCTATTAAATTGGAAAAAATCTTTTTGGAAAATTGGATTTGTCAACTTAAATTTTAAAGTATCTTTAAAAATATTTTTTGATCAAAGATCTTTTATTTAGCAATAATGTTTATTTTAAGTAAAGTTAGTAAAAAGTGAAAAATTAGCAAATATTAAATTTTTTTTTTGAAAAAATTTTTTCAGATCATGTTGTAAGGCATTAAATTAAAAACCAGAAAAAAAAAAAAAAAAAATTAAACAAAAAAGAAAGCTTTATTGTTAAAGAATAAATTTTGGTAAAAAAAAATGACAATTCGTAAATATAAATTGTTTTTTTTTTTTTTTCTGTCATGTTTTAAACTTGGAATACAAGTTTGTGTGTTAAAAATGTAGAAAAAAGAAAGAGACATCTAAAAAAAAAAAAGAAAGTCTAATTGTTTTTTGAAATGTATGTATAAAATTTTAGTTGAAGGAGTGTTTTGTTTGAAATAAGCTTTTAGAAATTTTTCTAAATGGTTACAATTTTTTCAAAAACAAATTTCAAAAAAAATTTGCAAATTTTTTTTTTTTTTTTTTTTTTTTTTTGCAAAATTTTTCAACAGATCAAATAAAATCATTTGTTTTGTATTTTAATGATTTTTTTTTGACTTTAAAGGATCTGTAAACAAAATTCTTCAAGAAGAAAAATCTAAATTTTTTTGTGAAAATAGAAAAAACATAAAAAAAAAAAGCAAATTGACAACCAATCAAATTAAAATTGAGAGTCAAAAACATTTTGTTCAAAAGAAGAATTTTCATTAAAGTTTAGCCATTGGCTATTTTGGTTTTCGTTTTGTTCGTCGTAGATGTATTGTTGTTCTGTTGGGAAATCAAAATCATTCTCGAACGTTTCTGATCGATTAAAATCTTGAAAGGCGCTTTGGAGGTTAACTTCCAAATCTTCGTAGAAATTGTCTGATGGTAAAGGAGATTCGATTTCGTAGATGTCGTTTGAAGACAAAACACCTTCTCCTTCTTCTTTTTCAGTTATGACTTTTTGTTTTTGTTCTTGCTCTTGCTCTTGTTCTTGTTCTTGTTCTTGTTCAATTTCTTCTGTTCTTGGTGTTGGTTCTAATTTTGAAAGTGTTTTGAAAGAAGTACTTTGTAATTCGACAGTATTCTCAGTGCTTGTGTTGTTTTTTAATTCTTCGATAAGTGCCAATAATTCGAGATTCTGCTTTTTAACTTTTTCAAGCTCACCAGACAAATTTGTGTTCTCTTCTTTTAAAGTTTTTGTTTCCTTTTCGAGGGTGTCAACATATACTTTTCTTCTTTCGCGGAATCTTCGTGCGTTAATTCTATTTCTTTCTTTTCGAACCAATTTCTTTTTTTCAAAGCATTTTCCATTCAAAGGCTTGGTGCTTTTTATTTTTGTTTTTTTGATGATTGTTGTGTTCGTCGTGGTTTTTGGTTTGGAAAGTGTCCTTCGTTTTTTGTTTGTGTTTTTTTTGTCATAAGAAGTTTTACTTCTTTTTGTGATCATGATTATTTGTCGTTTTCTATTTTTGGTTGACATTGGAGTAAATAAGTTTTTGAATTAAAAGAAAAAAATCTAAAAAAAAAAAATCTAAAAAAAAACAATTAAAAGATAAAAGAAATTCTAAAAAAAAATGATTTTTACTTTTTTCAAAAGAATACTCAACACTTTGTGAATTTGGATAAAATAGAAAACAGCAAATCTGCTTTTGGTGTTGCTTTTAGGTTTTTTGAGTGTCTTTTGGTCATAAATCGAGAAGTAGAATTACAATTGTTGTTTTTTTTACTTTTCAAACTGTGAAATTTTTCCCTAACTTCTGATCTTTTACAATGTTATTCTTGTGTTTTGGTTTTGCAAATTGGAAGAAAACAATACATTTATTTCACAAATTTTCCACATTTCCAGAAATTAAACCAACAATACCACTAATTTTTATTTCTTTGTCTTTTATATCCTCAAAATTTTTTCGTTTAAAAGTTGAAAATAAATAAATTTGAAAATTTATTTGTGTGCATTCTAGAAAACTCAAAAAAAAACTATTCAATTGAAAAGCGAATCAAAACGGGTAAAATTTACTCTTTTTACACGTTAGAAAAAAAAATCATCTTTAACCAGTAATTTGGATCTTCACAGAATAATCCCTAGATACGACACGTACATATTTGTTTACACACATACCGATTCTCAATCCTTTAAAGTAAAAAAATCTAGCCAAATTTACAAAAAAAAAAAAAAAGAAATCAAGAAAAAAGTGAACACCTATTTCGAAAAGTAAGTAGAAAAATATAACCCATTTTGAATCGATTTTAATTGTTATTTTTTCCTCGGTTACATGAATATTTATGTAAAGACTCAATAAAATTCAGTACAATCTTTTTTCAACAAACTATGAAATGAGTTGTCAATTTGAAAATCTAATTTTCTGATTTAAATCAAACCTAAAATATGTGTGTCTTCTAAATCGTTATATTTCTAAAAACCATAAAATTGTGAGTTTTTGTTTTTTTTCAAAACTTTTAACTTTTAAAAAAATAGTTGATCTTTATACTAGGATTTTTTTCCATCACAAAATCAGTTTGTTATGAAAAAAGGGAACAAACACAGTTAAAAGAGAAAAAAATTTTAGGATTTTCACAAAAATAGTTAGACCAACGCTTCAAATTTTTTTGATTTATTTAACTTGTAGCAAAATAGAAGAGAAATTTAGGACAGTTCAACACTTGGCAAATTATCAGTTTTGTTTATTGACTGTCATTATCTTAATTATTGAGTAATTTTGAATTCCGAAAAGAATTATTGATGTTACCAACAAATTATCAGAACAAAAAGTTTGCTTTATAATCAAGAACAGAAAACAAGAAATTGAAGCTATTTGGTTTTAATTCGTTCAAATATTAAAACTCTGTGTGTTTGAAGGACAAGTTTCAAAATAAAGAATATTTCGTTTAAATCAATCGAAATAAATAAAAACTGTCTTTAAAATTTATTGTTTTGTGTTTTATGGTTGAGGGTTAAAGGTGAAAAGTAAACACAAAGTATGTTAAAGAGAGAATTTTATAGTGACTAAATTCTTTTCTTCTATTTCAGAGTGGATAAACACACCCATTGTAAGTCTTTGAAGGTTAATTAATTTTTCTTAAAAAAAGAGAAAAACAGTAAGAGTCTAAATATAAAATGAAGGATCTGTTGTTGCGAAAATAATACATATAGAAAAGTATGTTCATTTTTCAAAATAAAAAGTATGTTTTTTTAGTTTCTCAAGAATGATACATTAACCAATCAAAGAAACCAATAATAAACACTAATTAAATAAGTTTTTGGTTTGATAAAGTTCTATTATTTGAAAAGAAATTCGAAAAATAAAGGATCAAATTGGACAATTTATCCCAAAAATAAAGTCAATTTTTAATTGAGAAAATTCGTTATATGTCCCTAAAAAAATTAAGCACTATTTTTTTAGATTAATATTTTTCGAAATCTAGCTTAATAAATTCAATTAACTACTGCGATACAATTTTTTCGAATAAAAACACTTTTAACTTATGAATATCAAAAATATTTATTGAAATTACTTTACACACTTTTATTTTTTTTATTTGAAAAATTGGGGTTAAGAAAATTTTGAATTCAAAGAATAAGTTTATATATTAAATTAGAATTTTTTTCCCAGAGAGTTTATCTTTTTAAATACCTTTTTTTTTTAATTTTGCCATTTAAAAACTAAAAAAAACTTTTACAGACCAAATTAATGCCTTTTGTGAAAAGAAAATAAGCTTAATTTAGAATTTATTTTAGCCAATGAGTTAAAACAAGATATTGTATCTAAAAATATACATAATTTCAACTTTGAATTCAATGATTTTATCAAAAAATGTTTTCTAGAAAAAGTTAAATAGAAACTTTATTTATTGTTATTTTTTCATTTAGTTTTAATAATTTTTTTAATCGAAGGTATTTACTTGGTTTTCTATTTTTAGTGTTTTTTTGGGTCAAAGGGACATATATATATATATATATATATATATAAATTAAGTTATCACATTTCTAAGACAACAAGGTAAAATTTTAAAATATGTTATTGGTGATATATTCTCTAATGTTAATTGCAAAATACAAAGAAAAAAAAAAATTCATTCAGCTTTCTAAAAAAATATCACCTAAGAATAAGCATAAATTATCAAAGTGTCACATTTCTCTTAGAGAAAATTAATAGTCTAAACCCCTTTACGGATTTTTTAATTTCTAATGTTACATGATTCTGAAAACTCGTTTTTCGAAAGCGGGATGGAATTTTTATTTAATTTATTTTGCAACAAATAACACTTTAAAATTTTGTATCTGCCGATTATCAAAAAATTCTAATCGGATAAGAAACCCCTAAAAGAATATTATTTTGCCAGTTCAATTTTTTTTTTCTATTTTTTCTGATAAAGAAAACATTTAAATTCATCTGATTTCCTACCTTATAAATTTTTTTACTCTGTTTATTACAATTTCCAAGATTATTATCCAATGAAAAGTCTTTTTTTTTTTGCCAGAATAGTAATATAAAGGCCCTTTTCCCCTTTTGGAAAATTCCACACGTTAACCAAAAAAAAAAAAAAGATATATTAAATAGTGCCCCACTTTTCGGAGTCACGGAATACCAATTTAACAATCACAGTTTGTAGAATCTTATTTATTAATAATAATCTTTCTATCGGGTTTTTACCCCCCCTATTTCAGGACCTGTATAATTTTTAATTTGTTCAAGAAAATGATATGTCTTTCGCGACAATTTCAGTATTTTTTATTTTTTCTACTTTCCGGTAATTGACACCAAAAATAATATTCACTCTTATGTTATTATTAAAAATTGAATGGGAATTGTTGATCAATAAAATAATAAAGAAAAAAATTCAAAGAGAAAAAACCGAAACATTTTTTGCTTATTATGGAAACATAATTAAAAATCGATTATTTTGGAATTGAATGAAGAGTTACTTATTGAAATGTGAATTCAAAAAGGTTAAAAAAGTTTAGATACTCTGTTTTTTGATCATAAGAGATTGATAAAAAATAGATTTGTAATAAAAAACTTAAATGTCTTGGAATACTACAATTGTTCGAAAAATAAGAAGGTATTTTATTTTTTTGGAATAATTTTTTTGGAAAACAACCCTTTCAATTTCATATTCTAAAGTACAAAATGGAATTCAGGGAAGATAAAGACTCGAAAGTCGTGTTTAATTGCTTTTTTGAAATGAAATTTTTTATTCAAAAATTAAATGCATAATAGACATCGGGGATTTGGTAATCATTTTCATTCATGAGATTTACTTTTTGAGATTATTTATTACTAAATGGATTTCTAAAATTACAAAAACATATCAGGAATAAAACTGTTTGCAGCTTGAATGCTTGGTAGTAATTATCTTTTATCTTTTTTTTTAGTTGAAGAAAAGAACAAAAAAGAGCAATTTATTTTCTAAACACTTAGAAAGAATAGTTTAATTTCAATTTTGGTTTAAAAATTGTTTTGTTTTGGTGGTGTATTTTCCACTCGGTACAAAAAAACAGGAGTTGTATTTTTTCAAGAAAAAAATTTTAAAAGAAATTCCAATTTTTAAAAAGAAATAAAACTATTTTCGTTATTTATTCGAATTTTGAAGAAAAACCAGCAAACACAAACCCTTATTAACAGATCTTGAAATGATTTTGATTTTAGTAACTTCAAAATTATAAAACGTTGTAAATTTTTTTTTTTTTTTTTTTTTTGGTTACAAGTAAAAGATTATGGGGGGTTGTCGAACTCAAATAGTGAATCGGGGTTGGTTTTAACAATATTTTAATCAAATTTAGTTATCTATATTCATTAAAACAAATTCTTTAAAAAAAACATTATTCCCGTTTATTAAGACATATAATATTTTTTAACTTTAATATTTTAATTATTTTTCTTCTTCCCCTTTTTATTTAGTAAATTTTCTTTAATCACTTCACTCTCAAAATAAATAAATAAAAAAAAAAAGATATATTCAACAAATTAGAAAATAATTATATTTTTTAAGAAGGATGGTTATAATAATCAAACTTTTAAAGTAATTTAAAAATTTTAATAAGAAATGTTGTTTTTTTAACAAGATAAAATTAAATCTTTCCAAACAAAATTTTCTTGTAGATATTTCAAAATAAAGTAATTTTATCAAATAAATTCAAAATATTTTTCTTCTTACAAGAATGATTTGAATTTTTACAAGATTCTTCTAAACAAGACCAAACAATTTGTTAAAAAAATTTTTCAAAATTGAAAATTCCTTTGCAATTTTTTTTTATTTTTCGAAATCCAGAAAAAAACCTTTTAAACCCTTAAAGAAAAAAAAATTTTTTTTACTTAATAGATCTCAATTCAATTGGCAAACACTGTCAAGTTTCTATCAAATATTTATTTATTTTACCACCAATACCCAAATTGGATTTATTGGCAAAGATTTAAATTGAAATATTAACTATTTAAAATAATAACCAAACGAATGATTTTCTTTACAAATCAACACTTTCCAACATAAAAAGATAAATATGTTTTCCCATTTTCAAGAATTGACTTAATTGTTAATAAAAATAATAGATGGTTGTCTTTTTTAGTTTTATATTGGAAACATATAAATTCTGGATTTCAAAAAGATACTTATAATAATAAATTGCTTAAATGGGGTTAAATCATCCATTTCATCAAGTAGAAATACCAATTACAAAAAAAAAACTGTTTCAAGAACTTGAAAAAATTTCATTTTATTATTAAAAAATATCACACCCCTTAAAAAAACAATCAGAAAACGACAAAAGTTTTTCAACTATTTGCATTCCTAATTTAAAATTTATTTAAAATATCAATGAGTTTACTCTCAAAATCGATATGAATTTAAGTATACTACAGGGCAGTGAATTGAATTTTACATTACAACCAGAAGAAAAAAAAGTAAAGATTTTATTTTGAAACACGGATTATAGTAACCGGGAACACATTGTTTTTAACACTTTAAGTAAAAAAAGAAAAGAAATAATTTATGTACAAGAAGGCAAATGTGTATTTTTTAAGTAGAACCCAAAAATAAACATCTAAAAACTTTGATCAATTTGCTTGAGACGAATTTAGTAATTTATACAGTTATGGACCATTCAGATCTAAACCCACTTTTCTTAGTATCATATTGAACCATATTTGTTTATTTTAAAAAGTTTTTTTCCTTTCTATAATTATTTTTGTTTTTTTTCTTCCACTTCATTTTTTTATCTTACCTCCTTGTTTTCTTTTTTTTCTAATTACCTACTTTACCATTCTTTCGATTATCAACAAATATTCTATCAACCCTAAATTACTTGAAAAAAATTTTTACCTAAATATATAAAAACAAAAATAAAAAAATTAATTATTCAGATTATTTGTTTTTTATTTGTCCTGTCACCCGAATTATTATAAAACAAACAAAAAAAATAACATTAATGTAAAAAAAAGTCTTATCAAATCCATTTTATTTTCGACCCCAGTGAGTGTTTTTAACGTTATATTTTATTCTCAATGTTTATTTAACCACAAATACAACCAGCCAATTATTTTAATTATACCCAATTACACTTTAATACACAAACTTTCAAAGAAATTTTTTGCACAAAAAAATCACAAATTAAGGCACAAAATTTGTAATTTTTTTTTACAATTTATTTTACTAGAATCGATTTTTGTGCCTGGGGTTGTAATTTTTTTTAAAACTTAAATAAAGTTGAAAGTTTGTTTATTAAGTGCGAAACCAACCGCAAAATTATAATATATTATTAAAAATATCATTTTTTCACACCCGGGAACATTTTTACTTTTTTTTAAACAAAGTTCTATCATATCATATCATGTTTTAGTAATTAGTTTCAAAAAATGTCATATCAGGTCAGAACAGATTTGTTGACATAATTTCAAGGAACACATTTTCCCAAGTTTGGGGAACATTATTAAGAAATAATGATTTGAAATTAATAAAGACCCAATAAATTTGTTGATATTCAGTTAAATCTTCGATTTTATAATAAAAAAAAAAAAAGTATTTTAAACAAAAAAAGAAGAAAAAATTAATATAAAACTAATTCAAAATTTTACTTGAAATTGATAACAATCATTTTTTTTTTTTTAGTAGAAAAGAGGTACTAAAATAATTTTTTTTTAATGAAAACATCTGAAAAATGATTTGTATTCAACATTATAAACAAAAAGCTGTAAAACAATCCCAAACAACATCACCAAGCAAGTCTTCATTTTTGAAAAATCATGTGTTTTTAGTAAATTGTCTATTTTTCAAGTATTAACCTAAAAAACAGAATGCACGATTATATTAAATTTCCTTTTTGTCAAATCTAATCATGTTTTTTCAATTTATTACCAAAATCTAGATATATCTTATTTCAAAAGAATCTATTTGTTAATTATGATATTTTTTTAAAAAAATCATAATTTTTTTAGCTATTAATCTTCATTTTAACACAACTTTCAGAAAGATATTCAGCAACTTTTGAGTCTAAATATTGAACAACTTAACATTTATATTTGTGTGAAAATACAGATTGTTTTTTATAAATTCTTAAATTTTTTACCTAATACAAGTATCATTTTTAGGATGATTAGATCAACCTATTGTAATATTCTAAGAATGGAATTGTATATAACTTTTTGAACAATTTATCACTGTTATCACTACACTCAATTGACTCTTGAGTACTAACACACTTAAAGATACTACCTCTCTGTGAAATAAGCTATACCCTTAAAACAAGATATTGTCTAAAAATCTTGACTCTCCTCAATAACATTGAAAACCAAAAGCCTTTCCAAATGGTGTTAACTAAAAAAAAATCTGTGTGTTATTATCTCAAAAACATTTTGGATCATTTTTTTCTGTTTATTCAAATTCCAAACAAAGCAAATTCTTTTCTTTTTTTGTCGTTAAAATTAAAAAAGAAATGGCTTTTGTTTTAAAAGAAACACCAAAAACAATCCCAATTGGAAAATCCTTAAGGCTGCTAATCAGCGTAAGCTCGAGGGAATTTCATAGCAAGAAAAGCAACACGTCCACACCTATTGGTTATAGTTTAGAAGTGCTCTTAAGAAGGCTCAAAGCAAATAAAGACATCAACGAAACTGTATTGATTCCAATCTTTAATTTGGTGTTTGAACAAAAAAGCAAAAAAGGAAGGGAATCCATTTTTCGGATCTTGAGATTTGTTCAGGGGCACGAACCATTGTTACTAATCAAATCCATTAATCAATTTCTGAATGATGAAAACGATCGAAAGTTATTATATGGATCGATCGTTTGCTTAAAAGAATTGATCAACAATGCTGTTTCTGAAAAATATTTCTATTCACAAAACTCTCCAAAGATCGAAGAGGTGCTTATGAACCTGCCCATAAATAATTCAAAAAGCGGCAGTAATGGATTAACAAACCTTCTGGCTGAATTGCTGATCCCGCTACATAGCGTTGTCCAAAACCATGGATCCTTTAACGAAAGAAGACAAAAAAGGGAGCCGACAGTTTTAACAGAAAATAGTATGAATGTTCTGCTGACCATTTTCCAATATTTAAGTCAAGAACAGAGTGGCAGTAGCCAGAACCAACAAAACCAAAACCAAAACCAAAAGCAGCAATCAATTGAAATACTTCAAAAGCAACAATTGGTTTGGAAACATTTAGACATACTATTATCTGAATTTGAGCTCTTGTCCGAATGGTCTCGTCACCATTTGCCAATGTACCATGTTTTTTTAGAATTGCAAATTGAATTTTTAAAAGAAATGGTGAAGATCAAAAACAAATTTGAGTTAGCTGAACAACAAGTTGATTCGGGGCTAATTAGCTGGCTGTGTTACAAACTCAGATTATATATCCCACATATGATTTCACCAAGAAAACAAAAGTTTCTTCAATTACTGAACGAAGCAACTTCTTTAATTTCTGTAATCATTTCCTCCATCGGGGAAGATGAAGAGCAATCTAGCTTCCAGATGAACGAATCCCAGGAAGCCAAAGAAGAAAGGGTCTTAATTGCGCTGAGTGCGCTCACAATTGTGCTTGGGAGATTAAATCGGAAAAAATTTTCAACTTTAATTACGAAGGATCCAAAATTTGAATCAATGATATACCAATTAGTGGTTTCGCTTTTAAGGCATAACCAAAAAGACAAAGCACGGGCAGCAAAGGTACACAGGCTGGCCTCGGTCCTGATGAGAAGATTGATCACAATCGGTGGGAAAAAGCAATTAGAAAATTTATCACCGGCCCTATTTCATATGTTGGACACCGAAGAAAAAAACGATCCAGCTGCACAATTGGCAATCTCTCTATTGGCCATATTTGCAGCCAAGTATCCAAAAAAAATTCTAATGCAAATATTCGCTGATTTAAACTCAACTAAGGTTGGATTGAAGGAAAATTCGATAAAGGTGATCGAAGAAATTTTTAAATTAAATCATAATTTTGATATTGGAGAAGAAGAAGAAAATGAAAATGAAAATGAAACCAAAACGAAAAACAATCGTGAGGAAAAAGAAGAGAATTATACAGGCAAAAGCGAATTACATCAAATCTTGGGAAACAAATTATTGCAAAATTTTAATGATGAATTGCAACTTCGAGTACGCTGCGCAAAATTGTTTGCAAAATTAGATCCAAAAATTGTAATAAGAAGACTAATTGATAAAATGCACGATTCGAATGATAAAATTAGATCAGCTGCAGATCGGGCTTTGATTGAATTATTAAAGCAAGGCGACACCGTGCGCGTAATCAGTTCCATTATTGATATCCTAATTCAAAGACAAAAAAGAGCCAAAAAAAATGCAGGAATACCTTCTAGCCCCAAGGAAATAGGGAATCCAGAGCAACCTAAAATTGACCTCGATCGCGTTCTAAGATGTATACAAGCCTGGTCAAAAGAGTTTTTTTTAATGGGACAGTCAATTGAACTGAAAAAAAGAATCGTTCAAAAATTAATAGATCTTGGCGAAACAATGATAAAAGAGCAATTATTTATAACAATCTTTCGTTTAATTGCACAGAATTTGAATGAAAATGAAAATATTTTAATTCCAATTATAATTATAAAATTAAAAAAACAATTTAACTTCAAAATAAAAAATCAAAACAAAGAAGATCTTAAAAAGAATATTGTGAATAAAAATGAAGTAAAAAAGGAAACTGAAAAGGAAAAGGAAAATGAAAATAAAAAGGAAAATGAAAATGAAAATGAAAATGAAAATGAAAATGAAAATGAAAATGAAAAGGAAAATAAAAAGAAAACTGAAAAGGAAAAGGAAAAGGAAAAGGAAAAGGAAAAGGAAAAGGGAAAGGAAGGAAATGATGAGGGAGATATTATATTTTCACAATTATACCCATTATTATTACTTCGAACTTTATCATTTTTACAAATTGAAGAAAAATATGTTTCTCCACTTTGGAGTATATTATTTGAGATAATAAATATTCCCAAACAAAATAAACAAATCATTAAACTCTGTTCTGAAATTTCTTCGTTACTTCCAATTCAAATAGAATTTATTAAAGAATTGAACGAATCTCTTCTACAATCAATTGAGAATTCCAATTTTTACTATTCAAAAATTGTTGTTTTTACCTTTTGTAATATCTTTTCTAGGAAAGTGGGGAATAATAAAAAAGATAAATCTTTCAATGTGCTGCAAGAATTATTAACAGAATTAACAAAAAATCTTGTTAATATATTAAAAACACAAGCACCCATTGGGCGTGAATTCTTAGAACTCCAACAAGGCGTCACGGAATGTTTGGGGTTATTATCTAAATTTGCACTGGAATCCGGTAATATCTTAATAACAAAATATTTATTAAAAACTGGCTTGGAATACCAGTCTAAATTACAATCCGGGAAACCCATTGAAAAGGAAAAGGAAAAGGAAAAGGAAAAGGAAAAGGAAAAGGAAAAGGAAAAGGAAAAGGAAAAGGGATCTCGCGGGGAAATAAACAACAAACACAAGCAAGAACAAGAGAAAAATTACTTAAGGACCTCAATATTATTAATCAATTCGATATCAATTCCAATTCCACATTTTTCAATAAATGCCTTGGAATTGTTGACAACGACTTTTTTACATACAATAATGAAAAATTCAGCAACCAATGAAAATTTGGAAATTAGGGCTGTATTTATCAATTTTGTATTTTTCATTTCGTACCATTTAAAAAAAAATGCAACCAAATACTTCAAGGCAATAGATTTATTTCAAATAGCAATGAATGCCTCAAAAAATTCAAAAAATGCAAATTTAAGACTTGCTGGATTAAAATTATTTGGAGTGCTCCTAACAATGGCAGAAGAACTTGTAAATGAAAACGAACAGGCCTTTTATGAAATGCAACAAATGCTTCAATCTATTGCAATGATCGATTCAGATAAAAGAGTTAGACAAACCGCAGAAAACCTTTCTAATTTATTTAATAAAAAATAAATAGCATAATATAGATCTTGTTCCAAAATATTTAGATCTTTTAATACCACCTCTATAACCACCCATCTATTTATTTGTATCTTATATATATATATATATATATATATATATATATATATATATATATATATTATATATATCTGTTTTTCTATTTATCCATACATATACCCACTTATCTACTTATCTATTTATCTATCTACATATCTCTATATCTCTATATTTAAACAAGAAAATAACAAACAAATATTACTTTCCAAATATGTAATAAATGAAAATAAAATTCAATCGAATATAAAAAAGATAAAATAAAAATATCACCAAATTTATTATTAATATTATTAATAAATTAAACCCAATTTCAAAATTTAGATTCCATTTTATTATTATTTGCGTTTATCAAAAAATAAAAGATGTTACTTTTTATAATTTATTACGGGATTTTTGCTAAAAAGCAAACAAAAAAAAATAAAAAAAAAAATATTTAATTAGAAAGATTAAAATCGATTTTAAAAAGAAATTTGACCAATTCATAACTCAAATAATAGGATTTTAGCAACGTCTTTTTTTACATTTTTTCCACCTTAAACACACAATTGTTTTTGACCAATTTTTTTATTTTATTCGTAATCAAAAAATAATATTTTGTGATCTTTTTGTTGAATTTTTTTTTTTGCTAATTGGGTTACTATTCGAAAAAATCGTTTAAAAATTTCAATTTAAAGTTGAATTTTCAACTGATCAACAATAATCGTAGAAATTGAAGATTTTTTTGTTGAAATTTAAAAAGGTGAAATTCTACCAAAGAAAAATGTAAAAATGTTGTTGAGCACAAAGCCAATTGGAATTATATAGATTCCGTTTTTTATAAAAGTCATTTAACTCGGAAAATTGGAAAAATGTAGATTTTTGTAGATTTTCGACATTTGTAGACAATTTTTTTTTCACAATCAGTTTGAAAATGATAAATATTGTTCTGGCGAAACGAGACACTTCATTTCTTTTGACTTATTTTTATTCTTGGTTTAAAATGGCTGATATTTGCAAAGCAAATGTATATTATTTTTAATTTTCCATTAATTTTCTCAAAAATTAAATATACTTGATGGGAATCGAACCTAGGCCAGGTGTTTCCCTAGTACAACTACCGCCCTGAAAAAATCTACCAATTTCGAGAATCTACAAAAATCTACAAAAATTATCATCTGCCATTTAACTTCTCTTTGATGAATTGTTTACCGATAAAATTATACTTATTTTCTTTACAATAAGATACGAGAAAAAGATGAACAATGAAAAAGGAAAAATGAAAAATAATTTCAATTAGGCAAAAAATAAATCAATTATAATTTGAAGAAGTTGGAAATATGAAAAAAGATTTTGAATTTCAAATATTCTCTTTCATCAAATATTGATAAATTGTCTCCAACTATCCGAGAAAAACTCTCAAAAAAAAATTCAATTAAAATGAGTTTTGCCATTTATTCATTAATTAAAACGATGTCATTAGAAATTAGAAATAACTTAGATTTTTTTTTCAAGTTTGTATTTTTAAAAAGTTTTGGTTTCATAGTTTATTTATTTTTTTTCTATAATTTTATACAATATGAAACAAGAAAAATATAGATTTTTTTTACTTTAACGAAACCATATATAAACGAATATGTAACCAATTTCCAAATTAATAATAAGAAAAAAACCATTTATATGTTGAAAATAAACGATGAAGAATTATTTTTCAATAATTCTATACTTAAAAGCCATGATGGATTATTTTTAATTATATATGTTTTAAATTATTTTTTTTTATTCTTTTTATGTTTTAAGAATCACACTCAATTAAAGATAAAGATAAAGATAAATGTTGTCTATTTTGAATGAATATATAAACGATTAACTTTGTAATTAGGGGTGTTCAGAAACGAATTTGTTAAAAAATATAACAATAATAACAAAAAACTAACAATTTTAATGAAAAAAAATATTTTTGCTAAAAACCCCTGAATGATTAAAGAAATTTTGAAATTTGAACAGGAAAAAATATTTTTTTTCGAATATTATGAGAACATAATATTATGTGATTATAGTGTATAGAGATTCAGAAACAATTTCAACCCTAGACCTTACTCTAATTTGATTTAATAATATACTTTCGTTCAATCAAATATTACCAAAAAAGTTTTCAAATATCTTTTTTTATAACGTAACTTTAAAGAACAAATCAGAAATAAATAAAATATTAACACATTAGAAAATAATTTCGATCCATTTTGAGTAAATCTCTACTTAAGAATATATTTTATGCAAAAATAGAAAACTAAAATTCTAATTTTCGAGTAAAAAAACAATATTTTTTGTAATGATCGAAAATTAAAGATTAAAGAAAACTCTTCTAGAAATCAATATAATTTTCTAACATCCATTTTAATCGTTTCAATAAAAATTGAACAAAAACTTGGGAAATTGTAAAAATATAATAAATATTCAAAAAAGAAAAAATTTTCAATTACTTTTACAAAGTTCAAAAACCTTGAAAAAATACTTTTTAATGGTTTTTCTTTATGTTTTTTTTCTTTGATAAAACTAATAATCAACATTTCATTCAAATTTTGGAATTTAATTTTATTACAAAAATAAAAAAAACAAATTATAATCTAATAATGACAAATAATCCAAATATTAAAACTTTTTTTTTTTTGTTAGAAAAAAAGAATGAAAAATAGAAAGTAAGGTTTAAAAACTTTATTTTTTAAATTAAACAATAAAAAATATTTTTGGAATCCTGATCATCTCATCTAATCATCACTTTAAGAGAAATTTGAATTTGAAAAATTATTATTATATATTTTTTTATTATTTTTTTTTGGAATATTTAATATAAATACATTTGATAATAACTTATTTCATGTGAAAATTTTTTCGATCAGGTAACGAGGATTATTTTACACATTCTTCATGTTAAATTTGTTAAAATTTAATTGCTTTAATACTAATTTACATTTTTAAAAAATAATTACCAAGAGTATTACAGTTATGAATATTATTTTTCCAGGATTTTAGATATTTTAGAGGTTTCTTTCTTTTTCAAGGATAAAATTAATTCCAAAAAATAAGTATTTATACCATTTAAACAACAAACTGTAAGATTTATAATTTATTTTAAAAAAAAAAGAAATTGAATATTTTCCATAATTGAATATTTTCAACGTTTTTTCAGGGATTATAAGATCTTTTAATTTGTGAATATAAATCTTCTAAGAGAAAAAAAAATTATAAAACAATTAGGGATCAAAAAAAATTGAAAAAATTAAAAAAAAGAAAACAACAAAATGTGAAAAAATGATTAAAATTTTAATTTTCAAATTTCTAAAAATAAATTTTTTTTGAATATCCACTCAAATTCTTTAAACATTTCTAATTTATTCATTCATTGCAAGTGAGCACCTTTGACTGTAAAAAAGTTTATTAAAATCAAAATTTTCACTTTTTGAAAGAAAAAAAGACAAAATTTAATTATCTAAATTTTTTTTAGATAATTTTTTATGATGAATCAACAATTAATAATTATCAGGTTATTATTATTTCTGAAAACTGTATTATTGAAACTAATATATTTAAAAAAATTTGAGAAAAACAATAAAAATTTAATTTCAAAATAACTCTTTTAAAATTAAACAAAAGATGCAAAAGAAATTGTAGTGAAATATTTTTTTTCATAAAACAAAAACTAAATAAAATAATAAAGATAAATCTAGTTTCTATATGATAAGAATTATACTTATTGCATTTCAATTGATTTGAAAGATGCTTTTATTCATCACCAAAATTAAATGTATAAAAATCATCATCATTGTCTTCATTTGATAAATGATTATTTGCTTGGGAACCATCGGCGTGGTTCTGAGAATGATCCCTTTGAAATTTTTCATCCAACTTTTCATTTTTATGGTTTTGGGTATAAATATCGACTATTTCAGGGTTATGGTTTATATTTATTTGTTGTTGATTAGGGTCGTCCTCTCCAATTTTTTTTTTAAATTCCAAAATTTCTTGTTTGATTAAGTTATCAATTTTTTCACCCTCTTTCATTAATTTTAGGTCTGCCATTGGGTTTAATTCCTCACTATCAAAGGAACACAAGTGCTTGGATTCTAAATCATTTGAAAGATCATTCGGATTTGGATTTTTATTGAATGGCCAAACACCAAAATTTAAAAATAACCCAAAGACGATTAAAATGGCAAACAAGGAAATTCCAAAAGCCCCAAATCCTCTTTTTCTTGTGTTTGTTGTTGTTTGTTCTGAAGTTTGATCAAGATCGTCAATGAGGTATGCGTCGTTGCCGTCTACTAATAACCCATAGTCGTTTGGGTTTGTTGAAAAATATGAATTTAATTTTTGATCTGGGATTGAAATCATGTCTTTGAGCCAACTATCAAACTGAAAAGAGTCTTCTTGTTTTAGTATCTCTTTCTCTTGCTCTTGCTGTTGTTGTTGCTGCTGTGGATTAATTTGAAATTGTAATTCCAATTGCTTTTGCTGCTCTTCTTCTTGCTGCTGTTGCTGTTGCTGCTGCTGTTGTTGTTGCTGTAGTTGTAAAAGTTGCTGTTGTTGGGTTAATTGTAAAAGTTGTTGTATTTGTTTTTGCTGTTCGCCCATTTGTTTTTCTAATAATTCAAAACGCTGGTTTACACTACTAATCTTCTTTTCTTTTTCCGAAATTTGTTTTTTTAATTTTGTATTTTCTTTTTTTAATTTTTTATTATTATTTTCTAAACTTGCCCAATGTGCCTTTTTCCTTTCTCTTGCTCTTCTTGCACTAACACGATTTTTTTCTAGCCTTCGTAAACGTTTTTCTTCTTGATCCATTTTTCTAACTTGAGAGACACTTTCAATTTTTAATAACTCTTGGCGGAGTTCAATTGCTTCTTTTGTTAATGTTGTTTTATTACGAGACATTTTTATTTTTTGATTTGGTTCACTTTGAACGATTTTGCCGCTTTGTGATCTTTTAATTTTTTTTGTTGGTTCAGTTCCATTCACATCATCTTGAAGATTGTTTTTTTTTTGGTTTCTTGTTGTGGATCTTGTATTTATTTGGTTTCTTCTTGTACTAGATCTTGTTGATCTTCTTATTTGGGTTGTATTTTTATTGTTGTTGTTGTTGTTTTTGTTGTTGTTGTTGTTATTGGTAATACCCTTCGTTTTAGTGTTTGTTGGTTGATTAGTATTGCCAATTTCGTTGAGTGTAATTTCTTCTTGACTGATTGTTGAGTCTTCAATTTTTTCAGACATTGGCGATATTGGGCTTGATCGTTGATAAGGAACAGAAAATTGTTGTTCAACGATAGGCGAGGAGGATAAAAAGGATTGTTCGTTGGTGTTTTCTGAATGATCTTGATTACTGTTTGTTGTGCGAAAATTGGGATCTAATTCGATTCCCTGTATTTCCGAATTTTTTTGTTTCTCTAAACCTAAAAAGGAGTGTTCCATTTTTGTTTTGTTTTTGAACGAAAACCGTAGATTTCCTTTGAAAAGATGGTTGAAAAAATAAAGTTCTAAAAATGAATTATTAAGGTTTCCAAAATCTGAAAAATAAAAAACGATTATTCACTTGTCTAACAATGCCCAACCATATTTAGTTTTTTCAAAGTGGTTAAAAGGTTTTATTAAAAAACTATTTTTTACAAACAAAAAAACAAAGTTTTCAAACATTTGTCAAAAATTGATTTTGTGATCAAAATTTTTTGAATTTTTTTCATTTTTCCAATCTTTTCAAAATGAAAAAGAAATTTCTGTTTCATTTCTTTTAAATTTTGTTTAAAAAAAAACAAAATACTACTTGAACTCCCATATAGTGTTGAGTACCTGATGTGATATTTGCTAAAATAATTTTTTTTTTTAATAAAGCTTAATTCGAAAAAAAGTCTGATTGAACATATTAATCTGACTGAAAAAATAAATTAAATTGATTTAGTAACATAAAAAAATAGAAAGAAAATAGTTTTAATCAATTTTTTAAATTTTAATAAAAGATTTTATTTGAAGTAAGTCATAGAATAATAAAAAATATCAAAAATTTAAGAAGAAAATTTTAAAATAGATAAAATTGTTTAATTTCAAAACATAAAATATTTTTTAAAGATTTAGAAAATTAATTCATTAAAATGTTTCAATTGATCAAAAAAATCTGATTATTATCTGCTACAATTAATTTTTATTTTTCAATATTTTGAAGTTGAAGTATATATAAATATCTATAATTACAATAAAAAATATTTTTTATATTATTATTAATTATAATTAAGAATTATATTGGTAATATATATAAAAAAAGTAATCTTATTTATATTTCATCAGTGAAATAATAGGGTAATTTTAATTATAGACCTATTTTCATTAATAAGAGTTTACCAAAATTAGTTCAGAAAAAATATAATTTAATTTTACTTTTTTGTAAGATTTATCATAAACTTTACTTTAGTTTGTTTAAAAAAATATTTTATCCATATATTGTAGTAGAATTATTTTGTAAAATAATTTTTTAAAAATGATATCTATGGATAATAATGAAAATGTGAAAATATAAACTATAACTATTGATATCAAAAAATTATTTCAATACATTAATTGTAAAATGATTAACAATATTTATAAACTCCAATTCAAAATTTCAACAAAAATTCAGTTTCTGAAAAAAAAAATCTTATTAAATCAATTCTAGAAGAAAAATGAAATTAGAATCATTCACCAATTGAAATATTAACACTTGTGTTAAATTACATACCAATACAACACAAAATCAATAATCATCAATATAAATAAAATAAGACTGGGCCAAAATATTAGGAGAGAGCAAAACAAAAAAATACATTGAAAAAATGCGTATAAATTTTATTAGAAATATTGATCAATTAAATGGTTAGATACTACCAACTAATTTTATTTGATTTCTTATATTTGGAATAAACCCAATTTTAAAACAATATAAACTGGTCTAAAATATTATTGATCAAAGGAAATGGGTTACATAATTCAAAATATGTATTAATCTAAAACTAAACGATAAAAAAACAATTTTATTATTTTATTGAAATCAAAATTATTTCAGATTTGAATTAAATTGAATTATTGCTGGTATTTTTACCCTTTTAACTAAATGGAAAATTTATGAATTTTATTTTAAATAAGATTTCTAATTATCCATTTGTAAATCAGTAATATATTTATTTAAATATATTTCATTAAAGTCAACCAATTTCAATTTTTTTACTCATTTTTTTTGTACAACAAAACAAATTATAAATACATCTAATCATATAGTCATAATAATTAAAAATAGATTTTATGTAGAAAAAAATTAATTAAATCATGAATCTTTTTGAGAAAGTTTTTATATAATCTAACAATATTTAAATTAAAAACAATCAGTTCCACCTTTAAGATTCAAACTTTCAACGAAATTTAAGTCACAAAAAAATATCAAATTAATGCACAAAATTCAAATACTAGTAAAATAATTTGCATAAAAAAAAATTCCAAAAAATGTACTTTAATTGGGGTTTTTATTTACATTTAATTTCGTTAAAAGTTTGTTTCTTAAAAGTGGAAATGGCTGAAATTCATTTAGATATATTTTTAGATAATTTTTCTTTACTATTTGGAGTAAATATTTCCACCTTGAATAAGACATCAAGGGAATGTAAAACTAATTTTCTTTTTTCCAACTTCTTAAACTGTAATTTATTATATTTTTACTTAATTAAAAATATTTTTCATGTTTTTTTGTGTTTCTTTTCTTGTTTTTATCCAACACAAAAGAAAATGATGGCAAATGAATCCTAATAAATTATTAAATTAACATATTTTAAATCCATTTCACAATAAAAAAAGAAAAATATACATATTGTACTAGGAAATTTTTCACTGATAAGTTATTTTCTTTTTTTGATTGACTTTTCTCTTTTTAAATCACAAAAAATTCAAATTCATTTATTATTTTAGATCAATTAAAAATAAACTAAATTTCATAATAAATGTCCCAATTTTTTTTAATTTTTTTTTTATTTTATTTTTAGACAAAAAAAAATATTTCTATTGTATAGAACTGATTACTAAAATAGTAAATTTTTATATTATCATAGATGAATTCAATTTATAAAAATATTTATTTTCAAAATTATATTTTTAATCGTCCAATGATTTTGAAATGGAGTTTACAACTTTAAATAGCTAAAATTGAATATTTTTAAACCATCTTTTTAAATAGAAATCCAACTGTAAAAAAATTCAAAATAGTAACAATAAATGATTTTTTAATAACTTTTCAAAACAAAAAAAAAAATTTAAGGTAGTAAAATGAAAAAAATAAGTTAATTAAATCCTTTTATTTAAGTTCCGAATTTGTAAAATTTCTTTTGAAAATCGGCTTTATATTTCAACAAATGAATTTTTTTTTTTAACCTTTTTCCTAAAATCTCATAAGCTGTATATATATATATATATAGTGATATAAAAAATGTAATTAGAAAACAATCCATTTAATTGCTTTTATAAATTTAATTTAAAGGGTATTTCTTTTAATTTAGTCAACATGACAGATAATTGATTGACAATTTCAATGTCTCTCAAATAGGCCCAAGTTGCAAATTTTTTTGAAGACAAGTTTTGGTTTGATAATAAAAGTAACCAATTGTGAATTTTTTTTTCATTTAAAGCAAGGCAAAAAAAAGAATTTAATTTGTAATCAAAATTTTTAACATTTTTTTTTTGAGAAAATCTGGGGTCTGTTTCAAAAAATTTGATTGCCTGAAGAAATGATTTAACTTCTGGATCATCTGAGGAACGGAAATAATTAGAAGCATGTAGCAAATAATTCCAGAAATGGTTTTTTGTTGCTGTAAGAAACTTACGTTTTTGGAATCCAAATGTAACAAATTTGGAAATTTCTTGTAAGAAATGATTTCTAATAATTTTACTTAGTTCTTTATTGTTATTTTCGTTTGCATAATAATTTTTTTTGGAGGTTTGGCATTTTTCAAAAAAGTCTGATAGCGTGACAATTATTTTATAAATAGGGAATAAATTTTTGTTATATTCAAATGCCTTTTCATTAATTATTGGGAACTGAAATTTATTTTCTCCTTTTGGTTGTTCATTGTCATCATCATCTTGTTCACTGCCACTGTCATTGCCCACGGTATCTTTATTATTTACATTTTTAGAATCAGAATCTTCGGAATCGTCCATTAATAAGGGGGTAGATGATACTATATTGTCATTTTTTTTATTATTATTATTGGCATTCTTATCATTACCAATCTGTTTCTTTAAAGAGATCGTTTGTTTTTTTAATTGCATTTTTCTTGAAATTTCTGGATCAATTATATATTCTTCTTTGAGAGCTTTAAAATTAATTTCCAATTTGAAAATCAATTCACGAGTCATCGAAAACACCACGATGAGCGTATCGATAAATTGGCTATGGTACACTAACGATTCCTTGGAATAAAATTTTTGAAGAATATTCGTTTTTTTAAAATATTTTAACCAGTCAATAATTAACCCATTTAATAATCCAGATAAAAAAAATAAGCCCGTTTTGAAAAGTTCGGGGTCATCTGGTGCAATCGTTTCTGCATTTCTTTTCGTCGCCGCTAAATAGCAAGGTTTCATCATTGATAAATCCAAACTTTTCATACATTCAAAAAATGAATTGTTTTCATATTGAACACCATATAAAAAGATTGACGATAAAATTTTTATTAGCATAAACACGTCGGGATCATTTTTATGAACTTTAACATAATATTTGTCATTCATTTTAATTAATTTGATTTTTTTGCGTGAAATTTTATCTTCGTCTAAATACCTTTCTTGTAATTTTCTTATTGTATAGGTTAAATCATCAATTATTTGATCTTGATATTTTTGCATTTTTGGTGAAATTTTTTCTTCTTCAAATTCGTTCCCATTTACAATTCCTTCCACAGCCTCTTTCCCATTTCCCATTTTTGTATTGATTTCTAAACCCTTTTTTTCATTGTTTAAATTCTCATTACGCTCTATTCGTTTATCATTTTCTTCATCATTGATCTCATACTTTTGATTATTTTCTGAAATTGCCTGTGAAATTTTTTTTTTCCTATTTCTTCGATTCATTCGAAATTTTTCAAGAACTTTTTTTCTTTTTTTATTTTTTTCGTCTTGAGTGGATTGATCTTTACGCGCTGTTAACCCCTCGGGGTTTTTTAACAAGCCATTTGAAATCAATTTGAAATCTGATGCCAACGTTGATTTTTTTGTTTCACTTCTGCTATTTTTTCTATTCATCAACAAATTTGGAAATAAGTCAAATGCACCATTATCATTTGGATCAAAAAGAAATTCATCATTTTGATTTTCAATTTGATTAAAAAAATTAAAAAAATCACCAATAACAGTTTCATTTTCAGATTTTAAATCACCATTTGGAATGTTTTCATTGGTGTTATCAATAGTTAAGATATTTGAAGAACTAACAATTTCCTCAACTAAATCATTTATTTTTTTTTCTTTTTTCTTTTTCTTTTTAATCAGATTTTTTTTTTTGATTTTTTTTGTTACATTTGTTTTTTTCTTTTTCTTTTGCTTTTCTATTTGTATTTCTTTTTTTTTTTTTATTTCTTTTTCTTTTTCTTTTTCTTGTTCTTGTTCTTGTTCTTGTTCTTTTTCTTCTTTGAGATTTAATTCAATTTCTTTCTCTAAGGAATTGATTTTGGATTTTTGAGTTAAATTGTGTTCTTTTACTGGTTCTAACTCTGGACTTGAACCCGAGTCTGAGTCTGAATCTGAATCTGAATCTGAATTGATTAATAAAGGAATTTTTGATTTGGTTTTTAAACTCGAATCACTTTTTTGATTATTAGTCTCTTTTTGAAAGTTTTCTTTTTCGAGAACATTTTGCTCATCTATTTGATTTTCATTTTCATTCTGATTCTCATTCTCATTTACTTTTTCTTTTTCATTTTCATTTTCATTTTCTTTTTCATTTTCTTTTTCATTTTCATTTTCATTTTCATTTTCATTTTCAAATTCCGTATTTAGTTTTAAATTTTCTCTTGAATTTTTAAATAAATTGTCTTTATTTAATTCGTAGTTTTTTAATAGTTTGTCTTTTGGTTCTTCAAACAAGGAGTCTGAATCGTAAAATTTATTTAATACTTTTGTTGATAATTTTCTTTTTCTTTTCTCTTGACTTTCGTCACTGTTTTCGCTTTCGCTTTCACTTTCACTTTCGCTTTCGCTTTTGCTTTTATCATTGCCTATAAAAAGATTCTTTTTCTTATTTTTCTCTTTCTCTTTCTTTTTCTTATTGGGATCAATTGAAAACTTATTTTTTTTCTCTTTTGATTTTTGATCTGTTAGAATTGAATTATCACTGATGATATTAAATAATTCTTTTGAAGCCTTTTCTCTGTTTGAAGATTCTGAAAATAGATTAGCCTTATTATTTGATCCAAATTTGGAATCTTTTTTTTTAATTCCTTGAGACTTTGCGATTTCTTTTGAAAAATAACAATCCTGCAAAATGCTCATCATTTTTTCAGGTGATTTTGTTTTGATAAATAATTTCTTGTTTTTATAATTTTTATTTTCCTTTGAATCGACCACGATCACAAACGTCCGATTTGAATTATTACACTCACTCGAAAGAGCGCATCTAATGGAGCAACCTTTAAGATAAATGGATTCTAAGATAGCTGTTGAATAATTATTTTTTTTAAAAATTAATTCGTTGTTTTGTAAACAACAGAACCTTTCTTGAAAAGAAGCCTTTTTGGAATGGATTTTTGTTTTGTTTTTGAAACTACTGATCTTTGATGAAAAATTTGATGTCTTTGATTGCTCCTCTTCATCAACGGCTTTTAAAAAGACCTGCTCTTCGCGAGAGGGTAGCGATGTGTTTGAATAAATCCTATTTATCATTTCCTTTTTTGCTAGCTTCATTTTTTCCAACCACCCAATCCTTCCTTTTTCTGTTGGCGCAATAATTGAATACTCTCTTTGAAGATCAATGTTTACAGGCATAAACAACATCGCGTGCTCACTTTGCGTGTTATCGGGATCAGGCTGAAGAAGATAATTCATTAAAAATATTGTGCCTAAAGTGTTATTTGAACTTTCTGAGTTATGATAAGTTAAAAAAGTTGTGTTTAAACGAAAGTGCCGTTTTTGGTAGACATTTCTTTTGCCACTGAGTTTTTGTAAATACCCATGGTGAGTTATTTTATTCATTTTTTAAGATAGTTTCAAAAAAAAAGAATTGTAAAAAAATGATAAGAAATATTTCATGAAATCAGTAGACTGAAATTCACAAGATAAATAATCCAAAACCATAAAGAAGGCACAAAATAGATACAATCAATTTAAGATAGTATGTTTCCAAAAAACAAATAGTTAATTTCTTGTAGTGAAAAAAATACCCAACATGTAAATAATCCCTGAAAAGATTTTTGATTGTGAAATTTTAGGAAAATTGTTGTGTAATTCTTTTATTTTCAATCAAATCCTTTTTATAAATAACCAAAATTTTCATTGCTCCGAGTAATAAACCTACCTAAAGTTCATTAAAGTGTGGCATCTTTAGAATACATAGTTAATTGTATCGTAAACAGAAGTAAATCAACTATTCTTTGAAAACAATTAGAGTTTTTATAGAAGTTAACTAGAGCCGGAAAATGATAATTTTTATTTTTGGCTTTTGATTGATGAAATCATTTTTCGAACAAGTGACGATTTCATTAGCCATCACTCTAATAAGTAGGTGAGTTATAATTTAAAAAGTTTGATTCTTAAAAAAGGGATTTGATTTTAAATAAAAGAAATTACACAACAATTTTGATAATATTTACAATCAAAAATCTTTTCAGAGTATTATTTACAAGTTCGGTATTTTTTTCACTACTTTACATTTACCATGAAAAATATTTATTAGTTGTTTAAATAACGAAATGTTGACAACCTTTAACCCATCATAATCTTTAAAAAAATTTTTCAAAAAAAAATAAAATGTTTACTAATTTTTTACTTTTTAGTAACATAACTTATAATAAACACTATTGATTAATAAGAGATCTTTAATCAAAAATTATTTTTGAATGATATTTTACGAATTTTAGTTGAAAAATCCTATTTCCCAGGTTGTATTAAGATTTTTTTTAAATTTAATAGTAAAAAATTAGAATTATTTTCTTCCTAGTTCAGAATTCATTTTATTATATTTTAAAAGTTTTTAAATCTGATAAATATCTTTCAAATAGGGAATTAATAATTTTGACCTTGAAAGAATTATTTATTGTTTTTAACAAAATGAAAATATTTTTTTTTTTTTGATTTTTCGTTAAGTTTTCTAGGATTTAAAAGAATTGAGTAAAATCAAAGAGATTTTACTCTATTCTTTTGAATTCTGGAAAACTGCCGTTAGCTTTTCTTGAATTTTCTGTTTATTTATAAAATCAATGGATTTTACAAATCAAACAAAAAACCTCAAGAAAAGCTAGGCACTTTACGGGCGCTTCAAAGGTTTTTTTAATTTGTAAAATAAACAGTAAATTTAAGAAAAATTCAGTTTATTTCAAAAAGTATAAAAAAGTCTCTATCTTTTCCTGAATGTAAATTATTGAGAAAAATCTTTGATTTTTGTTTATTCTTTTGAATTCTGGAAAACCTTCGTTACTTTTTTTTTTTTAATTTGAGAAATAAAAAGAAAATTTTAGAAATTTTCTTTTCATTTCTT
Organism: Anaeramoeba flamelloides; assembly: GCA_027625915.1. Taxonomy (NCBI): domain Eukaryota; family Anaeramoebidae; genus Anaeramoeba; species Anaeramoeba flamelloides. The sequence continues at coordinate 11,835,887 of JANTQA010000015.1, forward strand.
AAATTAATAAAAATCTAGGCCCTTGACGGTACTCTACGGAGACTTTTCGTTTGGTTTTTTGAATTTTTCTTTTGATTAGAAAATCAATAGATTTTCGAAACAAAAACAATGGGTAAAAAAAAAAACAGGTACTTGACCGGCACTTTCTTTAGGTTTTCCAGAATTCAAAATAGTTTTTAAAAATCCTAATGGTTTTACTCTTTTTTTTTTTTTTTTTTTTTTGATTGATCGGAAAAAATGTAAAAAATTCTACTTTTTTTCTCAAATTCGTTCAAATAATAAGAGTTTTTCTTTTTTCCCTATATGTTTTTTTAGATTAATAGGGTGTTTTTAAACTATATGTCAATATCTTTTTAATTAAATACCACAAAGTTGAATTTAACTAAAATTCATTGTTACATCCATTTAATAAATTTTATACCAAAATATTATATTTTTTCTCGACTTGAGACTTTTAAAAATCATACTGCTACTAAAGACAAGAAATACAATAGCCGCACTATTTTTTAGTACTGTGTATGTTATATTCTGAATAAACTTAATAAATATATTTAAATCGTACTTGAAGTTATTGTTTTGTCTAACGTGGAATTTACAATTTTATTTTTTTAGACTGATGATTATAAAAATCTACTTAATGTGTTTTTTTTAAGCTAAAATAGTTCATGATAGGAAAACCCACTCCCATACATGATCCAAGTTCAAATTAACATTTAAGGTTAGATGATGAATTAATATAAATTGTTAAAAAATGTGCTTTTTTTTTTTTCTTTTAAATATTTCATCATTGTTGCAGATTTTGAGAGATAAAATTATTTTGTTAAAATTTAAAAAATGGTCTTTTTCACATTTTTTTTTTAATTGGTAAAAAGTGGTATTTAATCTTCAATACGGCCAGTTCCACTTTTAAGGTAGAAACTTCAAAAAAAATTAAGGATCAATAAAAATCTCAAATTAAGGTACAAAATTCAGATTCTAGTAAAATAAATTGAAAAAAAAAAAAAAATTCCAAATTTTGTGCCTTAATTTGAGATTTTTTTTGATCCTTAAATTTTATATAAGTTTGTACATTAAAATTGGAACTGACTGTAAATTCGCGATTATTTTTTAAATTCTATTAAAAAACATTATTTCTTGTTTATATGTAGTTATAATCACATTTGAATGTTTCTTTTTAACTTTTTAGTCAACAAATGTTTTGAAAATGAGTTAAATTTTCATACTGGGGTTTCAATTAATTAAATCAGTTAGTCTAACATGTATAAAAAAATTTTAATCAAAATCAATTTTTTTTTTCTATATTTTGAAATTGAAAAATAAAGTAAAGGTCTGACTACTATAAATTTATCTTACTTATAAATTTATATCAGGAAATGAATTATTGTTTATAAAAAGAAAAATCAAAATTTCACTTTCTTGTTAATTTTAAAAATTCAACATATTTCTGAATTATTATAAATTTTTTTTTTATCTTTGAATAAGAAAGGACAATCATTATATATGTAGGAAATATCTAAAAATCTACTTTAAAGGCAGAACAAACAAGTTCAAAAATAACTAATTTAAAATATAATCAAAATTTTAAAATAATAATAATCAAAATTGGAAAAAAATATAATATTATTTTAAAACTTGAAAATAATATAAAGTCTTGATTAGATTGATTTCTAATCATTTTTTCATTTTTTTATATAAATTTATTTGTTTAATATTAATCAAATGTTATTTGAAAATTACCTCTAAAAAACTTTTTTAAAACCTAAAAAATACAATTTAAAATATTCTGAAAATCGTATTATTTAGATTGTTTTAAATAAAAATTAATAAGACTTTACTTAATTTATTACAGCAGGTTCTTCATAAGTTCTGGATTAATTATATCAATGAGTTTTTTTTTTTTTTTTTTTTTTTTTATCAATTCTCAAGTATACGGAGATTTTTAAAGGAATAAAAATTATTTTAATTACTAATTTTAATAATAATAAAACAAAAGATGAACTATTTGTAAATATATTTTTTTACTAAAACAATTTGCACTTTAAATTATGAATAATTAAAAAAAAAAATATTATTTAATCTTTTAAATTTGAAGAAATTCAATAAATTATTTAAAAAGAAAATAAAAGGAATTTTTCTAAAAAATAATTTAGTATAAGAAATGTTTATAAAATATAGATATTAAAAGTAAAAATCAATTAATTTATCAGATAAATTAAATAATAATATCAGCATTGGTATTATAATATATATATTGAATAAAGAAAAAGAATAATTAATTTTTTTACTGTTTTAAAGAAACTTTCCATAAGTTTTGGAATGAGTAACTGAGACCGTTTAAAATGTGTGAAATACATATTTTGAGTTCACTTAGAGAACTTTTAATAATGAATTTTTTAAGGATTGACGGTATTTTATACCCCAACAACAATTACTTGTATATCTACCACATGAATTTTTCAAATTGAAAAGGCAAATGTATAGATCTTGTTCAAGTTGTAATTTTTAGGTTTTATTTTGAAACTTTGTAAACAAGTAATAATATTTTTCCAAAATTCGAAATTAAACTTTAAAATTTTTGTAAATCCTAAATTCCCTGTAAAATATTCTTTCCACTTATTATTCATGTATTATTGAATTAAATGCTTTACTGTAAATATAATTTAAAATAAACTGAAGAGGAAGTTCAGCAAGAGGTAAACAATATAAATTTTTTATTTGATGTTTTTTTGTGTCTGAAAGCTTAATTTAGATTTTGGACCAGGCTTTTTCATAAAAAAATACTCAAGTAAAGTATTTTGATTGTCCTTCAACATTTTATTAATAAAAATTTTTTTGGTTTTGAAATATTAGTATTATAACCCTTTTATTTTATAAAATCTGGATAGACCTTCAAGTAACAGTGAAAATAAAAATCGATTTTATTTTGAAAAAGACAACTAAAATTGAAGATCAAACGAAAAAGTTCCTTGGAAAATTAGAGACTATGTAATGATCCCAAAACTTTTTTAAACATCAAATGAACATATTCATCTTGAAAAAATTTTTAGAAAGGGTTTATGAAATTCTTCTTCTTCAAACTTAATAGTTTTAATCTGTATTCAACTTTATAACTTTGGTAAGGTAATAATAAAAAGACAAAAGTTATAGTTTATTGTAAATAGTACGAAATTTTCTTACTCTTTTTTATCAAACAAGGCTGAAAGATCTAGACAAGTTTTTGCTTTTTAATTTACTAAATCACCTAGGTTAAGTTATTTGGGAGTGATAGGATTATTTTATCAAGTTTAAAAGTCAAGTTCAGGAAAAATTTTGAAAGTAGAGAAATTTTTTTCTTTTTAAAAATTATTTGTTTATTTTTAAAATGAGAAGAAAAAGAAAGAATTCTGACTGAAAGTAAAACACAACATTTGTAAACTGAAATAATTTTTCATAAAAGAACAAAAAAAGAACATTTCAAGTTGATAACACACAATTTTCATAACTGAAGCCAATATTTGATTAAACTGTTCAAAAAAAAAGATACACACTATTTTAATCGAATTTACCTTTTTCTACTTTTACAAATAAACCTTTTGACACTTATTAACAATCATTTTTTCTTCTTTTTAATTATTTACCTAAAATTTATTATCTCAAAATCAAAACAAACAAATGAACAAAGGACAAATTATCAAACAAGGATACCTTGTAAAGCAAGGCCACGTTGTCAAAAATTGGAAAAAAAGGTTCGTTTTTCTTCGAGATATTTTTCTTTTTTATCTCTTTTAAAGTCTCATCTCTAACAAATAACAAATAACAAATTTGTTCATCCCCTTTTTTATTTTTTCGATTTAATTTTGCTTTAAAAGATGGTTTGTAATTTCTGGTAGCGTTCTTTCTTACTACAAATCTAAAAATGTTTGTGATTTCTTTTCTTCTTTTTCTTTTTCTTTTTTTTTGGGATTTTAATTTTTGTGAAAAAAAAAAAATTGATTGATTTTTTTCTGAAAATATTTTTCTTCAAACTATGAAAAGGGAAAATTTCCAAAAGGTTTAATTCCTTTAACACACGGAATAACACTTGAACTAGCAAAAAAACGAAGGAAAAAATGGGTATTTGCAATCACAATCCCACAACAACGGACATTTTATATTTCTGCTGCATCGGAGGAAGAAAGGGACGAGTGGATGAAGTCAATTCAAAACACAATCAAGCTTTTACAAACAGACAAAGTATCCTTAAAAGATTTTCAGCTTATATCTGTGATCGGTAGAGGTACCTATGGAAAGGTTTGAATCTTTTTTAAATTTACGATATTTTATTTAAAATTTCCTCAACAATTTGGTTGTAGTAATGACTTGAAAAAAAAACAAAACACATAATTTGTTTTTGGCTTTTCTGTAAATACTATTTGTTTCAAAATAAAAGGAACAAAATTTTCATTCAACTTTCCAAAAAAAAAGATTTTTAAATCATGTTACATTTCGAATTTTTCATTCTTAAACTCAGCATAAATAATTAATTTGCCTTTTTTGTAATTGGTTACTTTGACGATTTATTTTAAATTCTTGTAGAGTTGTCTTTTTGTAAAGCTGACTGAAAATTTTGATCTTTTTATTTTACAATTAACAGAAGTCTCAATTTATAAATTCGAACTTTCTTGTGTTTGTGAGAAAAAAAAAAAACTGAATTTTTTAATTTCTCGCCTCTCAATTAAAATCTGTTCGAGTAGAAAGCTGTTTAAGAAAAGTATGTACTAAAAGTTTTCTAAAGTGTTACCCAAACGGATTAATTGAGATGAATTAGTCAATTTGGATTACCACTTATAAAACGTTTATTCAGCACTTTTTTTAAAACAGCTGTATCGATCTCTTTAAAAATTAATTTTGTAAAAATTGAAACAACAAATGTGTTATACAATTTTGAATTGATTAAAGACACAAAACAAATATTTTTCCCTTTCCCTTTAGTACTTCACCTTTCACAATTTTGGAAATCTTTTTGAAATTTATTTAATTTATTTTTTTTTTTATGGTCATTTCGTGCTATCCTAATTTTATGCTAAATGAATATTACTTCCAAGACCACTGACACCTTTACTGACTCAAAAGAATGTAGAGTCAAGAGATCTTTTCAAAATTGGAAGTTTTATTTTTTTTTTTAGAAATTTTGTCATTTGGTTAAAACCAATTTTCTCTTATCCAAATTCGAAATTTACCTTGAAAAGGTTTCGAAAATAAAAACCCACTTACATATCTAACTATCCTTCCACACAATTTTAAAAGACTCTAGAGTTTAGGAAGATTGTAAAAATATACTTTCAGATAAAGTAGAAAGTAAGTGAAAAAAGAGGAAAAAAAATTGGTATCTTTCAAAATTACCTTGTTTTGTTTGAAAATTTGAATAAGTTTTTGGATCAACCTTATGTTTTTTTTTAATTTTCATTAAAATCCTAAAATTTCAATTTTTTGACTTTTCTTCAATTGCTAATCATTCAAATGATTTTTATTGATTAGAACATTGGATTTGGAAATTCACATAGTATAAGATCCGGATAGTTCTTAATGGAATAATAAAGCATAAAAAAAATCTTCAAATAGATTTAATAACAAAATTGAAAAAAATTTTTTTTTACCTCATCTCGAAATTGAAAAATGAAAAAAAAATCTGATTAAAACTAAAGACCAAACTTACGTTTATGTTATTTTCAGAAATGAATTCTTTTTTTTAAAACTTTGATAAATTTTCCTCATTTTTGAAAAGTTTCCAAATCCAACATATTTCTAGTTATTTCAAAAAAAAATATTTTCAATGAAGAAAATTGAAATCTTATTGCTTTTGAAAGAAGGGTGCATAATTATCCTTTAAAAATAAACCCACTAAAGTTTGAAATAACACAGCATAAAAAACAATCTTAATTTCTGAATGAATTACAACAATTATTTTAAACTTGAAAAAAAATCTAATTTCTTTTTTTTATTTTTTTATTGGATAGGAAGTGTAAATTACACCCCTATTGCTCTTAAAAAAATCTAATTTCTTTATTAGAAGCAGATTTCTAATCAATTTTTAAATTTTGTTTAATAAATAAATATAAGAAATATTAAAAACTCATCAAATCATTAAAGTTAAAATCTCTCCAAAATATTTTTTCAAAACCTATAAAAATCAACTTAAAACTTAAATACATAATTTTCAATTTGATCATTTACAAATATTAATAATCCATAACACAATCTTAATTCCCTCAGTAAATTCATAATAACCCAAAGACTAAATGAATCATATAGATTTTACGATTATTTCATAATTTTTTAATATTTTGAAACAAATAAAATGAATTCCAATTAATAATTCTAAAAATAAAAATAATTAATAAATATGAAAAAATTAATAAATATGAAAAAATAAAATAATATATAATTATAAAAGTTCGTTGTTTATACTCTTCTTAATATTTGAAAAAAAATATTATCTAATCTTTTAAATTTCAAAAAATTTCATAAATTATTGAAAATAAAAATATTTGATCAATTTTTTCTGATCTCTAATGGATTAAATATTTGATTTATTTTTCTTGTATTTTTAAAATAAGATTATATTTCCAAAGTTATTTTTACATACAAACCATCAGAAATTAATATAAGTGAGATTTCATAAAAATAAAAAAGGTTTGAAAATTTTTCTTTTTGATTTTTCTTGATCCAAAAATTCAAACTGAAAAGGATCAGAATCTTTTGAATAAAAATTAATTGGGGAAAAATGGAATTCTTTTAAAAATGATAATTCATATCTCTATGGTTGATAAAGGAGCTTGTTTTTTTAAAGTTTAAGGGTAATCATTGTGAAAAATAGTGCTCTATTGACTTTGGGAAAAATAAAATAACTCAGAGTTACTAATCATAATCATGAAAAACTTTTTTAGAAAAAAAATTAAACATTTGCTAATTTTTTACTTTTTAATAACTTCACTTATAATAAGCATTATTGGTTAATAATGAGATCTTGGATCAATGATTATTTTTAAAGATATTTTAGAATTTAAGCTGAAAAATCCAATTTTCCAACAAAATTTTTTTAACAATTTAAATAGTAAAAAATTTGAAATGTTTTACTTGACTGTTAAGAGGTTATTTTATTATCTTTTAAAAGTATTGCAAAATTAATAAATATCTTTCATATAGGGAATCAATAATTTTGACAATTAAAGAATTATTTTTTGAATTAAAATGAAAAAAAAATATATTTTTTTTAATTTTCCGTTAGGTTTTTTTTAGAATTTGAAATAAACAGAAAATTTTAATAAATTTTCGGTTTATTTCAAAAAGTAAAAAAAACCTAGGACACTTTTCGTTAGGTTTTCCAGAATTCAAAAGAATGGAGTAAAATCTATGATTTTTCTCCATTCTTTTGAATTCTGGAAAAGCTAGGCACTCTACGAACACTTTTAGTTAATTTTCTGTTTTATTTGTTAAGTGTTCTAGGTTTTTTTTGAGGTTTTCTATTTTATCTATGAAGTGTTCTAGGTTTTTTTTAATTTTTCTGTATATTTGGAAAATCGATAGATTTTCGTTAAGTTTTTTTTACTTTAGAAATAAACAGAAAATTTATTAAAATTTTCGGTTTATTTCTAAAGTAAAAAAAACCTAGAACACTTCACAAATAAAACAAAAAACCTCAAGAAAACCGCCGTTAGGTTTTTTTTAATTTTAGAAATTAAAAGAAAATTTCAAAAATTTTCTTTTTATTTCTGAAATTAAAAAAAACCTAGGCACTCTACGGCACTCCAAGGCACTTGACGGACACTTTCTTTAGGTTTTCCACAATTTAAAGAATAGAATAAAATCTTTGTGTTTTTTTTTTTTTAAAACAAGAAATAAAAAAAGCTACGTACTTGAAAATATCACACTTGATAGCACTTCCTGAAACCCTAAATTTGTTTAGAGTTTTTTATTTTAGTTATAATGTAAAAAGGTTGTTTTTAAAACAATTGCCATCTTAAAACATATTCCACAAATTTTTCGATTGGAAATTTTACTACTGAATAGGAAAATTTATCACCTCTTCTTAATCTAATTCAAAAATAATAAAATTTCTTTTCAAATCAACTCATAAATTAAAATATAAATATTATTTATACTGAATTTATAAAAAAAAAATGAAAAAATATTTTAATTTTTAAAGTTAAAGCCTGATTAAACTAATTAATAAACAAAATTACATCTAATTATAATACTGAACTCCAATTCAAAATTTTTAACACACCAAAATTCAATTTTTGAAAAAAAAATCTTATTTAATCAATTCTAGAACAAATACCAAATTAGAACCATTCACTAATTGGAATTTTAACATTTATTTATAAAATTACAATACTCACAAAACGTCAAATAAATAATTATCAATACTAATAAATCAATTATCGAGTGTTAAAAAATTTTGGAGAGAACCTAAACAAAAAAAATGTATTGGTAAATTTGTAAAAATTCCATTAGAATTATTAATCGATCAAAGGCTAGATATCCTCAACTGATTTTATTTGAGTTCTTCTATTTTGAACAACTCAACTTTGACCTAATATCAATCGTTTCGAAAAAAAATCTGATAAAACGAAACAAATTAATAATTCAAAAAATTAATTGAAAATAAAAAACTAAAAAAGATGAAAAAATGATTTTCATATTTTACAAAAATCAAAATTATTTCCAATTTGAAAGAAATTGTATTGTTATGATTGTTTTAACTATTTAAAACGTGTCAAAATATTTAAAGAGGATTTCTTGTTAAGGGTTAAATGTTTAAAAAAAACACTCTTTATTGTTTAAAGAGAGAATTTTGAAGTGACTAAATTAGTAACTTCTAATTCAAAGATAGAATAAACACAGTCATTAAGATGCATTTTAAACTTAATTTAAGTTTTCTAAAATAAAATTGTAATTAAAGAGTCGATGAAAAAGAAAAAAAAAAGTAGAGAAATAATAAGAAAATGAAGATTAAAACATGAATAAATAAAAAATATTCCCTTTTACTAATTTTTCAACACTTAATATTTTTCTCAATAAATGATGATTTTCTTAAATTATATGAGAACATTTTTTCTTCATCATAAAATAAATAAACAATTAAAAAGTAAAAAAAAAAATTTTTTTTTTATTGTAATTTAAGGGAGGAGTTTAGAATTCCTCTTGTTTGCCCGAATTCCTAAACTTGAATTTAGAAATCGTATAATAGATTCAAACATACTCTTATTATCTACTAAAGCTAATAAAGATATTGAATCTTGTTTATTAATAATATTATAAATATTATTATTATTTAAAATAAGTGAAAAATTATTTTTTTCTAATTCAGAAATCCAGATTTTCCGATTATTTTCATAGGCTAGGCAGTTCCAGAGAAAATGATCCAAATCTTCAATGATATCCAAATCTTTATTTATTTTACACAATTGACAAAATTGTGATTTATTTTTGTTCATAAAATAAGAATATCTATTAAGATAATTTGTATAATTTCTTAACTTTAGAATAGAAGTTGAACCCTTCCATTTTAAATATTTTTGCTGTTTGTTAATATTACCCTGTATCAAAATTATTTTCAAATAATTTTGTACTTTCCAACTTGGACTATTTTTTAATTGATTAATTCTGTAAACTTCGAGTTCAGATTCTAATTCTTTTAAATTTCGAGCTTTCCAATTAATGTTTTCTGTTTCTTTTTCTCTGAGGGGGAGAAGATTTATTAATTTATCAAATCCCAAAATTTTTAATTTTTGAATTAATTTGAATTTTCTTTTGTAAATTGTGATTCTTGCCAAATCAATTTTTGCTTCAGTTTTATAGATAAGTCTTGGGGAATGTGGGTTTATTAAAAGCGATTCTGTGATTTTCTTATTAATCCAAATATCAATTTTTTTGAAATCGGATTCTGTAAAGTCAAATATCTCCAACCCATATAATAGTTGACTATGTAAAACGGCTTTAAAGAATTGAATTTTTAACCCATTAAAAAAATTCCTTTCTTTAAAAATATGTAGGATTTTTTTTTTAAAAAAATTTTTTTTTTATTGATGAGTTAAAAACCATTAAATTTGATTCCTACTCACCTAAAACAGATGCGATTACACATTATCACAAACTAAATTGCATTTTTTGGAAGGATTATGACTTAAAAAAATTGAATTCTCTAAATGTAATTTTTGCAAATGATGACAAATAAATGAAAAAATTTCTTGAAGAAACTTTGAAACAAAGAGAATTTTTTTATGTTTTGTTAAAAAACGAACCAATTTTTTTTTTAATCAAAAATCTACTTTAAAAGGATGCTTGTCTACCTAATTTAACAAAAGTAAATCTCCAAAATCAGCATTCAAATTTAATTTGTTAATTTTTTTTTTAGATTCTCTTCCGAAAAAACTCAAACAACAAATAAACATTAATCAAATCAATACTCATAGCAATAATAATCATAATCTTGAAATTTCATTCATTCATTTAATTTTATTTTAATTTTTTTTTTCAACACTTAAAAAAACTCAAAAATTAAAAATGATAAAAAATAAATATACAAAAAAAAATAAAGGTTATGTTAGTAAAAAAAAAAGATACTGAAGAAGTATATGCAATGAAATCTTTACAAAAAGGAATGTTAGCCGATCATCAACAAATTAGTCATACGATGTCTGAAAGAAATGTCTTAATGAGAGTTAATCATCCATTTTTGGTAGGTCTGCAATATTCATTCCAATCACCAGAAAAATTATATATGGTATTAGATTATGTCCCAGGCGGAGAATTGTTTACCAGAATAAGCGACGAAGGAAGATTAACAAATAAATCGACACAATTGTATGCCGCAGAGATTCTTTTAGCACTTGATCATCTCCATAAAATGGATGTTGTCTATAGAGATTTGAAGCCAGAAAATATCTTATTAGATAAAGAGGGACATATTAAAATCACTGACTTTGGGCTAGTTAAAACTGATCTAAATAAAAAATTTGGGGGTAAAACAAATTCATTTTGTGGTACACCAGAATATTTAGCCCCAGAAATTATTCTTGATATCCCATATGATGAAACAATCGATTGGTGGTCTTTTGGTATATATTTTTATTTTCTTTCTTTTGATCTTTTAACCTTTTTGCTTTTTAAATTTTTTTTTTTTTTTTTTTTTTTTATATATATTTTTATTTATTTTTGCTTTTTGTTTTATATTTTTATTTATATTGTTGGGGTGTAAATTAACAAAATATTTATATTATTATTTTTTTGTTTTGTATCAAAAAAAGGAATATTGCTATATGAAATGTTAGTTGGAACACCACCATATTATTCAGAGGATCATGAAGAAACCTTTGAATTGATTTTAAAGGCAAAATTAAAAATTCCATTTTATGTAGAAGATGAAGCCAGAGATTTGATCACTAAACTCTTAAACAGAAATCACGAAAAAAGATTAGGGGTGAAGGGAGTTGAGCAAATCAAAAAACATGAATTCTTTGCAGATTTGGATTGGCAAAAAGTCTATAATAAGGAATACAAGCCAGAATTTATACCAACAATTGAAGACATTACAGATGTGGGCAACTTTGATGAAGAATTCACTGAAGAAAAAGTTGAAGATTCCTTAGTACAAGTAAGTGTCATCGGGAAAGTTGACCAAAAGGTATTTGAAGGGTTTACTTATATTGGGAAAATTGAAGGAATTGGAGTCATGAATGATTAAATTTTATTCAAATGAATAATTATTTCTACTTTTTTTTTACTTTATATTATTGTATTAAATTGAAAATTGACAATAAAAACACAATACAACACATATAATACATATTAAATATACATACTATAATATATATTCAATAAATTACTTTATTTGAAACAAAACCAAAGATATAATTTATTTTTTAATTTTATCTCTTGAAAAAATTTTTTCTTTTGATTTTTTTTATTTTATTCTTTTTTTATTATGATTTATTTCTTTTTTGTTTTCATATTTTTTTCTTTTCTTTTTTATTTTTTTCCTTTCCTCATTTTTTTTTTATTTATTTATTTTTTTTATTCTTCTTTTTATATGAAATAAAAAATTCTTCACAAATAAAAATTATTTCAGTTATTTTAATATTTTTTTTTGTTTATTTTTATTTATTTTTATTTATTTTTCAGAAGCATTCAATAAGAATTTGATTACTTTAATTTTTTTATTGTGTTTAAACGAAATAATGTGTTAATTTTTTATTGAAAAAGTAAATATTTAAAATTATACAAAATAATGGGATAATAATTTTGCAAAATATTACAGAAAAAAATTTACTATGAACTTATAATGACAATATTTTTTTTTTTAAATTTATGTTTTATTGTTTTAAGCAATTTTGAATGGTAATTTGGGTATATTTCTTTAATTATTTTCATTTCTTTATTGCTTTTTATAGTTTTTACTGAATCATATGATATTCTTTGTCTTTTTTTTAGTTAAAAGTCATTCTTTTTTTAACGTTTCAGGATTAACAAGTAATCACTTTATTTATTTCGTTTGTATCTCTTCCGATCAATGTGAACAAATTCAGTTAGGAAAAAAATAGAAAAAAATAAAAATAACTCTTTAGAATCTTAAACATCTTTCTATTTAATTTATTTTTTTTTCTAAAAGAATTTCTATTAAATCTAAAATAACATTTATAAAAATTTAAAATTTTAATTGTAATACAATATCTTACTAATTTATTTTGTTTTCCAAACTACTGTGTGATCTGGTCATTCAATGTGATCTGCAACACATTTAATAAAAACATTCCTTATTCTTTTTTTTCTTATTTTTTTATTTTTTTGAGTGATAAAATTTAAAATTCTGTAGATTCAAAAAAATCTTCGTTGTATTATTTTTTAAAATTTCTAAACTTCCAATAAAAATATTTCTCAATATAAATACATTAAATTCTTTTTAATAATTTATTAATTATCTTAATAGACGCGTAACACAGCTTTTGTGTATTATTTGTTCTAATTTCTAAAAATAAAATTTCTAAGTTAGTAAAATTAAAAGTATTATCTTTACTGAGAAAATAAAAGAGAAAAAATAATTTAAAAAATAAATTTATTAAATAAATTCCCATTTCTTCCAAAAAAAATATTAAACCCTTGAGAAGTAAAGGAAATTAAAATTAATTTTTATACAAAAAGGACTAGATAATCATAATTAATATCCAATTATTCAAAATAGTAATGAAATTTATAATATCCAATATTATACATCATTTAATTAATTCGCTCACTATTTTGAGGAATATTGCAAAAGTATCTTTTGCGAGAATTGAAATTTAATGTTGTAAATTGAAAAAATTGCTTTAAAGAATGATTTTAACATAAAAAAAAAAATATCAGAGATTTTGGGATTTTGCTTTTGAAATTACAGTCAAAAATTAAAAAAAATTATTTTTTTTATCCAATTTTTTTGGAATTCTCGAAAAAAAAAGATCAAAATTAGAATCAATTTTTTTGCCTCTTGCTACATTTACTTATTACTTTATATCAGTGCATATGGATTTACTTTTCATCAACTATTGAATCTTTTAATAATAATTAGAAATCAATACTAGCAAATGAGTTATGATTTTGGATCCATTTCAAGTTAAATTTAGATTTTGATTTATGAAAAATATTTTTATTCAAATTTGAAAATTTTAACAAAACATATTTAAATTTTGAAAATAACAGGTTTTCTTGACATAACATTTTTTTTTAGTAAATTGATATTTTTTGGTCATAAAAGTAATACCCCCTTACTCTAAAATCAAAATAGACCTTAAATGCATATTTAATCATATTTTATATTGGTGAAAATCATACTATACTTATATTTGAAAGTTATAAACCCTATCATTGTAATAAATTAAAGATATTTTTTTACCTTCTTAATTGGATCTATATCTTATATTATTTATTATTAAAAATTTGGATTTTGTGTAATTCACATAGTTTCAGAAGCAACCTATTGATACCACCTTAATGGGTTTTAACTGTTGTTGTAAAGGTATATTGAATTTTAAAATTATTTTAATCAAATTTAGATCCATATTTTTTTAGTACTTCTTCTGCTTTTATTTTAAATTTGATAGGTTTGTTTAATTTATTTTTTTCTTATTTTTGAAAAATTTTTTCTTTGTTTTTTTTTTTATTATTTTGTGGGGTAATTCATAAAAAAAAACTTTGTTCAAAATTTATAAAAATACAATTTTTTTTCTATATTTCTCTTTTTTCGGTTACAAACTAATATAATTTAACATAACAACCAATAAATATTTTTTTTTATTATTTTCTCGTCTCAAAACAAAATTTTATTGAGTGGATTCAATATTCATTTTATAACTAATTTAGGTTACTTTGATCTCAAAATATTTTTTTTTGGTATTATTTTGAAGTTAAAAAATAATAGTCAAATGAAATATTGTTTCTGGGATTGGGGAAAGTAAAATTGATTATTTTCGTTGCTCCTTAAAAGATAACTAATTAACCAAAAAAAAAAAAAAAAAATCTTCTAATATTAGTATATTATTTGGTCCAGTGTGATAAAATATATTTTCATTATTTAATTATCAATTATATTTTTTTTGTTTAATTATTTTAAATTGTTTTTTTTTTAAAAATATTATTCAAAAAGTTCTTTTTTCCAAATCCCATTTTCCCAATTTTTAATAAAATATCAATTATGAAAATTTTGTTAATAGAATATTCAAGTTTATAAGTGTTTTTTAAGTTTATTTTCTTTCAACTGGAAAATAAAAGGTTTATTGGAATTCAATTTCCAGTGTCCCAAAGAGATGAATTGTTCTGAATTATCCAAAAAAAAAAAAAAAAAGAAAAAAAGAAAAAAAGAAAAAGGAAGTTAGATTAAATAAACCAGTTAGTAAAATCATGTAAAAAATAAATTATTTAAAATAGAAAATTTTAATATAACATTACATTAAACAAATCAATTAAAATTAATTAGCAAAGAAAAAAAGAAGAAGGGAAAGAAAAGGGTGTATTCCAGGATATAATTGAAAAAAAAGAACAAAATAAAACCAAAATAAAACCAAACAATTAATGGTTATTGGTGGTATTATAAAAGTTATAAGATATATAAAAAAAAATATAAAAAAAAAATAAAACCTTTAGTTAAAAAAAAAACAGGGACGATTAGAGGTAGCTTCAATTAAATAATCTTTTGTTCGTAAGAAAAACAAGTAACTTGAGTCAAAAGAAGTTAATGGTAAAATTATTACAATTCTTAATTCAAAAAATTGCTTCTGATAATTAGAAAAATAAACCAATTAAAATAAATTCAAAACTTTATCTAAACAATACCATCATGTTTTTTATTATAAAGATAGAAAAAAAAAAAAAAAAAAAAAAAAACTTACTAAAAGCATATTTTTTTTTTATTGCATAAGTAGGAAGATACTATAACACCCGTCTCAGGTTCAAAAAAAAATTTAATCAAATATTACTTTGTTGATCACCAATTAAAAAGAAAAAATCTTCTCAGAAGAAATTCTATTTCAACTTACAGCATTTTATCCATTTGATTTTTTCTCTTCTCATTCCTCTCCCTTTTGATCTTTTTAAAATGAATTTTTTTTTAAAAAAAGTCACTCAGTTTCGTTATTCACTCGGCTTAAAATTGAAAAATTGAGATCCTCGAAAACCAAAGTTTTGCTAAAAAATATTTTTCAAAAATCGAATAAAAGAAAAAATAAATATTTATCAAATTTTATCGATTTTTATAACTTTTTCCATTTTTTGGCTTTTTTAAAAAGTTGATCTAATCCACTTTAATTTTTACAGCATTAACTTTGTTAAGGGACTAGTCTATTATTATTTTTTTGGCCAATTTCTAAATAAGGATTCCTTATCTCGAAATATGTTGCATATTGAAAATAAACAGGGTTTTCAAATCTAAGTAATTGACAAAAAATTTTCACTATCTCTATTAAATTTAGGTAAAAAAATTTAATAGAGATTAGTCCCTTAGCCAGGATTATTTAGAAGATTATCAAGATTTTTGAATCTTAGGTTAAGAAAATCTAAACAATTTTTTTCGAACTTGTGTGTAGAGATACTCTGTGTTTAGTCGTGAAAGAGATTATGAATTAAAAAAAACCAAAAAAATTCTAATTGTATAATTGTTTTCTCTCTTTATAGTACCATTGTTTGAATGCTTAATTCTAACAAAAAATGCAAAACTTTGTGGATATTTGTTCAAAAAAATATTGAAATCGCAAAAAAAAATAAAATTCTAGGAGTATTACTTTATTTGATCATATTTGTATTACTTGTAATTCTAAATTTTTTATTTTTTAAAGGTTTCTAAATTGTTCCCATTTTTCAGTAACAGAAAAAAAAAAAAAAAAGAAAATAATACTGTTTCAAAAGAAAAACAAAAAGATTGTTTAGTGAGAAGTCTTAACGATATCTTCTTAAGGAAAGGGTGTTTCTTCTTTTCCAATCACCTCTTCTTGATGGTCTTAATTTTTTTACATTTCTGTTTTTATATCTGAGACCTCTATATTTTCTGCCTGATGATGTTAATCCTCTGGCTTCTCTGTGTTTCATTGTTGGTCTTGTGATCCAGTTGATTCTTGGGTCCTTTTGGATGGTGATGTGATTAGGATCAACAAGGATAACTTCATAATATCTGTATGTACCGCATTCATTGATCCAATAACTATTCAATACTCTTAAGTTTCCACAGACTTTTCCAACTCTGTATTCTGCAATCGATCTGTTTGAAGATTATTGAAAAATAATTAAGATTTTAAAATTTTGGTTTATTTTTCAAAAAGAAAAAAAAAAAAAAAAAAAAAAAAAAAAAAAAAGAATTTAAAAAGCAAAAAGAAATTAATAAAAAAAAAAAAAGAATTAAAAGGATTAAGTCAATTACTTGAAGTTTTTTTGATGTTTCATTTTTCTAACACCATGGTTTGTTGGTTTACCCATAATTCTACCTTTTTTAACATGTCTTTTTCTTCCACCTCTTCGTACTCTTACTCTGTAGATAACATAGCCTTGCTTTGCTTTATAACCAAGCATACGTGCTTTTTCTGGTCTTGATGGTCTTGATGCTCTGTGGATGGCTGGTAATTGTCTTAATTGCCATGCTCTTTTATTTTTTAAAAAAAACGATAAAAAATAAAAAAAAAACAAAAAAAAGATTCGATAATTTAAGAAGAGATCCAAAGAAGTAAATAAAAAGAGAACCAAAAGAAAAGGACTAATTTGTATCTTACCTAACACGAAGAAGATATCTTACGACATCACTTTGTTTTTTTCTGTATAATTCTTGGACGTATTTATAGGCACCCATTATTCAAAAAAATTAAGATAAATAAAAGAAAAAATGAAATCCTAAAATCAGAAAAAAGGGGATTAAATCAAGTTGAAAGGAAACTAATAACTGAGTGTTGGTACCTTTTTTGGTGTAAACAATATAACAAAATTTCAATTGAATTTAAAATACTGTTCTTGTAATTCAAAATAGGAAAAATTTAAAGTACATTTTCCATTTCCTTTTTCAAATAGAACCACAAATTTGAAATTGTCTTGTTGGGAACTTGATTTAAAAAAGAAAAACAGAAAAGGAAATGAAAATCTTTTAACTTTTATCATTCAAATACCTGCAGTCACTGTAAAAATGATATTACAAATTAAAAGCCCAGTTTGTTTTTCTTAAAGACTGGTACAGGAAAAGATCATCTGAACTGTAGAGAAATTATAAGTTTAGTAGTGAAAAAACTGCCGTACATGAAAAAAAATAATGGGTAAGATTTTTAATTTTTAGTTTGAGGAAAATTGTTGATGTAATATCCTTTCTATAAAATCAAATCCTTTTTATAAATAACCAATTTTTTTATTGTTCCTAGTAATAACCCCCCTAAAGTTCTTTAAAGCAGTGTGTCAAGAAGATACTCAAGTAATTATTGGATAACCTATATAGATCAACTTTTTTTGAAAAACAATCCAGTTTTAGGAGTTTTGAGTTTGGAAAATGATAATTTTTATTCTTGCTTTTTAATTGATTTAATAATGTTTTGAACAAGTGTGATTCCATTAATCATCATTCTAATAAGTGAGTGGGTTATCATTTAAAAAGTTTGATTCTTTTTTTTTTTTTTTTTATTTTTGAAGAGAGAAAATTGCTTTTCTCCTGTGTGCCCTAATTTCTAAACTTTTTTTTAGAAATTTTGTTAAAGAATCACAAATTTTATTATCACTTACTAATGATAATATATATGATGAATTCTTTTTATTAATAATATCTCTGATATTATTAATTTTTTTATTTTTTTCAAAAAATTCAGATATCCAGATTTTTCGATTTATTTTATAGGCCGGACAGTCCCATAAAAAATGATCGAAATCTTCAATGATATCAATATTTAACTTTTCTTTACATAAATCACAATTTTTATTTTTATTTTTACTTGTTACATAAGAGTACCTATTTAAACAATTAGTAAAATTTCGAAATTTTAGAATTGTTTTTGAAGCTTTCCAGTTTAAATATTTTTGTTGTTTGAAATTGCAATTTTGTTGTTTTATAATTTTTAGATATTGTTGAACTTTCCAACTAGGTGAATTTTCCAATTCGGTTAATCGAAAAACTTTTAATTCTAAATCTAATAATTTTAATCCCTTAGTGTGCCAATTAATATTTTCATTTTCCAATTTTCGAAAATTTAGTATTGTTTTTAAGATTTTTTAAATTTAAGAAATCTAATTTTTTCTATCAATTTATATTTTCTTCGGTATACTTTTAATCTAGCGAGATCAATTTTTTGCTTCAGTTTTATTAATTAATCGAGGTGAATGGATATTAATTTGTAAGAAATTTGTGACTGATTTATTGATAAATCTATCAATTCTTTCAAAATCATTTTGTTTCAAGTCAAATATTTCAAGACCATAATAAAGTTGACTTAAAATGAGAGCTTTGAAAGAAGTTATTTTGACTCCATTGTTGAGTTTATTTTGTTGAAACAATCGATTAAGTGTTTCCAAGGACTTTTCCACTTTTTTGAAATTATATTCAAGATGCGTGTTTTTTTCTAACCAAATCCCAAGATAAAAAATATCTTTTAATTCTTTTTTTATATTTGGTTTTTTTTATTATGTGGGTTCATCCCGAATCTTTTTATTATTTCAAAAATACTTTCTAAATTAATTTTTAGAGAGATTAATGGCCCTTTCATAATAAGAATAAGATCATCTGCATACATTTGAACATGAACAGCTAAAGTTTTTAACTTTTCTAGTAGGAAATGAGATATAAATGCGAAGAGAATTGGTGATAAGGGATCTCCTTGATAAACTCCAATTCCTTCTTTTTTGTAATATCTCAAGAGCCAATTTTTAATTGTTTCATTTTTGATAAATTTTTTAATAGATTGATATATTAACAAGTTTGATTCTTTAAAAAAGGATTTGATTTGAAAATAATCGGAAATTACATAACAATTTTCCTAATATTGACAATTAAAAATCTTGTCAGGGATTTTTTTTATGTCCGGTATTTTTTTAACCACTTTACCATTGGAAAAGTTTGGGTGTTTTGATTCTTTAATTTTCCAAAAATTATTAGCAATTTTCTTTTGTTTTTTCATAAACAACCCCCCTTCCTATTTAAATTAAAACTGTATATCATTTCAAACTTTAAATAGACTGAAAAGTTTCCAATTCCTTGTAAACTTTCAATAATAATATCAATTTTATTAATAAAAACACATTAATTCTAAAAATCTTTGAAAATTAAGATATCATTTTTCTTTTTAATTATAGATATTTTAATAGTAATTTGCCCTTCTTATTTGGAAATGACTTATTTTAGATTTTAAACTATTTCAAAAAAAAAAAATATTTTTTTGGATGGTAAAGAAATCAAATCAACTATCAAGAAATGTTAAAAAAATAAGTTTAAAAATACAACTTTTTAGGTCCTAAAATAACTCAATATAAAAAATATACTCACTTTCAAAATAATTACAATAATGATATTAAATTTTTAAAAATATAATTTTTTTATATTCAAAGGGAATATCTAACCAATTTTTTCTTTTTAGTGATCAATAAAATATATTAGAAAAAAAAAACAAATCACAAAAAAATTAAAAAATTTTTCCAAAATACTTTTTTAAAACCCTGGAAAATTCAACTTATAACTGAAAGAAATACTTTGTAATTTGAGTATTTATAATCAATAATTATAAAAGCATTTTTCATTATATCAGGGGTTAATAATAACCTAAAATGAAACTTATAGATGGAATTTAATTATTTCTCATTTTTTTTCAATATTGTTCAACAAATAAAATTATTTTAAATTAATAATTCTGAAAATAATAATAATAATAACAAATAATATCAAATAAATAATTTTAATAATAATGGTCCGTTGTTT
Source organism: Anaeramoeba flamelloides (assembly GCA_027625915.1). Classification (NCBI taxonomy): domain Eukaryota; family Anaeramoebidae; genus Anaeramoeba; species Anaeramoeba flamelloides. The sequence goes on from JANTQA010000015.1 coordinate 11,856,300, forward strand.
ATACTCTAAGTATTTGAAAAAAATATATTAAATAACCTTTTAAATTTCAAGAAATCTAATACATACTGGTGAATACTGATAAATTCAAAAAAGTCAAGCTAAAATTGTTAAGTTCACCTTTCATTTTTAAAATTCTTATAATGTGCTTTTGAAACAACTCTTGATAAAGAATATTTTGACGATCTACAAATTTTATAAAATTTCTGAAATTTAAATCAAAGTTAATGTAAATAGTTCAAAAATAAAAAATGAACTTAAAATTGTCATATATTTATTTGAATTTATAAGTAAAATAAATGATCTATTTTTTTAGATCCCAAAGGATTTATTTTTTTTTTTTGTTTTTAATATAATACTAATGGTTCCAAAGTTGTATGTTCATAAAAACTCTCAAAAATTATTAAAACTAAGATTTCTTTTGAAATTATATTAGATGAAAAATTTTCTTTTTCGAAATTTATTCAAAAAAACCAAACAAAAAAGGATTACGAGCTTTTCACTGAAACTTTAATTGGTAAAAATTAAATCTCTTTTAAAAATGTGAATTCCATTCTATAAAGTCTACAAATATCTTTCCTTCTCGGGTTTAATTATATAATTGTAAATAATCACTCTATTACTTTGGGAAAAAAAAACAAATAATAATAATTCTCGCTTCAAGCAATTGCACAACAATTTCATGAATATAAACAATTTAGAAAAACGTCAGGGTTTATTTTCATGACCTCTAAAATTCTCAAGACGATAAAATCAAAAAAAATTTTAGTACGATTTCCTTTTTGGAAATCTAATAAAGTTTCCTTTTAAAGAATTCTGAACAAAAAATATTTTCTAAATCAAGTAATCTTCAAAAGTTTCTAAGCATTCAAATCACAAATAAATACCTTCTTGAAAGCAAGGGTAAAAAGATTTCATAAATGCGGAAAAGGAAGCAAAAATTGACAAACATTATATTGCATTTCTCATAACTACGAATACAAACTTGATTTTTTTGAGAATTCTTTCATTTTTTTTGATCAAGAAATGCTTTTTTAAATTAAAATTCTAAATATCAAAAAAAAACAAAAATTTGCAATATTTTGACTTTTCTTGAAATAGAAACTCTTTTTAATTGACTTTATTAATATAGTGCTTGTACTTCAATCTAAATATAACAAAAAATGAATTATTAAGAACAAATTCGAAAATTTAGTATTTAATTTTTAAACGAATATTGTTAAATTCTTTCCCTGTTTCTTCAGCAATTATTAAATTGGAATTTAAATTAAAAAAGTCAAAGCAAAAAGTGTATTTTTTGATTTTTTGCTTTGCAAAAATTGCAATTAAAAAAAGTTGAAAGTTATTTAAAAAATAACTCTTTCCATTTTTATTACCTTTTAAAAGAACAGAGCAACAAGAAAGCTATGTGACCACTGTTAGTCAAAAATAAAGATCCAGAGTTCAGAAACAAAGTTAAGTTTTGTTATTAATTGAATAACCAACATTATCATTTTTTAATTTTTACTTATTATGGGAACGAACAACTCAAAAAGAAAAAACAAATCGAAAAAATCCAAAAAAACAACAAAAAAAAAAACAAAAATATCTTTTAAAAAGGCAAGAAAAAAGAATTTTCTTCCGACTTACGAAATATACCCGACAATTAAGTGGTCTCAAATTCGAATCAAAAATTTAATTCAAAAAAAAAAACTTGCTCCAATTTTTCCACCTGAAGATGATCCTACTGAAACCTTCTCAATAGAATGCCCTATTTGCAATTATTGTAACTTTCTTTTTATCCTTTTTTTTTTTTTTTGTTGAAAACAACACCTAACCCCAAAATCCCTTTTTTTGTTTGTTACCAAAACAAAACAAAACAAAAAAATTTTTTTTTGCAACAAAAACAAAACAAAAAAATTTTTTTTTTATATTTCTTATAACCAAAACAAAAAACTAAAAATATTTCAAAATGTACAAACTTAAAACAAAAACAAACAAAAAACTCACACCCTCAACCAAACAATTAACCACTATTTTTTTACAGTTTTTCCAATTACAAATATGACAAATTGCTGTAAAAAACCTATTTGCACCGAATGTTATCTTCAAATTGTGCCTTTTGGAACTCCAAACCAACCCACAACAGAACAGTAAGTTTCACCTATTTTATGTTGTGTTTCAGCACAACATTCTCTTTATAAACAAGTGTTTGTTTATTTAAACTTTTATTTTTTCAACATTTTTTCCTCTTCTCCAACAAAAAATACAAAAAAACCTGCTGAATCAACAAATTAACTTTACAAACATGGAATTCTTCATTAAAAAAAATCAGGTGTCCTTGGTGTCGGCATTACAACTTCAGTGTTATTTATAATGAAAGCTTACGAAATAAATTTGAAAACGAGATCTTATTATCACAAGAAGACTGTGATCAAAAATTGGAATTAGAAAAAGAGGCATCAAAAAACGAAAGGGAAGAATTTGAAAAACAAAGATCAAAAACAATCCTCAAATTGTTGGAAATTAAGAAGAAAGAAGAGGAAGAAGGCGAATATGAGCGGCTCAAAATTGACCAAGAAAAAAACGAGGAGCGTGAACGGATCAAGCAGCTGTTTCGTGAACAAAAAAATAATCAAGAGCAGATAGACAAAGATAACCTTGAAAGGATTCAACAACTTGAAAACATGCCAAGGGATCCTAACACCCTTTTAACTCAATTCTTATCAAACGCAGGGGTCATGGATTTAGGACGGCGTGAACAATTGTTAAACTTTGTTTTACAAGCTACAAATCAACAGCAAAATTAATATTTTTTCTGTTGTATTTTTACTTTATCATTAGACAATCCTTTACTTCTTTTTTTTTTTTTTTTTTATTCATTTCTTTTCTTTTCTTACTTTTTTCATTTACCCTTTCGCCCATTAACCCATCAACCCATTGGCCCATTTATCCATTAACCCATTCGGTAATTCATCATTTTGTTTTTGAATAATTAAAATTTGTAAAATTCCTGAGGGGTGGTTAGGTTTAAATACACATTTAGTGACATCTATTATATTCTATTCTATTCCACACCAATTCATTTTTCTCAAATTTTATTGAAGCAATTCGCAAAGGTTAATATTTTTCTTCAAATTAATATTATTTTTAAAAGATTCTAATTTTTACAAAATGGGATAAAGAAAAAAAAAAAACCAGTAATAATTTAAAAAAAATATTAAACTCGTAATTTGAATTGTTACAAATTTAGATTTCATTTTTATATTTATTTATTTACTATCTGGGAGCGGGGGTATGTTTAATGTTGTGATTTTTTTATTTTATATTTTCTGTAAAATCAGATATCAATAAATTAAGAATAATTTTATTTTCTTTATTTCGTTTTTTCTATTTTTTTTTTTTTTTTTGTAAATGATAGTCTGGTTAAAATTTAAATTTGTTTTCATATAAAATTTTATGATAACATTGGAATCAAAATTTTAAAAATCATAATTAGAAAGCTGATATTCAAAAAAGTTTATAAATTGATTTAAAATATCAAATTTGTTACTTGAAAATTCATTAATACAGCTGTTCCAAGGCTACCGTGAATTTTTATATGAATCAAATTTTGATGCTGATATAGATTTTTCAAAAGTTGGATATGAGGATAAGAAAGCTCGTATTGAAAAAAAATTTTCAAAAATTACCTCATTTCAAAGATTTTCTTGCTATACAAGAAAAATTAATTTTCAGATCCCTAAATTGCTTCAAACCTGGAAAATCTGTTGAGATGCCACTTAAAAGTTTCTCTTGCAATACCGAAAATATTTTTGATCTTATCACAATAAAATCTTTCAAATGAGGTCATTTGTGAAATTTTTTTTTCAATACGAGCTTTCTTATCCTCATATCCAACTTTTGAAAAATCTATATCAGCATCAAAATTTGATTCATTTAAAAATTCAAGGTAGCCTTGGAAAGACTCTATCCTTTCAACAGTTGTAAAGTCAGAGACAAAAAAGAAAAAATATTAAAATTATTAAAAATAATTTCATATTTGTTTTTTACATTTCTGAAATACAATTGAAAGAATAATTTTAAAAATATCTAATTTAAATTTTCAAAATAAACCATTTCCCTTTCAAAGGGGCCCAGTTGTAAAGAGTTAATTACTTATATTTAAAGAATTTGAGTTTATATTAGAAGGAAAAATTTATTTTGGAAATTTCAAAATTGAAATTATTTTTTCTTATTTTGCTTTTTTGTTTTTTTTTGATTTTTTTTTTGATACCTAATACATTTCCAATTTTTTTTATTTTAAGATCCATAGTCACGAGAGAAAAACGAACATTTCTAATGTTAATAAAACAGCGAAAATGATTGTAGGGCACTCATATTTATTTCTATAGGAATTTTATTTGATCTACAATTGGGGATCTTTTCAAACATTAATTATTATTCTCGTTAAAGTATCATAAGTATTTGAGTTTTTCAATTTTTAAGAAAAACGATTGATTTATTATATTTAATTAATAGATAAATTAACTATTCATTGATGTTCATTATTTCGAATTATCTCTTCTTTGTTCTTGAAATATATTATAAAAAATAATATAAACTTTGAAAAAACTTTGTTGGGCCACTTTGACTAAAAAATCAAGAAAAGTTTAGAATGGTTTTCAGTAATTTACGAGATTAGTATATAAACAAATATTTTACATAACCTCTTTAAATTGAACGAAAATATTAAGTCAAAACTATGAACTTTTAATACCCACCCTTTAATTAAAAATAAAAAAAAAATTATTTATTTATAGAAAGGAGTAATTAAAGAAAAATCATCAAAAAAAAAAAAAAGAGAAGAAGAATAATAATTAATATATATATATATATATATAATAAATCTATCATTTTCATGACCAATTAGAAACTATCCACGTCCTGAATACATGAGGAGCAAAAAACCGATAGAACGATTATCGATTATCGAGAAAAATTCCACATTCCGTGATTAATAATTGGTATTCCACTACTCTCAGAGTAGGGAACCGGGTTCCCGAATTTATATATTTTTTATTATTTAAAAAATTTTTTGTTTTCACTTTATTTTTATTATTTTTTCTTTATTACCTTAAGTTTTCTAACCATAAGAGCTTTGATAAAAAATTCCCGAAATACGCATTAAATTTCATAATTTTGATTAGTCATGTTGAAGAGTTTCTGTGTATTTTTTCTAAGAATAACTTTTTCATATAATTTCTTATCTAGAATTTTTGATAATTTTATTTTCCATTTGATTCTGATAAATTTATACCTTTCACAATACCAAATGAAGTGGTTTATATTTTCATAATAATGAGTACAATAATCGCATTTTTTACCTTTTTCTTTTTTTATATATGTGTTATATTCTGATTTATTTTTCAAAAACATATGAGTATATATTTAATCCATTTTTAATGGTTCTAAATTTGAGAAATGTAGTACTTGATTTAAATTTTAGATAATTTTTAATAAAAAAAAAAAAAAATTATATAGAAAATGTAATATTGATTCAAAGATACATTTGTAAAGTAAAATTCCAATTTTCTTAAAGTTTTTATACCAATTTTTATGATTTTTTTAAAAAAAATAAATATACTTTTTAAAATCTCCTAAATCAGTATTTTACCTTTTCAATACGATAAAGTTTCTAAGAGGTAAATAATTCCCTTTTTCAAATAAAAAATATTCAGGTGTTTTTATTTTTATTTTGATTTTTGTAGAATTATTTTCAATTTTAAAATTTCTATTTCTGTATCAAACTTTTTAATTCTTCATGAAATTATAATAATTTCATATTTTTTTACATAGATTACCAATAAACCCATGAGAAAATGATAAAATAATTATAATACAGCATTTTTGTTTAAAAAAAATGAAATTATACTAATTTACAATTTCAAGATTATCTAAATAATTGTAATCAAAAGAACAATTTCAGTTTAAATATCAAAAAAAAATGTTTCTTTTTATTTTTGTTTAGTATTTTTTTACTATGATAAAAGATAAGACCATATACAAACATTATGATGAAATTAATAATTTCCCGTTTGTTAACCGAACTCGAATTTATAATAGATTATTTATTTTTACAAAATCGGATGATTACCTTTAAAACCATATAAAAAAAAATAAAAAAAAGTGAATTTAGTTTATTTTTGTGATTGATTAAAAAATCTTTAAAACTCTGGTCTAATTAACTATAATTTGAATTATGATGAAGACTAGAATAAAAAATGGATAAAACAAGCTTTCTAAATATTATTTATAATTATTAGGGATATAGTAAAGTAAGAAAAATATTAAAAAGTTATTTTTTTTCCTTAAAATTTGTATAGAATACTGAAATTGATTTAATATACAGTCAGTTTCACTTTTAAGGCACAAACTTTCAATGAAATTTAAGGCACAAAAAAAATCTCAAATTAAAGCACAAAATACATATTCTAGTAAAAATAAATTGTAAAAAAAAAATTTCAAATTTTTTTGCCTTAATTTGAGATTTTTTTTGTGCCTTAAATTTCGTTGAAAGTTTGTACCTTAAAAGTGAAACTGACTATATGAAGACCCCTTTTAAAAAGAATAAATAAAGATTGAGTATGTTTAAATTTGTTTATATTAAAAAAAATAATCAATATCACAATACATACAATACATTGTCTAATAGATAAACTTTGAACAAAATCAACGCTTAAATTAAATAAAATTATGATACCCTTTTTAATAATTTTTTTAACCAAATCTATTTTCTTAGTATATAAATTGTTATATTTATATTTATTTTTTTTTCAGTGTCAAAAATAACATTTCAAAATTCACCTTTTAGTATAATTATTGGACATAAAATAATAAACTAATAATTTCCTTTTTATTTTCACCCAGGCTAGGAGAGAATTATAATAATTATAACCTGTAAAATTTTAAAAAAAGATATTATTTAACTATTAAACTGGCCCTTGATTTAATTACTGTTTCTTTCTTTCTTTCTTTTTTTTTTTTTTGATGTTTATTAACAAGATACCTTTTTCCAAGATATTTTATTTTATCAAAAATCAATTTTTCTTTGTAAAAATTCTATAAGTTAATTAATATTTTATTAACTATTATAGGTAAATTGATTTTTTATCACATAATTTGGATAATTATCTCAATTTTTAGACAACTTAAATATTTTTATCAAATCTCGCATTTAGTATTTTTCCATTCCAATATTACCAGTTACCACAATTGTAAACAATATTACTTTTTTATCTCAACTTCAATTCAATATTTTTAACTCACAAAATTCAATTTTTCATAAAAAAAATATTATCTAATCAATTCCCGAAGAAATACACGAAAAGAACCATTCACTACTTGAAAATAATAAATTATTTATAAATTACACCAATCACAAAATAAAATATCAATTATTATAAATACTACTAAATTATCAGTATGTTAAAAATTTTGGTGAGAGGAATATAAAACCAAAAAATTGATTGGCAAATTTGTAAAAACCCTTTTAACAAATTGATCGATAAAATCGTTAGATACCAACCAATAATTTTTTTTCTTTTAGTTCTTCCGTTTTGAAAAACTCAACTTTAACATAAGATATATTGTTTGAAAAAATATTTTAAATCAACGAAACAAGTTACTTAAGTCAAAAAAGCAAATGAAAAAAAAAAAAAAAGATGAAAAAATGATTTACATATTTTTCATTTTTGAAAAATATTTCCAATTTGAATAAAATTGTATTATTTCGATTCTTTTGGACCTTCTTAACTGTTGAAAAAAAATTAATTTTGGTTTAATATCGACCTTTTTATCTATTATCAAGATTGTTTTTAATATTATACTGATTATTTTAATATTCACAGTATTTAGACTGTATTTTAAAATAAAAATATACCAGCAAATCCATTTTTTATTATATGAGTTTTTTTATGAGGAGAAAATTGTGATCTTTGAAAAAGTAATATATCAGATTGAGCTCTTCTAAAAGGCATCATAATTTTGCAAATAATAATAATAATAAAGGAAAAACTTTAAAAAAATATAGAATTGGTATCAATCATATATTGATTTTTCTCATAAGTATGTTATAATTGGGGGTAAATATAATTAGTTCACCATTATTTGAATCATTTTAAAAATTGTATTTGTTGAAAAATACGAAAAGTTCAATCTAATAAATCGAAAAAGATCCTTTTTTTAGTAAAAAAAATAATATTTGTGGAAAAAAATCCATTCCAAGACAAATTTAAATGTTTAATCAATTGATTTAACACAATTCAACATTGAACATTTTCTATCTTAATTTTTTCTTAAAAGTCTATTAATATCTAAATAATTTGAATTATTTAAAAATATAAAATAATGCACTCTGAGATTATTTATATGGTGTTGAAAAAACCATTAATAAACCCAATTTCACTACAAGTGGTTAGTCAAAAATAAAAAATTCACTTTATTTTCAAAAATCAACCAAAATTTAAATTGTTTAGAAATACGAGAAATAATAAAATTCATATGAATGCCGATAATCATAATAGTAAAGCCTGAAAAAACCATAAATTTCAAAAAAAAAAAATTGTTAAAAAATTTTTTGGTTCCACTTTCATTGAAACGTTGATTTAAAATTCGCAATTTCTTTAGGAAATTATAATTATTGACAATAAAAATTTTTACTTTTAAGTGTATAAATTTTAAAAGAAACTTCTAAAACCTCCCAATTTTCTTAATGTTAAACTGGAGTTTCAAAAATTTTTAATTTTTTTTAAATTTAATTTTTAAGAAAAAGTTTAAAAAAAAAAAAACAGCAAAAAAAATATTTTTAAAATGAGAAAAAATGATTTTGATCTAAAAATTGAAATTTTAGTTTGAGAAGAATAATGAATTAAACTCATAGAGAATGTTCTATTTCTTCAATAAAACTGGACCCCTTTGACTGAAAAAGAGTTTTCATATATAATTTTCACATATCGTAAATATATTTGAAAATATAACTAATTTCCTAGATAAAGGAAAAAAAAAAATAGCCAGTCTTCAGGTTTTTGATAAGATAATTATTAATAAAAGCTTGAAATTAAATAATTGAAAAAATAGTAACTTTTGAGGTTCAAAATATTAAAGTTTAATTACTCGTATACTATTATTTTGAGTTTATATCTTTATATTTGGAAAAGGAATTCAAAAAAATTTTCAAAATGAAACTTTTTTAATTGCGATCCTTCAGTAAAAATACAAATAATTTATTATTTAAAATAATATTTGGAATAGATTTTTTAGAGTGATACGAAAGAAAGGTGCACTAATATCATTTACACCCAATGACAACATCACAATTGTAAATATGGAATGTTGTAAAAAATAGAGTTTTTACAATTTTCGAGTATAAATATCGTTTACCTTCAATTACAACATACTTGAATTATAAACGGATCTATGATAAAGCTAACACCTTAAGACGTAAATTTTTACATATCTTCATTATGAAAAATAAAGGAATAAATAAATATTTGGTCGAAATAAATTTTCAAAATTCTCATTGTTCAAATAAAAAATAATATTCATAATATTTTTCAAGTAATGGTTTGTAAAGGTTTCTCTTTCTCTCAATATTTATTACTTCAAAATTTCCATTTGAAACAGTTATAAATTACCAATTTATTAATTTAAATTTTCCTCAAAATTAAACAAGATCCAAATAACATCTAGATTGGGTAGGTTTGTTATCTTTATTTATTGTATCTTTAAATTCACAAAGGAAAATCTAAAACAATGAATATTAAAAAGAAAAAATTCAAAGATCACAAATTATTGACAAACAACAATTTGTGAGTGCCTAATTATTTTTTTGAGAAATTAGATAAATGGTTTCTTTTTGGTGAAAGTTGGTCTTCTTTCTTTATTCTTTTTGGTTGCACGGTGGATCAATGGGAATTTTAAGTTAGGGTCATGAAATTGGAGTGTTTGTGGTCTTTTACATTCTTTGTCTTCAAGAACCTTGGTTTTGATGATTTGGATCGATTGGAATCTTGCTTTGTGGTTTCCTGCCATTTCATTGTACATTTGTTGGATTGCTCCTGTTAACGTGACATCACGATATTCTTTGTACATGTTGTGTTTTCCTGATCTTGAGTTGTACCTTAACCAGATACCATAATTTTTGACTGTTTCTGGATCTTTTTCAAAAATCTTTTTTTTTTTTGTTTTTGTTTTTTTTTTTTGAATTTAATCAAAAAGAAAAGAAAAGAATAAAAAAAGTAAAAAAAAAAAAAACAAGTTAATTGTCTTATTGAATATATTTTTTGGATTTCACAAATTTTGAACCTGCAATCGAAACAAGGAATAGAAAACAAAATTTAAACACAACTTCTCGAGAACAAAGAAAAGCAAGAATCATTTTTTTTTTGAAAAAAGGAAAAATAACAAAAAAAAAAAAAAGTAAATTACTTCATCAACAGAAAGGATCTCTCCTTTGACTTTTTTAATCTTGACAAGCCTTTTTGTGAAATACCAAAAACGTGCTTTTGCGACAACACTGTTTGGTGCAAAAAGTTTCATTCGATAGATTTGTGGGTTTTGTACTTTTTTTGTTGGAATGGCTCGGCCGACAACTTGATAATATCTCATTCTTATTTATCAAACAAAATTTCAAAGAGAAATAAAAAAAATGAAAGTCAAATTAATTTTAGCAAACACAATTGTATTTAAGGGAATTATTTTAAAGATTTAGTCCAGATTTAAAACTTAAGGTTAACAATCCCTGAAATTTGAAAATAATATTATATTATAGTCGGAGTGGGGAATTGTTATTTTGGTTTTTAGCTGAGCATTTTTCAACTTAGTGTTGGTTTTAATAGTGGTTCAAATAACCAAATTTTTTGGTATAGAGTTTTTTTTCCAAAATCTGAAATTTTGAGTAAAAGATTAATAGAATCAAAGGTAATTTATATAAAATTCGATTTGTAACTTGTCTATTGAACTTTTTTTGAGTTTTTGTTTATTTGGAACTTTTAAATATATTGATTATTTTTGTTTTATAGGAAAAAGACCAAATGAAAATAAATATTCCAATTAAAAAGTCTCAAATGAAAATTTATGATTAAATACCTACCAATATATTAAAATTCCACTCATAAATTCGGATTTTGGAAAAAAAACCTATGTGCAGTGAAAAATCAGGTTATTAAACCCAATTAAAATCAAAACTAAGTTGAAGATTAAATCAGCTAAGAACCAAAATAACAATTCCCCACACCAACTACAATATAATATTATTTTCAAATTTCGTGGGATTGTAGACCAAAAATTAATCCTATCTTCCCTTTAAATAGAATTTCATTCTATATTACAAATTTAAAAGTAAAAAATTTGAAAAAAAAATATAACAAGAATATATCGAAAGAAAATAAAATTATGATTTTCTGATTCTAAAACCAAAGAAATTATCAAAATTGGTGTTTTCTAATAAAATATAAATGTTATCTAAGGTAGAATTACTAAAAATTAGATTTTAAATTTCATTAGATTTAACTTTGAATTTTGAAGAATTGGGGATTTATCTATTTATAAAATTACCATAGAGGGACAATTGGTAAAGATAAAACAGACAAATAATATCATAAATAGAGCTGGGGATGACTGCTTGATACTTTATATATATATATATATATATATATATATATATATTTATACTCATTTTTCAGTCAAAGTTGCCTAATTGTAAATACTGAATTACATATGTTTTGATGATTTGGTAGATATTTAAAGAAAATAATTATTTTTGGAAATTTGAATTTTGAAATCATTTTTTCTCATTTTGCTTTTTTAGTTTTTTTTTTTTTCGATTTCTCTATGATTGACACTTAATTGATTTATAAATTTTTTATTTTGCAAGATCAATACTCCCTTGGTTAAAACTTGTTGTTCTAAGGTTATTGAACAGTGGGAAAGATTGTAAAAAACCAATATTGATTTCTATGGGAATTTTATTTAATCTTCAATTTGTGATCAAAAAGAACAAAGTTTTTATTCTCAATGGGGACCTAAGAATTTGATTTTTTCAATTTTTTCGAAAATACATTGCTTTCTTAGTTTTATTTCAGTTGGATATCAACTATTCTTAGACGTGTATCATTTCTACTTTATTATTATTTAATCTTCAAGGGTAAATTATAATAAACAAAATTGATAAACCATTTTCCAGTCAAAATGGCACCGTTGTAATAGATCAATTACGAGTTTTTAAAGTGCTTACATTAACATTAGAAGAAATAATTTATTTTGGAATTTTGATTATTTATATTGCTTGATTACATTTTTCTTTTTTTCAATTCTTTTTTTGTTTTTAAGGGATTAGCGTCACCATAGATTTCTCTATAATAAAAGTATGTTGTAATTGGGTGTAAATGATATTAGTACACTATGGCTCAAATAGCTCTTAAAAATCTATTATAAATCTTATTACACAATAAATTATTACATTTTTTACTAATAATCACATTTAAAAAATTTTCATTTTGAAATTTTTTTTTTAATTCCTTTTCCAAATCTAGAAATAGAAACCCAAAATACAGTATTCTGGTATTGAATAATTTAGATTTAGAACTTTCAAAAGTAACTATTTTTATAATTTTTTAATTTCAAAGATTAACTCAATAATCATCAACATAAAAGCACAAAGACTGATTATTTTTGTTTACTTTTGTTTACTTTTGATAAAGGTTCTTATAGAATTGATATATTTGCATGGTTTGAGAAATAATTAGTCAAAAAAATTTATTGGTTAATTAATTAATTTCTAAAAAAAAAACGAATTTTTTAGTAACTAATCTGCATTTCGCCACAAATTTAAGAAAGATATTTTGTGACTTTGTAGTCTGAATATTGATAATTCAACCTTTAAATTAATGGTGAAATGCAGATTTTATTCTGGATTTGCTGGGTTTTTTACTAATACATAGATCATTTTTAATTGATGAGATCAACAAATATTACTACTTGACTAATCGATTTTTTAGAGACACTTGAACCATGTAGCACTAATGTGGTTAGGTCCAATAACAACATACTTTGTTCCTAGGCTTCTCATTGGTAGACGCTAATCCCTTAAAACATTATTCATTTTCAAATTTTTTTTTTATTGTAAGTTCAATAGTCACTTGGTAAAAACACTTTATTTGAAGGTTATTTAAACTTTGTAAATGATTGTTGAGAAATCAAATCGATTTCTATTGAAATTTTATTCAATCTTTGATCCTGTTATTTGATTAATAAATGTGAAAAAATTTTCACTTCATTTTATTTTCCTTTTTCAAATAGAGACCTCAAATCCCAACCAACTTCCTTTGGTGACTTTATTTAAAAGAGAAAAGTCTGGAAAATGAAGTGAAAATTGTTTCCTATTTATTATTGAAATACCAGTAGAAAGATCAAAACGAACATTCTTGTTTTTCTCAATAGGGAAACAAGAATTTAAGTTTTTCAATTTTTACGAAAATCTATTGATTTTTGAGTTTCATTTCAGACGGATATCAGCACTACTTTGATGTGTATTATTCTGTTTATTTCTTATTTGTTTCTTCAAAGTTCAACTAATATAAAATAATTGATATTTGAAAAAAAATCGTTGGGCCCCTTTGACTGAAACAAAGTTTATTTGAATTAATTTTTCGGCAGCTTTGGCTGAAACAAAAGATCTTATCTTTAAAATGGAAATAAAGTCTTGAATTAATACTTATATTTTCAATTTATCAAAAAGGTGGACTTTCTGTTTTTTTGAAATTCACAGGTGTTTAGATTTAACAATAGAATTGAAATATGTTATTTTTTAAATAACATGATAACGAAATTTATAGTTTTTTTTTTTTCTTTAACAAATTTGATTTATAGATTTTTTTTAAATACTTAAACTATTTAAAATGAAAAAAGATTTATTTTTGTAATATTAATAAAATTGAAATATCTAAATAATTAGTGTTTAATTGAAAAAAAAAATTATTTTTTCTTCTTCTTGATTATTATTATCAAATATTTTTTTGGAAAAAATTTATTGAGAATCATCATCATCATCATCACCGTCACCCTCATCGTCATTTTCTTTATTAAATTCATCAATTTCATTATAATCGGTTTCTTCATCTTGGTCATCGTCATCATCACAGTCGTTTTCATCATCATCAATATCTTTAATATCAATAATTTCTGTTTGATTTTTTACAATATTTGAATTGTCTTTTTTCAGAACTTTATCATTTATCTCATGTTCCTCTGATTTTGAGGAAGTGCCGTTTTGTCCGTTCTCTGTTTTTTCGCTGTTTTTCTGAAATTCTTGCATTTTTTTTGCAATATGCCAAGAAAGATTCGAAATTCTATTTGTTGGTTTTTTTAATGAGCGGGTTTTTAATCTATTTAAAATGTTTGTAACACAAGAAACTGAATTACCAATTACTAATACTAAAAGTAATAACCCCGAGCATAAGCAATGATTTGGTGACTCTTTGATTAGAATAAAACTTTTAATTAAATAAAAGCTAAGATATAACATAACCAGATTTTGCACTATTGTAAACGGCAGCTGTAAACGCAATCTCGAAGCGAAATGTTTAACAGGTGTATCACAGTTTACGGTGTCTTCAATGTTGGCATTTCCAAGTGCCCTTAATTTATAAAGGAGGTTAACTTGGAAACTATGCAAAAATAATTGTGTAAAGGAAATATAAATTGAAAAAATATAAAATCTTGAAGCAAATATCTTGAGAAACGATCCAAATGGCCAAAATAATAGAAATCCTGAACAAAAAAATGCAAGAAAATGATGTGCAGTCCACCACTGAGTGATATTTGATCCATTCGATTTTAAAACCGTTTCTTTCATCGTTAATGATAAATAATAATAAAAGGGTACTAGGTGATAAGGTACCGAAATCAATCGAAGAATGAGAATTGTTTTAAATTTATATCCAAGAAACATCAAACAACTAAAAACACCAAAAATAATTAACATTTTTTTTTTGAATTTTTCATAATCCGTTTTATATTTGACCCTTTCGGCATTATCTGTAATATAAAATGTTACATTGCCAAGAAAAAAAGATAGGAAATCGCTATTATTATTATTATTATTTTTTTTTTTTATTTATTTTAATTGGTTTTATTTAGAAAGAAAGAAGGAATGAGATTTTGAAATAGATCTACATAATAATCAGACTTTTGAAATAGGCTATTTACATAAAAAGCAGTTCAATTTTTATTTTAAAATATTTTTATTAAGCTCAATTCTAATATTAATATCTAAATATTTAAAATTGTTATTGGCCATCATTTATCAATTCTTAATAATAATAATTCAAAATATTTTTTTGAATGAAATTTTTTTAAAAAAAATATATGAAAATTTCTAATCACAATTTTATATAATATTTTTTAGGTCAGAAAATTGGATGATTATTATTTTCTTTTTGATCGAAAAATCATTTTCTTAAGAGGGTTTTAATCCCTACAAAATTTTGAAGAGAATAAGAAAAATTATAAATGTATTTTATTGTTTTGAAAAATGTTTGTACCCTTGTAATATTGCCCATTTTTTATTGAAATTTACCATACTTTTTTTTCTACAGAAAAAAGTGTAAATTTTTATTTATTTATTTTTGAACAATATTTTGATCCACATATTTTGAAATACAAACAAGAGTGGTGATTCAATTAGTAGTAATATTCCATCTAATTTTATATTACCAATTTATGAATAGAACCACTTTAAAAAGATGAATATTTTATGAAATATTAAAAAAAAAAAAATGACAGGTTTATTGGGGATACCCTAAAAAACACACATTAGGAGATTTTCTTCAAAAAGTAAAAATGTAATTTATTAAAATTAAGTTATTTAATATGAAATTCATTTTAAAAAGAAATTTGACAAATTCAGAACTCAAAAAAAAAAAAAAAGGATTTAAGCAACTTATTCTTTTTATTTTTCTACCTAAAAAAATTTTTTTTAATCGAATTTTTTTAAAGTAATTAATAAAAAAATATATTTTTGTGATCATTCGAGAATTGTTTTCACAATTAGGTTAATATTCGGAAAAATCAGTTTTAATTTTTCAATTTTTATCGATTTAAAGTTGTTTTTTCAAAAGATCAAAAATAATTGACCAAGTTGAAGATTTTTTTGTTGTGATTTGAAAGGGGAAATTTTATACCAAAAAAAATGTAAATATAATTTGTTTGGTGAAAAGTCTGTTTGAATATTATAGATTCATTTTTTTATAAAATAGGTTTAACTTTGTTTTTGATGAAAAATTTATTGGTTGAATTGCAACCCATTTTATTTTAGAAAGATAAAAGAAAAAGATAAAATAAATGAAATTGAAAAAGATAGAAATCACTTTAGAATTAAGTAAAAATATAATAAATTATAGTTGATTGAAGTTGGAAATAGGAAAATTGATTTTTAATTCCCCTGTTATCTTATTAAATGACAATATATATACTTTAACTATAAAAAGAAAAACTATCAAAAAATAAAATGCAATGAAATTCTTTGTTAAAAATAGTTTAATGGATATGAAAGTTTTATCAGAAAGAATTCAAAAGTGCTTTTTTTTTTCTTCCAAAAATCTATTTTAAGGGACTAGTCTCTATTATTTTTTTTAGACCAATTTCTAAATAAGGATTCCTTATCTAGAAATAAGTTTAATATTGAAAATAAACAGGGTCTTTCAAATCTAAGTAATTGGCAAAAAATTTTCTCAATCTCTATTAAATTTAGGTAAAAAAATTTAATAGAGACTAGTCCCTTAAATAATTCTGATTTTATGATTCAATCAATAGATTTATAAATTTTTTAATTTTACACAACGAAACTGACTTAAAAATTGATTTTGTTTTCTTTTTATGAAAAAGTATTCTGATGAATCTTTTACTAATTTCCAAATGAAAAATGTCAAAATTATCATTGATATTCAAAAAACTAAATATGAAGAATTATAGATAAATAACTCTAAAATTAAAAGTTTTATGAACAATTTTAAATTACTTTGGATTTGGTTTGTTTCTCAAATAGAGCTGAGAACGGGTTTTTTAGTTCCAAAATATCAATATCCCGAGACACTCAAAAAATCATTTTTCAGTAAGGTTCATACAATTAAAATTTTTTTCAAGTTGGTAAAATGTTCAGACTTGCTTAAATAAGTTTTCCAAATTGTCTGTGAGGTAATTGGTAAAATGAAGCAGAACTACTTTGTAGGCGGTCCTAAAAACCATTTTAGTTAAATTTGTTGAAAATATATTTCTTTTTTTCTGAAAATGCAAAAGCCAAGATTTTTTCTTGGTTTGCATTCTAAAATTGAGCCTTTGAAGTTTTAAATACGGTAAACTGTTTTCAGGAAGAAATTAGGATTTATGTATTTTTTTTTTTTTTTTAATTCTGTTTTGAAAAAAAGGAATGGAAAATAAAATCCAAAAATCCCTTTTTTTTCAAAAAAAATTTTTCAAAAAAAGAAAAGCAAAAAATAGCAAAGAGGATTTCCTTACTCTGTTTTGTTTGGTAGCTCAGATCCCAGAACTCTTATATGTGATCGGTTGTTTGAAAGATCAATTTTAAAATTTTCATATTCTTCTTTGGAGAGTGCTTGGCTCTTCTTTAATTTGTTTAACACAAAGTAGAGTCTTTTTAATTCATAAGACATGCTTCTTAGATCCTTTTTTGAGTCTTTTTCAATTTTGTTTGCGCCTTCCATTTCTTCTCTGTAAGATTGGATTTTTTTCTGGCAAGCTTGGAGGCTTGTTGTGAAATCAGACAGATCCTTCAAAAAGTTTTCCTTCTCTTCTTTGGTGAGCTGTTCGTTTGTTTGTTCTTTTGGTGATTCTTCAATTGTTGTCATTTTGAACAAAAAAATTCAAGAATGATGATTATAAAAAATAAAAGTTTTGAAGGAATAAAATAACCATATTTAATAAGACAAATCCAACTTCTTTCTCTTATGTTTAATTGTAGTGTTATCTTCTTGAAAGTTTGTCAGGTGATTGAATTTTCTTGTCTTTAGTTCTCTTGTTATTGAGTATCAGAGAAATTGTATACTCAGACCAAAGTTTGTTCGTTTGGACTGGGAATTCAATGATCTTGTATAGTAATGTGACTAACAAGAATTTAAACATTACTGGTCTTTGAAATTGGGATGGGATAACCTTTCAGCTCATTTTCTTTTTTGGAAATTTGAAATTTGGGTTAGTTTTGAACAAAAGATATTTCATGGAAAACTAATAAACAAAATAAAAACAGAACAGACAAACTACAACATACACACTTGAGAATTTCTTTGGTTGTTACAGAAAAAGAAAAAACCTGAAAAAGGTCGTAAAAATTTTTCCCCATTTGAAATACAAATACCTGTTTATGATATTTTGACCTATTATCCCACGTGATACAAAGAACTCTATTTAGCTTTAGCTATCTTATGTCAATAGAGAAGTTTTATGAAGTTTTTCGTAAGGATACATTTATTCTTCAACTTTTATGTGGGATGGATTACCAAGTCTCTTTAGCAGAATAAAAAAAAACCAAAGAACCAACAATCAAAACTTTTTCCCTTTTACATTCGAATACTAATCTTTTAAGAAATACTAACCAAAATGGAATTATTTAAGACCAAAAAGACTCTAAAATATCCATATTAACCAATTCTAACCTATATTACCGGTTCCATAATAACAAGACAGGTTATTTTATTGAGAAATCAGAAAAAAGTTTATCACATTTTTGATATTTTTTTCAAAAATAAATAGAGTTTTTAAGGGAGAAGGTACTTTATACCAATTTTGGGTTGAAGAGATTATGAGAAATGGAAGAATTCAAATCATTTATCAACTAAATAAATGAATATTTTAATAAAGAGGGGAGGTTTAGGTATCCTAGTATGATAAATTTACATAACTCTAAAAAAAAAGAAAACTTTTAGTGAAAAAATTGATCAGATCAAAAAAAAATAAAAAAATAATTTATTTCTTGATTTTATCTGTAATATTTAATACAATTACTTATTCTTTATTTAATTTTATTTTTTAATTCTCTAATGTGGAATCTTTTATTTGTAAAATTATTTATTAACAAATTACTTACTATTTCTAAAGATTGTTCCAAAATGAATTTTAATTTCCTATTTTCATTAAAATCATCAATATTAGTATTTTTTAAGGAATATATGATATTTTTTTAAATACACATCAAAAAAATAGATTTATTTATTTTATTTGATAATTATTTATTTTCTTGCAAATTTGAAATACTCAAAACAATTCTAAATCATAACGTAAATAGTTTTCACACACACACACACACACACACACACACACACACACACACACACACACACACACACACACACACACACACACACACACACACACACACACACATATATATATATATATATTTGGGTTGAAACTTTTATAGTTGGTTTTTGATTTTAAAAATTCAATCACTTTACTTTAATCTTTGAAATATTATTCTTTACGTTTGAGTATTCTTTCATAAAAAGACTTGAAAAAAGAATTTCAAAAACAAATTGAAAAAAATAATTTTGTTAAATAATATTAAATAGTGATGAGGTGGATATTCAATGCAATTTCTTGTTTTGATTCATTCAAATTAATTTAGGAAGAATAAAAAAGAAAAATCTTTAAAAATATACTTTACTGGTATTTTAATTTTAAATGGAAAAATATTTTTGTTTCATTTTCGAAATTACTTTTCTTTAATAAAAAGAGTTCTAAATGAAGTAGGTTGTAATTAGAAAACTCTTTTTGAAAAAGGAATTGACATTAAAGTAAAAATTTTTTCCATTTGTAATTCAAATACCAGTATTGAAAAAAAATTTTTTTTCTTATCACTCTTGATTTTAACAAAATTCTTAATTTGGTAAGAAGATATTTTCTGTTTGGAATTCAAAAAGTAAAGATTTATTTAAAATACATACCCTTTCAGGTCTATATTGTTGGTTTAATGTTTAATTTTATTTTGAACATTAACTGAAAAACACATTTAGAGATCCAAAAACGTAATTATAATAAAAAAAATTTTATATATAAAAAATTCAAAAATTGAAAAATTTAATAACTCAACTCTGTTTTATTTTATTTTTTTCAGACAAATAGATTAATTAATGCTGTTCGGATTTTAAAGTTTTAATACTCTAAGGTTCTGAAAAAATCATTTTTCAATAAGGTTATGACAATTAAAATTTTTAATAAATGGAAAAATGTTTCTACCCCCTTTTAAACGAGACTGTAACTTGTAAACCTATTTTTTTTAATCCTTTTTTCAATATTTTTATTCAATATATTTGATGTTAACGGAAAATCTAAAAGGAAATGAAATATTTCGAATTCAAAAAAAGATAACAAAAAGAATCTAAAAATAGAATTATTAATAATCACAAATACAATTCAAACCAATGAAGAGATTGGTTTTTTATCGAAAATGATCAATTTTGATTATATTTTTACTTTAGTTTGTATAACACAGAATCATAATTGAAGGCAAGAGATATTTTACCGTAATCATTTTTTGTCACTTTTTCATCAGCAACTTTTTTTCTATACCTTTTCCGAATATGACAAACTCCAACCCACGCTTAGAACACGTTTTAGCGATTAAAGGGTTAATACAGGAATTTGTAAATTCCACAACAATGGATTTTTCAGTATTTAAAAAGATATGGAGCAAAAAGCAAATCTCTACAAGCTGCCCAACAAAGTACCAACGTCACATCAGACCTGAAGATTTTTTCCAAGTAGTGTGTGGTGTTGCCTTGGGATATTTCCAAAACAGCGGATCATTAGAGTCCCGAGCGGGTGCGCTTTATACTCTCTTTTTGTTGTACAACACACAGCAATATAGCCCCTTAAAAAAGATTGAAGTTTCGCCTTCGATCTGGGAATACATCTTGGCATTCTATTCGCAGGTTGTTAAGCAGTCACTGAAAGATCCATTTGTGATCTTCAGGAAGATGACAAATGACAAACTGTGGCTCTTTTGTGGCCACGAACATCGATTTTTAGATCGAGGGGGATCGCATCTCTCAACTTATGGCAGGGTTGGCTTGGTGAAAAGAAAAAAAACAAGGAGATCTCAAAAAAATAAAGAAAAAGAAGAACAAAAAATGATGGTTAACGATGGCATTGTTATTGACTCAGAGGTGTTAAGCAGAATCAACCTTTCAGGCATTGGCGATACACAAGCCATCAAAGACACACTTGAGAGGTATAACATAATAAGAAATAATATTGTCGAAAAGGAACCCTTGCTAACTGAATATGATCGCGTTCTTGAGAAAAATGTTGACCTCATCAAAGAAATTGAATCAATTAACACAACCCTCCTACAATTAGAAAAACAATTAAAACAGAACCAAGGAAATTATGACGAGGAAGATGAGGAAGAGGGTGACGATGATGATGATGATGATGATGATGATGATGATGACGATGGATTTATTGATTTCTTGGATAATTAAATTGAAAATTTATTAATGTCATTTTATAAAAATGAGAACTTAAAAGCCAAAAAACATGATTGCCCTAAAAGTATTAAAGAGTGTTACTCAAACTGTTTGTTTAACTCTTAAACACTCAAAGTACAGTTTTTTTAAAATGTCTTTAATTTGTTAATTACCAATTAAAAAACAATAATTGTAAAATTATTTTTTTTTTTTAATTTTGTTCATAATTTTGACAAATAAAAATAATAATAGTGTATTTTGAAAAAGATTCAAAATTTAACCTGAAATTAGATTGACCATTTTCGCAAGAAGGCCGCTAATTACAAATTAAGTATATTCTCCCTCACAAAAATGTTCAGTAGGTACACGTCCCATAATCTAAAAGCATTGTAACCACATAAGGATAAAATTATCACTTTTTTTAGCATTTTTTTTTTACTGTCAATTTATGTTTTAATTTAAAAATGTCCAATTCAGAAAAAACAAATTAAAAGATCTCAATTAAATTGCTGTTGTTGGAAATTTCAACCAAAGGGTTTAAGAAATTAAATTAAAGACGCCACTTCAACTTCATGAAGACTTTTTCAAAAAAAATTTACAACAAATGCAATTTACTACATCACATACAACAAAAGGTATATGTACAAAATAATACAATTTTTGTTTCAAGGTTAAATGATTTTTTATCATATTTAAATCCAACTTTTTTGTGTAACTTTCGTGGTCATACACGCTATTTTTTTTTTTTTTTTTTGTTTTAAATTTATCTGAAATATCCCGGAAGCGTTTAAAATAAACAAAATGAATTTTACCATTTTTTAAAATGATAAAATTGTACTTTGCGTTCGAATTTATTTTTTTTACTTTTGTCCAATTTTTTTTGCGAACACAAATACACCAATCCGTGTTAAAATGCATGTTAAATGGTTATTTTTACGAAGATATGACCAGATTCAAAATCGGCAACTTCTACTGAGAATGGTCATTGTAAAATTGTTTTTTTTTTTTATCAAAATATAAGCAATGAATTGTTCAAAACACAATCACATTCCACCGATGTACATGTGCAAAAATTCATTCTTAATTTTGAAAGTTTTTGTAACAATATTTGTAAATTTTCCAAAAACTAGATAACTTTTAAACGTGCACCTCAGCAGGAGAAGTTTCTAGTTTATGGAAAAAGTAGATATTAAATAAAAAAACAACAAAATTAGTTATCGATTTTGAACATGTGTAGACCTTAACAAAAAATGAAAAATTCTATATGTTTTGAGAATCATCCAAAATAAGTTTAGTTAGAAATTAGAGAAATAATAAATTTCCGATTAAAGTTGATATTCTAAAAAGAAATACCTTTACCAACTACAAATTTTTCAAAAAAAATAAATTTGTTAAAAAAAAAAACTGTGAAACTTTTAATGAAAAAGTCTCATACAAAAATCATCAATTTTTTTGAATATAAAAATTATTGACAACCAGATTTTTTAATAATAAATATATTCATTTTTAAATAAAATTACATCTCTTCATATAAAGTTATTTTGGAGTTTCCAATTTTTTTTTTTCTCGAATTGACTTTTTAAATGAGAAAAGAAAAAATGAAAAAATATAAAAAAAAAAAAAGTTATTTATTATTAAAAATCCAAATTATAATAATAATTAAAAACTTATATTTAGGGGGGGGGGAAATAAATCTTTTACCCTAATAAAAAAAATATTTGTTATCTTGAAAACATTTTGCTAACATATTTCCCATTCTAATGATGATTTTTAATATATATATATATATATATATATATATATATATATATTAAATAAATAGCACATTTATAACATGTTACAAATTTTATAAAACATTTTATACTAAAAAAATGCTATAAAAGTTGTTATTATAAAATTTTATAACAGTTTAAATGATTATAACACCTTTAAAATATGTTTAGAACATTCTATTATCATTTATTAGTATATTATAGGTTATTATTGATGTCTTATGATTCACCAAAATTATCCCTTATTTATCTGAATCTCCAAAATTACATCGATGTTTTTTTATACTAGTGTTCTAGGTAATTATATTAAAATTAATAACCAATATTTAATTTACAGTAATACCTTTTTATTTTTATTTATTTTTTCTATATCTTTAGTTCCACTTTTAATCCACAAAATTTCAACGAAATTTAAGGCACAAAAAAATCCCAAATTAACACACAAAATTCAAATTCTAGTAAAATAAATAGTGTAAAAAAAATTCCAAAAAATGTGCTTTCATTTGGGATTTTTATGTGCCTTAAATTTTGTTCAAAGTTTGTGTCTTAAAAGTGGAACTGATTATAGTTAAATAAGGAATTATTTAAATCTATTTTTTAAATATTTACTCAACTCCAATTTACCAATTTGCCAAAATATATCAAAACAATAAAATAAATAAAAAAAAAAAAAAAAAAATTCTAAACTAAAATTCAAAATTTTCCACACAGCTAAAACGGTCCAAGCAATCACAATAATACAATTTCATTGAAATTGGAGATAATTTTGATTTTTGTAAAATATGAAAATCATTTTTTCATCTTTTAGTTTTTTTGATTATTCATTTCATTGTTTGAATTACGTAATTTGTTTTGTTCGATCCAAATTTTTTTGAACAATTGATATTAGGTTAAAGTCAAATTGTTCCAAATAGAAGAACCCAAATAAAATTAGTTGGTAGTATCTAACCTTTGATCGATCAATATTCCTAATAGAATTTCAACAAATTTACCAATGTATTTTTTTTTGTTTTGCTCTCTCCAAAATTTTTAACACACTTATGATTTATTTGTATTGATAATTATTTATTTATTGTTTTGTGAGTATTGTAATTTATAAACAAGTGTTAACATTTCAATTAGTGAATGGTTCTAATTTGGTAAATCTTCTTGAATTGATTAAATAAGTTTTTTTTTTCACAAAACAAATTTTGGTGTGTTAAAAATTTTGAATTGGGGTTTATTTCTATTATCTTTTCAATTTTTAAAATTTATTATTTTGTAAATTTGTATCAATCCTCAAAACAATGTTTACAACAAATGATGATTTTCTTTTATTAATTTAGTTTGTAGGTTGATCGGACTTTCTTATATAATATTAATCAATTATAGATTAATACTTGAAACTTAGTGTATTATCATATTGGGCACAACTAACAAAAATAATACCTGTGAGATTAATATTTAAAATCGAGGCAGATTTTTCATCATAAAAAAAATGCTTAATTGTTATTTTTTTTTTTTTATAATAATATATTTTAATAAAGTTTTTAGAGATAATAACCTATATAAGCTTAATTTCAAAAATAGGGTCAAATTTTTGATTGAAAAAAAATTGTAGTTTCTCATTTAGTGAATACCAAAACTCAACCCAAAAAAATCAGAACTTAAAACTTAAAAATAACTGTCTAAAACACCCTTTTCTATTTTAATTATTATTTCTAATAAAAGAATAGAGAAAAGAAACCCATTAAGAAAAAAATAAATTTGACCCTATTTTTGAAATGATTTTTCATCTTAAAATTATCCATTTAAGATTCACCATTGCTTCCAAGAACCTTTTGAAACAACTTTCCATCAGAGTTATCAGATTTTTACTATTCACCCATTTGGTATCAACCCAAACTTTCCTTGATACCTTTTTCAAGATAAAAAGAATCTCAACAAAAGAAAGAAAAAGAAAAGAAAATGAAAACAAAACCAATTTTTTGAATGTACAAAAAAGATAAAATGAATACGATCACATTCATCACATTGTCTCCAAATGAAAGAGAAAAGAAGATCTTATTTGATCTTGCTATTTCTTCACTTTTCAAGGAACCATTGTAACTCATTAAAGCAAATTTGGTTGATACTTGTTTTCGAAGCAAACACTTCTTGGGTGTTTTACTTTCTTTGAATTTTACAACCCCTTTCTCCAATGTTAATTAATCTCATCTCTTGAATATTAACGGTTTTCAAAAATGTTCTTGTTCATTCAACATAAAAATAAAAATATGGAATCATTTTGAAAGAAAAATTGCAAAAAAATGAATTCAACTTTGGGAAATTTTCATTAAAAGCAGATTGTTTCTTGATATTAAATATTCAATAATAACTTTTAAATGATATTGGGTTCAGAATATTTGGTTAACGCAACACATATACCAATAATTTAGAAAATACTAATGATGACCCTATTTTTGAAATTTAGCTTATATATATATATATATATATATATATTAATAAATTCAGATATAGTGTAATTATTTGTTTTTTGAAATACAAATGAAAACGGAAAATAATAATAATAATAAAAATTACCCCTAATTTTAAATTTTGGTTTTAATAATATAAATCTTAAAATATAATCCATATTTTTTCATTATCATCATTTAAAACATTTTCTGAACTCAATCAGGGTTTTAAAAATCACCCTTAAAATTTTAAATATTTCACAAATAAGTTAAGCATAAAATGATAGATACAGAATTTCTCTACCCCCTCCCTTTTTTTCTTTTTTTTAATTTTTCTTTTTCTTTTTGATTTGGGCAAATAGTTCCCTTTCACTGGGTGGGTAAGTTTAATTTGAGTAAGAGTCAAATAAAACAATCAAAATTTTCACTTTTCACCTGTTTTTTAAATTATATCTTAAAATATATTGTTTATTTAGTTGTATTTTGAATCGATTATTATTTTATAAAGAATCTTCTTATCAGCAATTTATTATCTTTTTTTCTAAAATTGAATAAAATGCCTTGATAGAATTTCAAGTTAGAAACAAGAATTAAACTATTTGAAATTTCTTAAAATAGATAAGACAATTCAATATAAAAATGTATTGTGACATTTTATTTTACTTGAAAAAAATGAAAAATTTTTTTTCAATTGGTGCTGAAATACTAAAAAAAACTCGAAAAAACCAAAGTAAAAAAAAATATTTTATAGTCACCCTGAAAAAAGTTAAAATGTGAAAGTTGAAAAAAGTTTTTTTCTTGATCTAGTTTAGAATTGAAAAAGTTAAAAATTTTGGCTTTAAGGTGGTAACTTCTATTAAGTACTATATTTATATGTCCGAATCGTGAAATAACGTATAAAAACACCCATGAAAGATTTTTTTAATCCAAGTAATATTTACACATCACGATCACGAAAAAATTTTTCCAAAAAAAAATTAATTATTTGCAAATTTTACCTTTTTGATAATTTCAAATAAAAATAAACACTTTTGGTTAATAAAAGATCTTTGATCAAAAAATATGTTTCAAGATATTTTACAATTTAAGTTGGAAAATCCAATTTTCCATGGTTCTAGTAATATTTTTTTTTCACTTTAATAGTAAAAAATTTGAAAACTTTTTTCTTCAAAGATAAGATGTCATTTTATTATATTTTAAAAGTATTTTAAATCTAAGGAATATTTTTCAAATAGGGAATCTATCATTTTGACAATTAAAGAATTATTTTTTCTTTTAAATTGGAAAATATAATTTTTCTTTGATTTTCTGTTAGGTTTTTTTTAATTTTTGAAATAAATGAAAATTGAATAAATTTTCGGTTTATTCCAAAAGGTAAAAAAAAACACCGTTAGGTTTTCCAGGATTAAAACGAATAATTAAAATCAAATAGATTTTATTTTATTCTTTTAAATTATGGAAAACCTAGGCACTTGAGGAACACTTTCTTGAGTTTTCTTTTTATTAGGAAAATCGATAGATTTACTAATAAAGCAGAAAACCTCAAGAAAAGCTATTTACTTGACGACACTCTACGAAACTTGATAGGTACTCTCAATATTTATCATCAGCTATTTTTTTCCGGATTTGAGTTTTTTTTTTAGATGAGTAAAGTGTTTTCAAAACTATTAGTTATTATCTCTTGAAAAAAATATCCTAAAGTTGAATTTAAAGAAAATTAATTGTCATATCCATTTAAAATTTTTTACCCAAAAATCGACCCTTTTTCTCGAACTAGAGACTTTTAAAAATCTTAGTTATATTAATAACAATAAATACAATACCCTCAAGATTTTTAATAACTGAAATGTTGATTATAATGTGGATAAGCTCAATTAATAAGGATGAAATGATAATTGAAATTGTAGTTTTGTCTAACTTTTTTTTTTCGCTTTTATTTTTTCATACTAGTGATTGGGAATTTCTTTTAGAAAAAATGGGATTTTTTCAGAATTTTAACAATTTTTACCTTGCTTGGTAATGCCAAAATTTGATTTTAAATAGTTTCAATTTTCCATTCCAACTTTCTGAACTCACAGCAATTCCTCTGAAAATTTCTGTAATTTTTTTTAACATTTGTTTTTACATGTTTGAAATGTTCATAAATTTGAAATAATACATGAAAATCACCCAAAAAGTTATTTTTTAGATTTGATTTTTTTTTATTATTTTCTTTTTTCTTTTTCATTAAAAAAGAAAGAAAGAAATATCGTAACAAGGTAAAGATGACAAAAAAAAAATTTTTTTTTTTCTTTTTATGGGTCTGTCCTTCATATGAAAAAGATGGATTAATATTTTATAACAAATTAAAAGAATTACATCTTAATGAAATAATTTTAAAATATGACAGTTTGAGACTATTTTCATCAATTAATAATAGTGAAATCTATTATTTTACACTTAAATTTCTGAAAGGAAATTTAATTATAAGGGCATCTCGAGTGTAAATTACACTTCTTCCTTAATAAAAAAATAAAAAAAAAATGTTTTTTTTTTTGATCAATTTCTTCAGTATGAAAATTCTTTTTGAGAAGTGAAAGTGAAATAACACAATAACACAACACTTTAAAGGATGGAAACGGAGTTCTTAACACTAAAATTATTATTTTATATAAAATTCATAAATTTTTGTTCGGATTAATTTAAGGGATCTATGTTCTAAACGATCCTTCAGAACACATGTTTACAAACACACCCTTCATTTTGGTTAACACAAATAGGATCTTTTGACAAAGTATCAAAATAAATTATATTTGTTAAATAAAATATTTTTCTGGTTGATATCTTTGGTTCTTGTAAATAAATATTTCGAAGATAGTGATAATTTGGGAGTAATATTGAATTAGAATGAAATTATCTCAATTTTTGGGTAATTAAGAAAAAAGTTCCAATTGTGGCATGAATGAAGTATGTGTGGATAAATTTCAACTTGTGTTTATTTTTAAAGAATCATTAGTGAATTTTTAAATTGGTATAAAAAAAATAAAAAGCCTAAAAATATCTTGTTTGGCAAATATAATTTATTTTGATCCTTTGTGAAAAGATCCTATTTGTCTTTACCAAAATGAAACGTGTGTTTGTTATGCATGTGTTTGGAAGAATTCATTTCAAATTTACCATTAAAACCATAGTTTTTGTTGTTGTCAAACAATTAGACGGGTAACTTTTACAGTAAGAATGTAGAATAAATACTTTACATTTATTTTGATTATATTGAAGCTTGAAGAAATGATATTTTTCTTGGATTTTTTGATAAAAATTTTTGTTTTATGAAAAATAATGGATATTTATTTGCTTCTACTATTTGTTTCAAAATAAATGGAACAAAATTTTCATTCAGCTTTCCACAAAAAGTTTCCAAACCAAGCCAACATTTCAACTTTTTAAATTTCTTTGAACAAGTCGAAATAATTAATTTCCCTTTTAAAAATTGTGAACTTGCGATGATTTATTTCTTAATATATTTTTTGGGAAAAGTTGAATCTAAATTTTGATCTTTTTCTTTTTCAATTAACAGTATTTCCAAAAGAATACACACAAACCTCAAATATTTTGATTTGGCCAAGAGACTTGACAAGTTTTTTGAAATAATCAAAAAAAATTGATAACAAATTAATGAAAATTTTTTTTTTTTTCAATCTTCAGGATAGTTTCAGATTGTTTTACTATTTGTTGCAAAATAAATGAAACAAAAATTTCATTCAGTTTTCCAAAAAAAGATTTTATATAGACTTTATTATTTTAAATTTTTAATTTTGAAAAGAAGCCTAAATTATAATTTTCCCTATTAGAATTGGGATTTTGACCATTTATTTTGATTCTTGGTATGTGATTTTATGTTGGAAAGCTGAATGAAAATATTGATCTTTTTATTTTGCAATTAACAGTATTAAGAAACAAAATAATATCTGAAGAAAACAACACCCTACAAATTTTTCCAGATAAAACAAAAAAAAAAAAAATTATTTACTTTTTTCTCCTTCTGAAAATTGAAAAAAAAAGAAATTTTCTATTGATCAGATCGTGACATTTCCGAACAACAACAAGTTAAGTTGTTGAAGAACTATTACTTTGCTTTGTGTAGATTAAAAAAAAATAGAAAAAAAGAGGTTTGCACCTTGAAGGACTCGAACCTTCGACCTTCTCATTACAAGTGAGATGCTACTACCACTGAGCTAAAGATGCTTTTACATCGAATAAAGAGAAAAAAATATATTTGGTAAATATGAACTCAGTGAAATATCAAATTTAACTGTTAAATTAAAAATTTTTTCAACAAATTCAGTGTATTTAAACCCACTTTATGAGAACCAAATAACTCAAAATCGTAAAATATAGTTCACAATTACTCTATTCAACAATATCAAATAAATCGAAATAACCCAAAAAGCAAAACACAAAACAATACTTTAATGAATACTGTTTTCATAATTATTAACAAGATCTTTTAAATTAGCAGATTACCGAATTTAAATATAATCCAAAGTTTCCATCTTCAGGTTCTCAATTTGAAATAAAAAGAGAACAAATAACCTAATGAATAATTGGAATTTTTAAATTGAGGAAATATTCGACTTTTTTAAATTAATTTTTTAATCTCTCTAAAAAGATAACAAAACAATCTCAGAAAAACACCACAGTGAGATCACTAATGATCAAGTGAGAACGAAATAATTAGATGACAATACTTCAAGAGGGAAAAATTATAACAGTCAGTATTACAGTGATCAAATAAACACAACCCAAATATGTCCTTAATAAAATTAAGCACTATTTTTTTCTGATTAATATTTTTCGAAATTAAGTTCATAACTAAATTCCATTAAACACTGTGATAATTTTTTTTAGAATAAAAACACTCTCAACTTTTGAATATCGAAAATATTTTTTGGAATTAATGTGCACTTTTTTATTTTTTTTTGAAAAATTGGGGTTGAGAAAATTTTGAAATCAAAGAATAAGTTAATATATTAAATTAGAATGGTTTTCCAGAGAGTTTATCTTTTTAGTTGGACTTTTTTTTAATTTTACCATTTAAAACCAAAAAAAAAACAGTTGAAGATCAAATTAGTGCCTTTTGTGAAAAGAAAATTCCCATAATTTAGAATTTGTTTTTGTAAATGGGTTTAAACAAGATAGTTTATCTAAAAATATACATAATTTAAAGTTTGAATTCAATGATTTTGGCAAAACATGTTTTCAAGAAAAAGTTAAATTCAAACTTTATTTATTTTTATTTTATCATTTAGTTTTTTTAATTGTATTAATTGAAAGTATTTGATCAGTTTTTCATTTTTAGTGTTTTTTGGATCATAGGGACATATATATATATATATAAATATATATATATATATATATATATTTCACCGTTAGTACAATTTTTCTTTTTAAAATAGTAATTAGACTTATAAAATCAAGTTTTTTCAAATTTTTTACAGATTTTTTTGTTTCATTCCTTCCTTAATTTTTTTATTTTGTTATTTTTGTATTTTTTGAAAAATTCTCGAATTCTTTTGAAATGATAACTTTTTATTTCTAGGATGTGAAAAAATACTAACAAAAAAACTTGAAAAAACGAAAAAAGTAAACAATTATATATAAATAGGAAATAATTGTTTGAATTAGCTTTGAAAACAATATGATTTCGCGATTTCTAATTTAAATTAGAGGTTTTATCTTAAGAACCATGAAAAAAAATTAATTTTCTATTTTAAAAAAACCATAACCATACAAAGTGTCTTTCCCATTTAAAACTATTGTAAATTGTAAACTATTTAAACCCTGTGAAAAAGAATTATTTTTATTTATTTATTTATTTATAGAAAGGAGTAATTAAAGAAAAATCATCAAAAATAAAAAAAGAGAAGAAGAAAAATAATATATATATATATATATATATATATATATATAAGGTATTTCCAAAAAAGTGGGGCATTTTTTTTTTTACATTTCATAAAAAATAATCTTTTTTAGTGATGGTAATCATTAATCAATAATACCAAATTAAGTTTAATATTTATACCGATTGAATCAACCACTTAAATATTTAATTCAAAGCATGTTAGTTGAAATATTCCCAAAAAATGAAAAAAAAAATAGATCTTTTTTTGGCTAAAACAATGTACGACCAATTTCAATAAAAAACCGGAAATATGGAATGGGAACAAATGATTTTTTAAACACGAAAACGCAGTTATATGTTTTTAATTATATTGTAAATTTTGTTGAGATTATACAAGTTATGAAAATATTTTTTTCGATCAAAAAGAAAATAATAAACACCAATTTTCACCATAAAAAAATATCAGATAAAATCGAGATCATAAATTTTAATATATTTTATTTCTGCAAAACAATACTAAGAAACAAATTGAATTATTATAAAGAATCTATAAATGGTGGTTAATGATTTTGGATATTTTAATCCTATTTTGAAGAATGGGTTACATAAATATATTTTAAAATAAATTTGCCCCACTTTATTGGAAATAGCTTATATATATAAATTTATTATTCTCATGAAAAATTAGAAACTATCCACGTCCTGAATACGGAGGAGCAAAAACTCAATAGAACGATTATCTATTATCGAGAAAAATTCCACATTCTGTGATTAATAAATTGGTATTCCACGACTATCGAAGAGTGGGAGCACTGGGTGCCCAAAATTATATATTTTTTATTATTTAAAAAATTTTTTGTTTTCACTTTATTTTTATTATTTTTTCTTTATTACCTTAAGTTTTCTAACCATAAGAGCCTTGATAAAAAATTCCCGAAATACGCATTAAATTTCATAATTTTGATTAGTCATGTTGAAGAGTTTCTGTGTATTTTTTCTAAGAATAACTTTTTCATATAATTTCTTATCTAGAATTTTTGATAATTTTTTTTTTCCATTTGATTCTGATAAATTTATACCTTTCACAATACCAAATGAAGTGATTTATATTTTCATAATAATGAGTACAATAATCACATTTTTTACCTTTTTCTTTTTTTATATATGTGTTATATTCTGATTTATTTTTCAAAAACATATGAGTATATATTTAATCCATATATAAAGGTTCTAAATATGAGAAATGTAGTACTTGATTTAAATTTTAGATAATTTTTAATTTTAAAATTAAATTTTTCATTTTTGATAATTTTGTAGTATTCTTTTATTTTCCAACTTTGATTGTTTTTCAAATTATTTAGATATACATTTTTTATCTTTTTTAAAAAAACATTAAAAGACTCTGTTTTCCAAATATTTATTTCTTTATTGGGTTTATAATCAAATTTAATAAATTTTATAAGTTCTTTATATTCTGTTTTTTGAAGTTTTTGAGTTAATTTCCATTTTCATAAGTTTATAATAGTTTTAATATGTGGTAAGTTGATTTCGTTTCGATACGCTAAGACAGGAGTAGATCTTTGAATTTTAAATATCTTTGTAATATGAAGATTAATTAGTATATCAATTTCTTCATATTCCTTTTTAGTGAAGTTAAATAATTCTAAGCCAAATAGGAGTTGAATTAAGTCTATTGCTTTATAAAGAATAACTTTGAGATAATTTGATAATTCATTCGACTTGAAGATATATTGGTATTTCCAAAGGGTACAATTAAATTTCATTTTATTATTAAATATATGGGATTTTTTTAAAAAATTTATACCCAAGTATTTACTTTTTCTCATTTTATTAGTGATTATTGTTTTACTAGTATTAACTTTTAACTCAAAGTTTTCTATTATTTTATATATTTTTTTTAGTTTTTTTTTTATAATTTGATGATTTTAGTATTATTATCATATCATCAGCAAACATTTGAACGTATTGGACCAACTTCTCTATTCTTAAGATTAAAAAATGACTAACAAATGCAAATAAAATAGGTGATAAAGGATCTCCCTGATAAATACCCTGTCCATTCCCTTTAAAAAAGAATTATTTTTTTTAAAAAAAAAATTACTAATTGGTGAAGAAAAGTGGTCAAAATTTAACTTTTTTACCAATTCTAAATTCGATCAGATTACATATTTTTTTGTTTTTTGATTACATATTTATATCAGAAAAAAACGAATTTTAAGCATATCTCACTCATGGAAAACACCATTAATGAAATAAAAAAGAAAATATTCATAACTGTGATATACTATATATCTCAGCACCCTATATTTGCCTTAACTTCATCAAGTTTAAAAGAAAAGATTTAAAATGATATTAATGTCCTAATGTATTTTTTTTTCGTATTTTTTTTTAATCCAGATTTTAATTAATAGAAAAAATCAAAATATTTCAAAAAAAAAGTAATTATGTTCTTGTATTGTTTTTTTATTGATATTAAAAAAAAAACTATTTTTTATTGATTTTTACATTTTTTTCAAAAAGATTTATTTTTTTTTTCAATTATTAGAATACAAAATTGTATTACAATAATAGTAATTCCAAACTAAATACATTGATTTATTAATAATTTCCATCAAATATAGATGTTAATTTTATGATAAAACAAATAAATAACAAAAAAAAATTTACTGACAAATTTTAATTTTTTTTCAAGATAAAAATTTGAAAATTATCAAATCAAAAGAAAAATGAAATTAGACGAGATTTTTATTTTTATTGACTTAATCTTTCCCAAAATCTGATTATAATATCAATTTTTCCCGAATTTCTATATTATATATTTAAATTAATTAAATTGGGTTTATTTTTGTTGATGATAAAAAATATATTTTATAAAAATTTTAAACAAATTATTATTTATTCATAAACAAGTTAAATAAAAATTTTTAGGTTAACTCTTTTTTTGGGCTCACCTTTAAAAAGACAACTTTTCAAATGATTACTATTTATTGTAAAATAAAAATATCAATGGTTTCATTTGATTTACCAAAAATACTCATTTCAAGAATTATAGCACATCATCAAAAGTCCCAATTCTAAAAAAAAATAAGTAATAATTTGAGCTGGTTTAAAGAATCACTGTTAATTGCAAAATAAAAAGATCAAAAATTTCATTCAAATTTCTTAAAATAAAAAAATCAAAAAAACATGCCAAGAATCAAAACAACAAATCATCAAAGTTCCCAATTATATATCAAGCAAATTAATAATTTATGGTGATTTTAATAAATTAAAAAAATTGAAATTTTAAATGTGTGGTGATTTTTTTTCAAAAGCTGAAAGAAACTTTTGTTCCATTTATTTTGCAACAAATAGTATTGTTTAATATAATTTTCATTATAAAATAAGCCACATAGTTTTGAATTAGGTTTATTTATGAAAATCGTTCAGAAATTTTGTTAAATTAGAAAATTGAAGAAAAATAAAAGTGAGATCAATCACAATAGAAAAAATAGATATAAAAAAATAAAATTGATGATAAATCACAACATTAGATTTTTACATTACTAAACTTTGTTTTTATCAACATGGGACAACAAAATCTTCTTAATATTAATTATTTTTTTAGAAATGAAATTTGAAGAATAAAGATAAGAAATGAGAAAAACAATACAATTTTGAGATTAGTTGATATTTTCATGAAGAAAAATTAATAAATAAATATATTTTCTTAAAAAAATAGAAAAACAAAACTTTTTATTTTTCTCATCATTGAAAAAAAAACAATAACAATGTTCATTTTGTTCTACTATTGAAGACCAAATAAAATTCCAATAGAAATCAATTTGATTGTTTTAAAAATCATTCTCACTCTTTCAATAACATTAAAATATAGCCAATTTTTTATTGAGTGACCATCGATCTTGTAACAAAAAAAAATTTTTTAAAAGAAATATGATATTCAAAAAAAAATTCTCTCATGAAAACAACAAAATTTAATCCAAAAAAAATGTTCAAAATGATAAATTCAAGCAGAATTTATCTTTGGGTTCGCTTTCTTTTCACGAACAGAATGGTAACAAGATTTCTATTTCAAAATTTCCATATCTTTTATTCCTCACATAATTTTTTTTCGGTAGATTATCAAAAGTCAACTTTTCCAAAATGGTATAAATGTTCTTTTTTACTTTCGAGAACTTTTTTTGCAAGAACTCTTCAAGTTTGAGAATAAAGAATTAATTTCCAAAGACTCTCACCTAAATAAGCACAAAAAGGAAATATGAAATTAATATCATGAATATGTCAAGTACTGGTATTTGAAATTAAAAGGGATCACATTCACATTTCGTTCTTTTTTCAATACTCAAAATGTTATTTAGAATTCTTCGTCCACAAAAAATATAGCAAAACATAGTATAAAAAATCCACCAAACAAATAAAGAGTGATTAACCACAATTTTAAGTTTATTTCGATGAGAAAGTTCCCATTTTCAAAAGAATGATAATGAAAAAGAAGTAAAAATTTTTTCCCGATCTTTTGGTAAATAATAATAGTTCTGTTAGAAATTTTTCTCGGAACACCTTTCAAAGTTTGCACTTTTTTTCATTCAACATTACAATCAAAGAATATGTATAATTAGAGACAGACAAATGAGATAATTCAAAAAATCATTATCAATAAAATCATTTTTATCACTTTAACCTCTTTTCCAAAATTCCTTTCCAGACTTTATGAACAGTATTTCATCTTTTGATGAATTAGCAACAAATTTTTATACAGCCACAGATCAAGATCTTCGAATTGAAATTGAGAAGCAGATCAATGAATTAATGGGGGATGTGAAAAGTTTACAATTATTAAACGAGGTCTTGATGGAAAGCCAATCACCCTACTCACAGATGCTAGTCTTTTCCATCATCAAGGTGATTTTAACAAAGAGCTGGGAGTCCATTACAAGCAAAGAGCAAGAGCAATATCTGATCTTTCTTTTAGAATATTTAACAACCAAGGGCGAAGAATTGCCAAGGGCTGTTTTAACGGAATGTGTTTCGGTTTATTCAAGGGTTTTAAAAATAAATTATTTCAAGAGCATTCAAAGCCATGAATCTTATTTTGCTTACATCAAAGAGATTTTTTTCCCAGCGTTGAATAACGAAAATTATTCCATTCTAAAATTACAAGACAAAGAAATTTTCCAAATGATTCTTGGTTTGCAATTAATTAGTGGGATTGCAAAAGATTTTAATTACCTCATTAAAGAACGAGAAGAGATCTTTGTTCATCGAAAAATTGTGTTGTCTTTTCGAGACGGCTTGTTAATGGATTTTTTTGATTTAGTCCTCTCGTTACTAAGCAGTATTGAAGTGATTTATCTTTTAAACCCAACTAATAATAATAATAATCCACAATTCAATATTGAACAATTTAGCATCACAAACAACAACAACAATAATAATAACGATCAAGATAGTAATCTAATTTTATTGTTATTTGATAATTGCATCAAATCATTTTATTCCATTATCACTTTTGATTTTTTAGGATTTAGCAGATCCAATCAAATTGGTGACACTGATGTGAGCAGATTAAATTTTCCTTTTAAATGGAGAAAAAAATATTCGATTTTAGATATATTAAATATGATGTTATCATTATTTTTTGGATTTTCCAAAGTAAACCAACAAAATGAAAATGAGAATGAAAATGAAAATGAAAATAATTTGGAACGAATTGAAATGTTAATGAAATGTTTAATCATGTTGTCTTCAGTGAAAAGAATAAATTTCGATGATGAAAAAGAGCAAATGAATTATGCAAGAAATATAATATATAGCACTTACTTAATTATTGAAAGGAATATCTATTTATCGAATGAAACGATTTTACATCAAAATTGCAGGATGAATTATAAATTCATCATCTCTCCATGTTTTAATATAATATTGAAAGAGCCGGAATTAAATACCTTTATCAAGGCATTATATCAATTAACAATCAATAGCTTGAGTTTGGAAATCATAGGAAAGGAAATAGATTATTATTTATTAAATATCTGGGTGAAATTAGTCAAAAAGATTGGTGTGGGCAAATTAAATATTCATAGCAATACTTCAAATTTCCAAAACATCCAATTAATTGAAATACTCAATCAAATAAGTAAACAATTTTTAATCAAAATAATTAAAACCACCGAATTGGATTTAGAACTACTTTCCAATGATAATTCTACGTTGATTGAACAAATAAATAACATTAGTGAATTGGCAAGGATAAACTACTGTAACTCATTTAATACCTTATCTGAAATCATTCTTCAATTTTCAAAAAATGATCTTTCTCAATTAAAAATTAATCAGTTGTCCATATTGGTGTTATATTGTGGGTGCTTAATATCTAAAACAAAAATCAAAAATCTATTGATCTATTCTGGTTTAAAAGCTAGAAAAGAAATACAAGATATTACAAATGAAAATATCAAATCACAACTCTCTGAAGGATTTGAAAAGACTAGTGTTAAAATGAAAAAACTTGAAAAAAATCAAAATGAAGTTTGCTTGTTTGATTCGGAGCTAACTTTAAATATCATTGAAATATTAAAATTGATCGATTGTAACGATAATAGCAATAACAACAACAACAATAATAATAATAATAATAATAATAATAATTCAATTAATTTCCAATTTTTAGAATTATCAATAATATACTTTTTCGAAAATTATATCAAAATATATATTTCTTCAGAACCAGAAAAATTTTATCAATTTTATCATTTGTTGCCCGAATTAATTTCAAATATTAATAGCAAGTATGATCAAATGATTATTTTAATTTTTAATAAAATTCAATCAAATTTCAAAAGATATTATAATAATAGCATATTATTAAAAAGAAATTTACAATTATTTTCATATTTCATTGATATTCATAAGGCCAATAATTCGTTATCCAAATTAAATGAATTGGATATCTTTTTAGAGAATAATCTAAAGAATAATTTTAAATTTTTGTATAATTATTCGAATAGTTCTTTTTTTAATATCAAAATCCTTTATTATAAATGCATTAGCAAATTGATATTTTTTGAAATAGATGAAACCATATTTTTAAAAAGATTTAATCATTTTATTTTATATTTTGATAACCAGTTTGACGATATTTCGCAAATTATTAATAAACGATTTAATCAAAATCTTAAGAATGATTCTGAATTTTCAGAAGAGGAATACTTATTAATTCTGGATTTATTAAAGGCGTTAAGGGGGTTTGTTTCTTACTGTAAAAAGGATTGGCAATTTGAACATTTTTTTGATTGGTTTTATCCTGCAAAAGTTGAAATACTAAATGAATTATTTCGGTTGCATAATCCTAAAATTTCAAATAATTTATTAAAATTTTGGTCTGAATTTTCCTTTTTAACGATAATCAATTATTACAACAACAGGACCCTAAACCAATATGTATCACCAAACGGTATAATCGTTTTTAAATTAGTTTGTGGGGTCATCCAAAATTTATGTGGCGATATCTTAACGGATTTTGATTTAGTATCAAATGATTATGAGTCCAAGTTTAAAAGTGTATCCCTTTTACAAAAAACATTCACTTCTTTAATTAAAGATAGTACTTTAAATTTGGGAATTTTCAAGGCGTTTCAAGATAATATCTTAAATGAAACAATTGAAACATTGTTAAATCTTTCAGAAAAAATCGATTACAAGGATGTTTTTATAAATCCAAAATTCCAAAATAATTATTTTAATTTGTTAGAAACCTTATCAACCCAATATATCTCAATATTCATTACTAGAAATTCAAATAGCTTTTCTTATTTTCTGAATTTAATAATTGAAGGGTTATTAGCCGAAAATAACGCTATTATTGGACACTGTTTATCCTTTATTGAAAATATTTTTTCCTTTTACTTTCTAAATTACAGCAATAAAGAGGTTTTCAATCAGACCAATTACAACTTAGCACAATCGTTGCATTCAAAATTGGATAAAAACAAAAATCAATTGACGGTTATTATGAAAATTTTATTTGATTTTTTAATATTCAAACATAAAATTAATGTATGGTCAATGGCAAAACCCTTGTTACCTTTACTATTAATCTATAATGATGTTTTTCATCAAATCAAAGAAGATTATGTTAAAAATTTATCAGAAGAGAAAAAAAATAATGTGATTTTATTATTTGACTCGATTTTTAATGATTTATCAAATAGTTTAAAATCACAAATTTTAAACACTCTAAATGTTAATTTGAAAACTTTTAGGCACGATATTCGAAAAAATGGTTATTTGTTTTAATTGTTCGGTTTAATAATAACTTATATTCAATTTATTAAAATTTAATTATTTAACGATTATTACAATAAGAATATATTGATCAATAAATCCTATTTTAGAATTAAAAATATCCAAAAATTTTTTATTCATATTGTTTAAAAAAATCTTGATTAAAAAAAGGTTTTTTTAAAAAATTATTTCAAATTGATTTTATTGAATATGACGAGATAGGTTCTGATTATTTTCAATTTAAAATAAAAATAATATTTTTACTCAAGATTTTTTATTTTTTTTTTTTATTTTTTTATTAATAACTGTAAGGAAAACTTGAAAATATATTAAATTATTGTTAGGAAAAGGGTGTTTGTATTAGAACATTCCTTTAATTTTAACATAGAAATCAAATTGGTTATAAAATTCAATTTGAAAGAATTTTTTAATTTAAAAGTTT
This sequence comes from Anaeramoeba flamelloides, assembly GCA_027625915.1. Lineage (NCBI taxonomy): Eukaryota > Anaeramoebidae > Anaeramoeba > Anaeramoeba flamelloides. The sequence continues at coordinate 11,896,628 of JANTQA010000015.1, forward strand.
TATTCATATGTTTTTATTTTTATTTTTTTAAATTTCAAACCTTTTATCAAGATGTAAAAATAAAAATAAAAAATAGAAAGAAAAATAAATAAATTTATTATTATTATTAAAGAAGTGTAAATTATAATATAGATTAACTTTTACTTATATTTCATTAATGTAAATAAAGATAAAATCAGATATTCCATCATTAATTGTTAGAGAATTTTATACCAAATTTTATTTAATTTTTTTAATTATTCAAGATAATTTAGAGATGAATTTTTAATTTATTTTTGAATTTGTATTTCTTTTTATTGATTGATATTACCACATTTTGGAATTTTAAATTCTGTTTCATGAATAAGAACTAGTGTGTTTATGTTTCTTTTTATATTTCAGTAATATACGTATTAATCCAATAGTTTAAATTGTAAGGGGATGCTTTTTTATAATTTGATATTACTAACTAATATGTTATTTGGCTTAATATTTGAGATTAAAATAATCTAATTTTGAAATTTTTTGTTCAAAATTATTATTAAATAATTGTTTCGATTGTTTATAAGTTTCTTTTGCCTTTTCCTGTTTATATACAAAAAATAGTTACTTTTGGAAGTTTTCAATATGAATTATGAAATAATACATTCTTTTATTTTGAGTTTCTATTTTTAGATTAAGAAAAGGAATATTAAAAAAAAAGAATTTGAACAAAATTGATTTTTAATTGTGATTATTATTAAATACTGCAATAATTTTTGTATAATAATATTTATAATAGATTTTTTTAGAGTAATATTAACGATTAATAATAATTTGTAATTTACATACGATAATAATATACTTTAATTTTAGACTATATGTGGTGAAGCTACTCACTTGAAAGGTGTTTAGAATAGGCAATATGAGATTAAAAAAAATCATATTTCATCATTTAATTAAGAATGCCAAAAATCACTGCAAGGATGAATTTGGTGAATTTAATTTGATAATTGATTAATTTTTTTAGGAATTGTGTTGTTAAAGTACGTTCATTTTTTTCGTTTTTTTTTGATCTATTTTTTTAAAAATTTTAATAATTTTTACCAATGATTTTTTGTTTTTATTTTCAAGTTGCCCATTATACTTCTAGTTTTTGGTATTTCAATGATAATTATAACTATTTGATTTTTTTTCCTTTGCAACTTTTCTTTATAATAAAAAGAAAATTAATCATCAGAAAAAATAGAAAAAAAAAAATAATAAATTTTATAGATATAATTTTTCTCTTTAATGAATTTATCTGATATCTCATTTTTTATTTTATGATTTCAAATATTTGATTAAATTAATCAAAATTATTTAAAAAGAAAAAAGAGACACTCTTTTCATTATTTATTAAAAAAAATAATATTAGTAATTGTAATTAATTTCCACACAAATTTATTTTTTTTACATGGAATAATTGTTATACGGAATACATTTATTAAAATGTTATATTCGTCTTTTAAGTTATCGATGTTTTACAAATTAAATAATTTTGAATTTAGATTTCCTTTTTTTTAATCTTTAAAATATTTTTTAATTAACAAAGACAAATGATTTTTTATTACTTTTGGTAGAAAAATTTAATTTTTAATTACAAATAAATAATGTTATTTTTTTCTTTTTCAGTTTTTTTTTTGACAATAGATTAAAAATTAAGTATATAATAATTAAATATTTTTAATGTTGAATTAATTTAAAAGTTTTCTGATTCTTAAAAAATATTCTTGGTGATTAAAATAGTATTCTGATTATTTTTTCTTGAGTATTAATTTTTTTATTTTAATCTAAATAAACAATAATTATTATAATAATGAATAATTCAACCTTTCAAAAAAGAAATTTTTTTTTTTGAAAGAGTACGAAATATTGTATTTGATTATTTGTTTTCAATTTGGTACTTCCTATTGATAGTTTTATTTTTTAAAATAAATAATTTTATTTCTCTTTCTGAAAATGATTATTTAAAATTCAATTAAATCTCTTCATATTGTTTAATTAACCTTAAAAAATACAAAAAATAAAATGATCTAAAAATGTTTATATCCGATAAAAAACTTTAAATTAAAATTTGAAAAAAAAAGATATTATTCATTTACAACATTTTGGGCAATTATATCTTTTTCTTAACTTTTTATAATTTACATTTTATATTTATTAATAGTTTAATGTAAAATATCACATGTTTCATATGTGTCATGGGTTTTCTTTAATATTTTGTAAAAAATTGTGTTATTAATATTTTAATCCTTATTGGGTATTTTTATGGTACTTTGACAAGTGGGTAAAGAAATTTAAGGAATTGGTAAAATAAAGAAAAAAAGAATTTAGTATTTTCTCAATTCCAAAATCTATAAAAATTTTCAATATTTGTCCATAATAATATTTAAAAATTTTAAATCTTTAAAATCGTTGTTATTTTTTTTTTAATTATATAAATGTTAAAATTCAGATCCACATCAGATGTTGTTGTTGAATCAAACTCCATATCAAAAACTGTGACTCACCTAAAATATTAAATTTTGAAAAAAAAATATTTTATCCATAACTATAAAGAATATTAATAATCAGACTTGGACATTTAGAGAAATCATGGAATTTTTCACATTATGAGAAAAAATTCCTCTAAAAAATTTAAATAGAGAAATTTTTTTCACAACTTGAGTAAAAAAAAAATAGATAAAAAATAGATAAAGTTTCTTTATTTTCTTATTTTTTTTGAAAAAAAATATGAGAGAAGAACATAGATAGAACTATAAAAAAGATCAAGAATCAAAAATAAAAAAAAAATTGTATTTAAAGTATTTTATTTTTTCGATAATTAAAACGAAAAAAATGCCTCAGTTTGAATTGTTTCTAATTTCATTAAAGTTCTTTTTGTTGATTGTATATTTTTCACAATCGAAAAAAACCTTTCCACTTCAGTTGAGGTTGGTTGAATTGATAACAAATCCAAGACATATTTACTTAAGCATGGAAAAATATTTTTCATACTTAACCAAAAATGTATTGGACTTTGAGTTTGGATTGTTTCAAGTGTTTTCAGATAATGTTGAAACCTTAACCATTCTCCCAAAATTGAACCATTAATATATTCCAAAATTTCAGGTATGGGCAAATCTTCTTTTCGAATATTTGGTAAAATGTTTTCAGGGCTAAACCAGTAGTACATTTTAATTACATCATCAGCAAGGTTAATTCTTGTTTCATATTGTTGTATACGCGTGAAAAAAAATTTAATTTTATCTTTTGTTTCTCTGTATTGTGGTTTTTCTGGCACAAAGTTATAAAAATTTTTGTATTCTAATTGAAAAAATAAATTTTTAAAATTTATCCAATTTTTTATTGTCTGGTTAGAGATGCAGTGCGCTTGTAACCCTCGTATCAGTGGTAGAATAAAAGAAGCAATGTATTCTATAAAAACCAATTCTTCTAAGAAAATTTTACTTGAAAGATGTTCAATCAAGATGTTTGACGTTTTTGAGCGTTCTTCTAATTGAATAAATTGTTTCAATTTGTCTTTATTATGAAGCACCTCAATACATGTTTGTAACCAAGTTCCCCAGCGTGTAAGACAAGGTAAAGAAATCAATTTACCATTTTTTTTGTAACCATCTTCTTTTTTCTTCCTGCTTGTTTTCCAGCTTTAAAAAATTTTTTAAGCTTGGAACATACCAGATTTGCAAGATCAAATGAATCTATCAACTTAGCGCTTATTAAATGTAATGTATGGCATGCACATATGATATGTTTGATTTCACAAACTTTTGTTAAAGTCTTCCCCAATTTGCAACATACGGGTGCACCATCAGATACAAGTGCTGTTATCTTTTTTAAATGGAATTTCATAATATTCTAAAGATTTTCGAATAAAAAGTTCCATATTTGTTGCTGTCATCTCTTGTATTTCATCAAGTTCTAAAACCCACGTATCTGTTGAAGTAGCAGCTAATAACGCAACTAGTGGCCGGGATAAACGATCTGTTGCCTCATCAATTATTAAACAGAAAGATTTATCTTTTTAGTTTATGTTTCAAGTTTTTTTTTTCATCGTCGAGTAATTGTGGTAGAGTTCTTCGGACAGTTGTTCTCGATGGAAAAGTATGGACCGATCTAATCATTGGTAGATTTTGAACTTGGAACAAGTGTTGTGCCATGTTATAAGATATTCCAGATTTTAATAATATCTTGACAATATCTGATAACGAGCCAAGCGTATGTGTTTGTAACATTTTAAGTGCATTGCAATGTTTTGATGAAGTAAAGTGTCGTTCCATATTATATTTGATGGCAGTGATAACTGAATTACATTGGGTACATTGAACAAAATAATTTTCATTCAAAAACAAAGGTTGATTATCTACATTTTTTATTAGAATGAAATTCGAAAATGTTTCATCCTTTAACCAACTTTCAATATTTTGCAGTTTTCTTATATCTTCTCCAATTCTTGTTTGTATTGTTTTTATAAGTTTACCATTGCTAATTTCTGTTTTGAGCCTCACTCTTCTCTTGGATGGGAAACATAATGTTTCAGAATTGGTTTCTTTTTCTATTTGTATTTCTTCTGCCTTTGATTGATCAGTCACTTGATTGTTATTTGGTCTACTGCTTCTTTCTTTGGTAATTGCTGGTATGTTGCTCTTTCCATTCCCCTTGCATCTGCTTGTTATCTTCTTCTTTTCCTTTTCTTTTTCCTTGCACTTCTGCTTGCTTTTGATCACTGGATCGTGCTTCACATTCTTCTTGCACTTCTTCTCAACATTGATTGTTGTATTACGAGTATCACCCATGTTGCCCTTACTCTTCATCTTCTTTTTGTTATCTTCAATGCATTTGCTCTTCTTCTTGACCTTGCTCCCTTTCTTTGCTTTGTTCTTCTTCTTTTCCTTGCTCTCTCCGTTGCTGTCTTGGTTACCCTTGATCGCAACTTCTTTTTTTTGAACATTTTCTTCTTTTTCATGTATCTTCACGTTTGGGTCCTTGTTTTCATCCAAATACCCATCAAGTTCAAGGGCCTTCGGAACCAAACTCCTTATATGATCTATCAACATAGTTTCTACGTGAGTAACTCCAGTGAGACTTCTTCGGCGCGGGATACGTCGCATCCTTTCTTTCTTGATTACATTCGTCGTCTTCTTCTTCGATGAATGTTTCTTCTTTTTCGAAAAATGTTTTTTCTTCTTCGATGAGTGCATCTTCTTTGATGTATGTCTCTTCTTCGACGACTGCCTATTCTTCTTAGATCTATGGTTCGACCGTCTCTTTTTTTAAAAGTTGTACAAAGTTACTCCTTTTATTCGGCTCAGTGGATATTTTACGTTTCTTTCTTGTTGTCATCTCTATTATGATAATAAATAAAAAAAATCAAAAAAAAAAAAAAATTAATTCAAAAAAAAAAAAACAAAAAAAATCAAAAAAATCAAAAAAAATCAAATCAGTTCAAAAAAAACTTTCAAAAAAAAAAAAAAAAAAAAAAAAGATAAGAGGAAATAAACAAAATTACCAATTCAGAACAATAAAAAAAAAATGATTTTCAAAATGTGAAATTTGTTTAAATTCGATTTGAATTAGAATTTTATAATTCGAAACTGGATTGTTTAGAGTCAAATAAACTCGAATTACTACTCTAAATTCCTCTAAGAAATTTCTCAAAAAGAAATGACGTATAATTTTTCTTCACAAAAAGAAAATGACTCAGTTTCTATTTAGAGTAAAAAAAATTTTTTACTCTAATTTCTTTAAAGCAATACTTCTATCATGAAATATTACTTCTATCCATTGTCTCGGACAAGGAGGAAAAATGATGATAGTGTAACATTTTTTTAATTAGAGAAATCTCTTTCTCTATATTTCTGATCATTTTTCCTCATTTTGTCCAAGTCTGTTAATAATTAAATCTGATTTGTAATTCACGTATAAATCATTTGAAATATTTTACAGCCTGATATTTTAAAAACTAAAAAAAAATAAAACCAAAAACTAAAATAAAGTGAATCATAATTTTTGAAATGAGTATTACTAATTTTTTATTACTGAAATTTCACGGAAAAAAAGATTACTATGAATATTTTTTTCTAACAAGTCAATTCATTTTAAAAGGCCTTTATTGGTCTCAATTTTGTTATTTATTATTTGTCTTTTCGAAGATCTTTTTTTATTTTCACAGGATCTTTTGCTAAAAAAAAGAAAAATGAAAAAGAAAAAAAAAAGAAAAATTTAAAAAAAAAAAGAAATTCAAAAATTTTAAAAAATAAAGCAAAAGAAAAAAAAGAAATCGAAAGGAAAAGGAAAGCAGAAATTTGCAAAATTAGATAAAAATGATTCTGATCTAACAATTGAAAAAGTTTTTTGATAAGAATATGGGATTAAAACTCAAAAAAACACTTCCAATAACAGTCTAAATTAAGTCAAAATTTACGAAAAATTGCTTATTTTCCAATCTTACAAATAAGTTAAATAATAATTTGTAAGTAATGACGTACAGCTTCTAAAGTAGTTTTAACAAACAATTATTTTTAAAAAAACTTTTTTTATTTTTCAATGTCAAAAAGTAACAAAAATAAATCAGTATTAATAATGTAAATTTATGATTGAGAATTTAATGTGCTTAAAAAAAAATAACAAAGAAAAAAAGTTTATAATTTATTATTTCACCTAATCATATAATAGATAATAAAAATGATATTATAATAATAAATTTATGATTATTTGGTTAGTCTCGTGAAAGATTTTAATAATATTTTATTTAGGTTTTTAATGAACAAATAATTTCAAGATCTATAAATTAAAGCAAATCTTCGTAAATCCCTTCTAAATGGTCAGCCTTAAATTCTGACATTCTTCGTTTATAGACTCCTGAATTCTTTGTTGCACGTTCGGCTGAAACAATTTTTGCTTTTAAAAATTCCATTAGCTCATGTTCTTTAAAAATGGGTGGATCTGGTAGATATGGCTTGAAATTGGAAACATATTCTTTTCTTGCAACTTGAACTTTATAAGTGGTGACGTCTGGTTCATTCTCGGGATGTTGGGGCTGAATTGCGATTAATACGTCTATAAGGTTGTTAATTGTTTTTTATAGAAAAGAAAATAATTTTTTTTTTGAAAATATTTAGAAAATAGCCCAAAATTGATTTCAAAATAAATTTCAAAATTAAAAAAATATATTTAAAGTTTAATGAATGAAAAAAAAAAAAAATCAAATTTTAATTGTAGTAATCTGTCTCTGATAAAACACTTTTTTTTTAAAATAATTTATTGATCTGATTTCAAAATGGTGACAAGTTTCGAATGATATGCTAGTTTTCTGATTATATTCAACCATAAAAGTATTCTTTGTGAGGAATAATGATCTATTCAATTCACAATTTGATATTTTTTTTTTGTTTACTTTACTATTTTTTCCATTGGCTATAATGCTTTACCTCTCTTTTTCTTCTTCTTTCCATTTTTTATTATTTTGATATTTTTTTCTTTAATTACTCCCCTCTTTAGATAATAATAAAATTGAATATTTTTTCCTTTTCAATTCAGAATTTTATTATTTATTCTAGTGATCGCATAAATCAAAGAAATAATAGAAACTGGGTTTGATGGGACTTTACTGAAATTTAAAGTAAGAAATAAATTGATTACTCAAAAGATATCTGTTGATCATTTTTTTTGTTTGACAAAGAAACTTTTCAAAATTTATTGAATTAATAACAATGGATTTAGATACAGAATTTTTAAAATTTTACAAAAGTTTGATATTGTTTATCATTTTTTTTAGATCCCATTGATTTTTGGAAAAAAGTTTTATTCTTTAACAGATAATTAAAATTTTAATAAATAAAATTGAAAAAAAAATATACAATAAAAGACATTTTTTTGAAATTTTTTTCAAGTTAATGAAAAAAAAAAAAAAAAAACAAAATTGATATAGTTATTGTGCACAATCCTGATCCAATTGTCGCATCTTTTTTTTAAAAAAAAGTCGTAAAATAAAATTTTTTAATTATAAAACCAAAAATTTTGGAAACATCAGACATTACATAAACCACATAATTTATTGTTGTTTTTAATTCATTGAATAACTAAATTTTATAAATTTGCATTAAAAAAATGATCTTTCCGATCATTAATATTTTGTAAACTGAAACAAGATATAATCGTGTGTCTCGGTAAAGTTGAATAAATGAGAGAATGGTATTAAATATTTTTGATTTTAGGTTTAGGTATGTTTCAAAATTATTGGTTTGGAGTTTATTTCAAATAAAAAAATAAAATTTTCAAATATTTTTCAATTTTAAAAATCAAATATTAAATAAGAAAGATTCAAAAATGGTGTATTTTTATAAAAAAAATAATTTCTTACGATGTTGATGTGAAATAAGTGTTCTTGGATCATATTTTGCATCTTTCTCAATAAAAGCAATAATAACAATATCATTACCAATATGCCTCTTTCTTGGAACCTATATAAATTACATTTAAAATTGTTATTATATGGATATTGTTGAAAATTTAATAGTAAAACCATATCACTACTCTAATCTTTTGTATTTTTTAAATTTTTGTTATTGTAATTTCCCAAATTATTTTTGCAAAATGAATAATAAAATAAGTTTCTTTGTATTTGATCATAAAATACTGTTGTTAAAAATTAGCAAAAAGAAAAGTTATTATTATTTATTAAAAGAATACAACCATTTTGATGTGTTTTAAATAATTAAATATTATAAAACTTTTCAATTTTTTTGGAATCCTTTTTTGATAAAAATTTTATGAGTTGGTAAAATTAAAAATTACAAAATCGATGATAAATCATCGATATTTCACTGTAGTTAAATTTTTTTTCATTAAAAAGAATAGAGTAGATTCAAAAATTTTTCTCTATTCTTTTTAATGGAAAAAAAGCCGCCGTGAGTTTTCTGTAGAGTGTTGTGAGATTTTGTAGAGTGTGATAAAGTACTATCAAGTGTCGTAGAGTCAATAGGTTTTTTTATAATTTGTGAAATAAAAAAATAACGGCCGTTATCTTTTTCCAGAATTCAAAATACTGGAGTAAAATCTTGATTTTTCTCCATTATTTTGAATTCTGGAAAAGCTAAAACCCTACGGCACTTATACAACACTACTCTAATAACAGGTGAGGAAAGAACCCGATAAAAAGATTATCAATAAGAAATAAAAATCCCACAATCTGTGATTAATAATTGGTATTCCACTGTAGTTTGCAATTTTTTTTTTTTAATTTAAAAGAATTTACTATTAAAAGCTTTGATTTTACTCAATTCTTTTGATTTAAAAATATATATATAGACACTACATTAAAGAGTTTAGTATAAAGTGACTTATTTTGAATTTTTTTATTACTACAAATATCTTTAACTTTAATTTTTCTTGGTTAACTAAAGATTTCTGATTAAAATAATTTTTCTTATGAAAAAATACATAAAAGAATTATTTAATTTTCAATAACCAAAATTATGAAATTTATTGTTCTTAAAGAGATTTTTCTATTAGACTCATTTTATATAAATTTTTGAATTTTTCTTTTTCCATTTCTTTCTGATAATTTTTAAATCTCTCACAGCGCCAAATAAAACAATTCAATTTTTCATAATAATCGTTGTTACAGTAATAACATATTTTTTTAATTTTCCTCTTTTTTTTTTCAAAATGTTTCGTATTCTGATTTCTTTTTTGAAAAGATTCAAATGTCTAGTTAGTTCATTTGTAAAGGTTAGAAATTTATGAAAAGGTGTACTTAATACATTTCTTAAATAATTTGTAATTTTAAAACAAAATTTCACATTGTTAATAATTCTATTAACTATCAAAGTTATAAAAAAATTCAATTATTTTTAATTTTCAATTAAATCCAAGTTAATTTTTCAAAGATATATTTTTTTGAGAAATCATTATGATCTCTTTGTATAATTAAAAGACTATCAAATTAAGAAATTTTTTAAAAATTCACAAGTGAAAATTATTAACTCAAAAATTGACAATTTAATAAACGAAAAAAACAGAAATCATTTTTTTCAAGTTAATTTAAAAAAAAAAAAATGATTTGGAGTAGTGTTAATTTAAGTATGAAATTAAATAAAAAATTTTTTTTCTTACCTGTTCCTTATCGTTTTTATCATAAGGCAAATATGTAATAATATGATACATAATTCCATAATTCCGGTATGTTGTGTATCTTGAAAAGGTACCATCGCCATCAGCTATTTAAAAGTAATAAAATAAGAAAAATTCATTGAGTAAAAAGTTGCTTGTGTGTTTTTTTTTTAAAAGAACAATTTTTTTTTTTAAAAAGAACAATTTTTTTTTTTAAAAAGAACAAGTTTTTTTTTTTAAAAGAACAATTTTTTTCAAGCATTAAACCTTTCTCTTTTTTACTGGGTAAAATTGTAATTAAATCCCTGATATATTAAAAAATAAATTGGGTATGAGATTTTTTCTTTATTAGAACCGTAAAATCAATAATTTGATTAGTTTCTATTTTTTTGTAAATTGGGAATTTTATCCATAGCAATTATGAATTAGAATAAAAATGATAGAAAGTAGATTGGTCAAAAACAATAAATTATAAAAAATTGGGTTAATATTGATGAAATTATTTTTTTAAAAATTATTTTAAAAAAAAGATACACTATGTTAGTTATTGTTGGGAAATACTTTATTTTCTAAAAAGAAAGTTTTTTTATTATTATTTTTATTTGTATGGATAGTAATAAGCTTCTTTAATTGTTTCATAAAATGCTTTTTTTTAATAAAACTATTGTTAAATTTCAATTTAAAAAATTTTTCATTTTACTTCTAAAGTTCAAAAAGGAAAACTGAATTTAATGAGACAATTTTCATTTGTAATTGATATATGAAAGATCTTTTTATTGTTGCAGTTCATTTTTAAGAAACACACTTTTTAGAAAATTGAAATAAAAATTATTCATTTATTAATTGGAAAATGAACACAAATTTAGAAAGCAAATCAAATAATATGTTTGAATTGGAATACTTTACAATATTTTTTTTAATTTATATTAAAATAATTATTTATTATAAAAAAGTTGGGTGTTTCTTTTTTTTTCATTTAATATATATATAAGCCAAATTTCAAAATTAGGGGCAAACTTTTTGTTCATTATTTTTTTCTTTTTTTATTGATCTTTCAGAAAATAAAATAATTACACTATATTTTTGTTTATTCACATATATTGGTTATTATCTCTAAAAACTTTAGTAAAATTCATTATTATTCAAATTAAAAAAAATAATTAAACAAATTTTTTTCTGATGAAAAATCTGCCCCTATTTTTGAAATTTGGCTTATATCATATTTTTTTCTGATTTTTTAATTATTACAAATAAGTTGAAATATAAATCAATTTGTTTCAATGAAGTCAACTGAAATTTTTTATCATATAAATATTTTATATATATATTTTTTTTTGTGAATTTAAGATCGTAACTTTAAATTTCGAGAAAAAAAAAAAAAAAAAAAAAAAAAAATTAAAATAAATACTTTCAGTATCTAACCCACCACGATAACCCTTGAAATTCTTAAGTTTTACTTTTGTTCCAAGTAATTTTATTAATTGTCTGAAATCATAAGTTTCCTTACCTATAAATTTTTAATTGAAAAAATATAAAAATTAATTTATGTTTTTTTATGAAATTAACGGTTTATTAATCATATTTTTAAAATGTTTTTTTTTAGATACAATTATGTTTGTGTAGGTGTGGGTGTGTGAATTATGATAATTACGTATATTTAAAATATCCCTTTGGCTTTCATATCCTTTTCCTACTAAAATTACACCGCATTTAAAATCATGTAAATTCTGTGAAATAAAAATAAACACCATGATAATAAAAATAATTATAAAAATAATAATAAAAATAATAATAAAAAGGAATTAGTTTATATTTTAATAATGATTAATAAGTCAATAATAAATTTCAAACTCTTTCATTTTCCATATCAATAATTTCCTCTTCTGCTTCTTCGGGTTCCCTATTTAATATTATTTAAGAATGTGATTTAAAATATTATATTTTTTTTTTGTTTTTATTTCTTGTTATTATTAGTATTAAATATAAATCAAAATTAAAATTATTTGTTTTTCTTTTTACATTTCAATTAAATCTGTTGCTCCAGCTAATGTAGGATCACATTTCTCTATTGATTTTATAATATTTGCTTTATTAAATAATAATGATCCAATAAATCCAAGTTCCAAATCTTTCTTTTTTATATTCACAAGCTTATCACCGTCTTTTGTTATTGCTAATATTAAGTATTCTGTATCTCCTTTTGTTTGTAATTTTGTGATTGCAAAAAGAACATGTCCAAATTTTTCATGTTTTGCAGCAAATAGTGAATAAGCTATTAAATTATTAAAAGAATTTTTCGAAATATAAAAAAAGATATAAATAATTTCTTAATTTATATTGTTTTTTTTTTGAGTATAATTTAATCATTAAAAGCAAATATGTTCACAAATATTTACTCTTAATAAAAAGAATTAAATTCATAAAAAATTAAAACACTTTAAAGATATTTTTTATTATAAAAATTTATCAAATATATTAAGTGATGTAGATCTGAAAAATATAGCATCATTTTTTATATTTTTTCTAGAGAAAAATAATAGTAATATTCTTTTACAGTATATTATTTATTTAAAGTGATAATATTTAGTTTAATAAATCTCTAAATAAACTAAAAATTAAATACAGTGATCATTTCAAATCTCTTTATCGTTTTTAAATTGAATTGATTTTCTTTTATGGGAATTTAATTAATAATTACAAAAAAAAAATAATTAAATGAATTCAAAAATCAATTTGTTAAAGATCATTCAAAGTTTTTAAATCGATTTGAATTTTTTTTTTTTTATTCAATAAGCCAAGCATTGGAGAAAATTTATTTTGAAATTGAATTTAAAAGTGAATTTTTGTTTTTTTTTTAAAAAAAATTAACTTTTCGACTAAGTTTCTGTTACTAGTATACAAATTTTTGTTCTAAAATTTGGAATTCTGTTATGCATTAAATTTCGTTTAGGTTCTGTGCCTGTGAAATAGTGCTGATTGTGGAGATTTGGGCAAACAAGTGAACACTTAGTACTCACTTCTTTATGAAAAATAAAATATGAAAAAACAAGAAAGAAGAATATAATTTTTTATTCAGTGGCAGTCTTAAATTTCAAATTTATTTTATTTTGTTGGAAATTTTGAGAAAAAATTTGATTTTTTTAGAAGAGGACCATTCAAGAATTCGAAAAAAAAAAAAAATGATGTCAATTCAAATCACTTCTTTACTATTAATTGTAAAATAAAAAGATCAAAATTTTCATTCAGCTTTCCAAAAAATCACCATAACGAGAATTAAAATAAATCAAAGTACACAATTCTATAAGTTAAATTAATAATTTAAGTTTCTTTTAAGGATTAAAAATTTGAAATGAAACATGATTTAAAAATCTTTTTTTGGAAAGCTGAATGAAAATTTTGTTCCATTTATTTTGCAACAAATAGTATTTAAATATTTCATTTGTTGTTTTTGTTATAAAATTGTTTATTTATATTTTTTTTAAAAAACATTTGTGTTTAAAAAAATTAAAAAAGCTAGCGAAAAGTTTATCAAATTCAAAGCTTTTAATTTTTTAAAAAAATTGAATGGTGAGATCTCCAAAACTAACTCATCGAATTTTGATATAAATGTAGATTTAAAATGTTTTTGTTGGTTCGATTGAAAATAATATAATGAATTATTCTTTGAAGTTAATTTATTTCTCCTTTTAATTTATTATATTTTTCGTTTCCAGGTTTCTGTGATTTCTGTGATTTCTGTGATTTCTGTGATTTCTGTGATTCTGTTAATGTTCCCAATTATCAAAGCAAAATCCTTGAACTTGGCTTTCTTCGGATTTAGTCATCAACAAAAACAAAATAGATCGCCTTTTTTATCTTGAAATCTGATAAGCCGTTTGGAGATCTTAAAAATAGTCAATTTTTTCAACAAATTTTTAATGATAGATCAATCAAAAAAAACTCCAGGTCATCAAAAAGAGAGTATTAATAAAAAACTGTTATTGTGTTGAATCCTCCCATTTTATCGTTAATCCTATATTTATTTCTTTTATTAAAAGATCTTATTTTTTATTTTCAGGTTCAGTTAAGCTTTCTCAATTTTAACCGTGTTGAACTTTTTTTCCTGTTTCACATTTTTTCCCAAATGGTTCTATTAACTTACTTTATTCCTTTTTTAGTTTCACTTTTTTGCTTTTTAATGATTTTTTATGCATTACATATGTGTATTGAAGATCTCAGTACCAAATGTGGTAATTCCATAGCGTATTATATTGGACATTAATTGTTTACCAAAATGATATCATTTGGGAATTTGCCGAGAATTTATCGAAAATTTTCAATTTGAAGAGAAAAAAGGGAAAAAAAACTATCAACAAAACAAAAAGAAAATTAAATTTTTGTAATCTTACGATGCCCAATGAATTTGCTACGAAATATTCTGATATCTTTAATTTCATCAAACTCAGTAACATCTGCCCCCACAGTGCCTGTTTCAATTACCCACCCAGCACATTCGATCAGCATGTCTGTTTTCTCTTCTCTATAACGTTTGCTCTTTTTTTTCTTCTTTCTTTTGGTTTTGGATTTTGTTTTCCTTCTCTTTTTGTCTTTTTTTTTGGTTTTTCTTGTTTTTTTTTTTTTTTTTTTTCGCGTGGATCTTTCCGATGTCGATTCACTCGATTCACTCGTTTCACTCGTTTCACTCGTTTCAGTTGATCCGCTCATTTCGCTTGAGTTGCTAGATTCGCTTGATTCTTTATCTGAAGATCTTGTTGTTGTTCTTGATGTTTCAGATAAGGAACTTAAATCAAGACTAGATTCGGACTCGGAATATGATTCTTTTTTTTTTTTTTTTTTTTTTTTTTCTTTGTTTCGTTCTTTCTTCTTCTCTTTCTTTTTATCATTTTTTTTATCTTTCTTTTTCTCTTCTTCTTTCACTTTCACTTTCTTTTCTTCACTTTTTTTTTCTTTTTTTTTGTGTCTTGATCTGCTCTTTCGTTTTTTATCTCTTCTTTTGTGTTTTTCGCTTTCACTACTGCTTTTTGAGGTGACGCTTGATTCTGATGTTCTACTTGATCCACTTGATCCACTTGATCCACTTGATTCACTCGAAGATTGGGACATTTTTGGAAAATTTTGAAATAAAGTAAAAAAGGAAAAATGAAAACACAAATTGCAAATAAATTATTTTATCGTTTTAGAATTTAAAGTCTAATCAAGTCAACACTTAATACTGTTTCTACTGATTTTCTTGGAAAAATTTTATTTATCACAAAAAAAGAAAGTTTTTTGTTTTTTTAGTTAAAAATTATCTTTTTTTTTCTCTGGAGCAGAAAGAAAAAAATTTAAATGAGTTTTTGACTTTTGTTAATATTCTTAAAAACTCAGGTGTACCCTTTAAAATCTTAAAAAACTTTCTTCATTACTCACTGCATAAAAGAGAGAAAAATAAATTGTAAAGAGAAAAATAAACAAAAATTTATATTTTTTCCCAAGTATTTCACTTCTGAAACACAATTGTAAGGACGTTGAAAAGTAAAACAAAACAAACGAAAAGTTATTTCAATGGTCACCAAAGGTAGCTGCAAAAAAGATGCTTAACTAGAGTTTGGAGGTATTCTTAGAAAAAGAAATCTGTTGAATTTTGAGAGCTTAATTAGTGACACTTTTCCACTTTTGTCAAACATATTTTTCCGCCACAGAACCCAACAAGAATATTTCACCCCAAGACTAATAAAAAAAAGCAGTTTTGTTTTGTACCTATTTTATTTACATTTGTTGCTTGGAGCACAATTTAATTGTTTAGTTTCTTTGGGTGTCTAAAAAATCACAAGAATAGAAAACTAAAATGAGTTTAAAACACTTCTAAAAACCATTGTATTAACTCTTTGTTTTCCGAGAAATAAATTTAGTCTTCAAAATTCTCTTGTGAATAGATAAAGTGTTTTTGAACAGTTAAGGAGAGATCTAAATGAATTTTTTAGATGGTTTTTAAATGTTTACCTTTCATTTTGGTTGAAGTGAAGACGATCCTTTAGTCAAATTAAAATAATTTTTTTTTTTGCAAATAATGAAGATTTTTTGTGAGTTTTTTATTGTTGGTTCTTTTGTAAATGTACACGAACAAGAAAGTTCACCAAACTTCAGAGTAGTAATGGCTTAAGCGAAAATTATGGGGCTTTATGAAGTTATCATTACTTTTATATTAATAACTCACTTAAAAGAAAAAGAAATTGAATAAATATCTTCTAACATGTATTTTAACTGCTTGGTAAGAGAGTCTTTAAAGTAGAACAAAATATAAAACCCACAAAAAAAATGAAAAAAAACCTTCTTTTTGAAAACAATAAAATTTATTTCAATCTTTGAATAAAAATTCGTAAACACTTTAAACAAAATAAATACATAGGAGTTGTAGTGTTCTGAAGAAACAATTAAGAGTATCCAACCTGAACCCAATAAATCTAAAAAAATATAAAAAAAGAAACGTTATTTTCGAAGTGCCAAAAACACTTGCAAAGAGAGAAGTTATGAATTATCCTCTTATAAGTTTAAGAATAAATAAAAAACAAAATTTTACTTTCTGTCAACAAAAGAACATTGTCTATCATTCTGCCAGACAAACATTACCTTTATCAAAAATTCAAAAGGAATGAATCAGAAAAAAGTTGCTAATTTTCAAATTTTCAATTATTAAGAAACAAATGTTTCAATTTGGTTTTAACAAGTTTACCAAACCCAGCCAATAGCTACCACAACTAAAAGTCACAGAAATTTTGTCTCTATCGAATAATACTAACTTTTTAAAACAACTTCCACAATTTATTTTTTGCTTTTTTTTATTTATTTATTAGTTGTTTTTTAATTCGTAATGTCTCGATCAGGAATCAAAAGAAATACAATTTGGGTTGGAAATTTATCTTTTAATACAACTGTACATGACCTAAAGTAGGCCTTGAATCTTCTTTTTTCCTCAACACTTTTTTAGTTTCATTTGATTAATTTTTTTTTTTTTTTCTTTCAAAACAATCTAACTTTCTTCCTTTTAACCTCTTTTGAAAACTTTCACAAAGAAAAATTTTTGATGAATGCGGTGAAATTCTTCAAATTGATATCCCCTTTTCTCAAAAAAAACAAAGGCCCTCAGGTTTTGCTTTTATCGAGTTTAGAAAGTAATACTTTTTTTTTCGTTTTTCTTTTTTCTTTTTTTGTTTTTCTTTTTCTTTTTTCTTTTTTCTTTTTTCTTTTTTCTTTATAGCTCTTCGAATAAAGATCCAAAAATAACAAAGAAAAATTAAAATACCAAATAATATCTTTACTTTTGTATTATAATTTTAGTCAAGATGATGGCGAATATGCAATCAAAAAATTCGGTAAAATTATTTTTTTTTTTTCTTCCGTTATTTACACTTAATCTTGCTGTTTTACTTTTTTTTTTTTATTTTATTTTATTTTAATTCCAATTAGATAAAACTGTCGTTGACGATCGACGTATTTCCGTTGAACGATCAGGTGCTCCACCAAAACGGTAATTATTATTTTTTTTAATTTTTTTCAAAACAAACAAAAAAAAAAAAAAAAAAAAACATTTCAAAGAATTTTCCTCAAACTTTTTTAAAAAGCCCTCTGTTTGAATTCAAACTTTTCTTTTAAAAAACCTTTTAAAGTTAATGAAAAAGTTGAAAGAAAAGCTAATTAAAGAATTTTGAAAGGGAACTTTTGAAGAAATTTCTAATCTGTCTGATTTTTTCAAGAATTAATTTATGAAAATTAAATAAACACGTTATCAGGAAATAAATTTTTTTTCACATTGTCTCCTCAAGAGTGTTTCTTTAAATCACTGGATCTAGTGTGGTTTCAAAATAAGAGTCAATGAATAAATAGAATTCATAAATTAGATTTCAAAAAAGCGTTAGTTTACTCTGAATTATAAAGCTTTGAATCTTTGAGATTTTCTACTTTTTCAAAGTGTAACATCTTTTCTTTTGATTTCTTTTCTTTTCTTTTTTCTTTAACCATTTAATCATCTGTTAAAGATTAATTATGAAGAAGAAAGAACAAAGAAGAAAGAAAAGAACAATAATACATTTATCAAATATCTTTTATTATTTTTAAAGGGTTAATAAAACAAAAAAAGAATAATGCAAAATTTTCAAGCTTTTTTTTTTTTTAAAATAACATGGAACAAATGTTTTTTGAAATCAAAAATTGAATATAATTCTATTTGTTTTGAAAAAATGTGCTAAAAAAGTTTAAAAATTAGACCTCAAATTTGTACTCTTCAAGTATTTTAACTATTTTGAGATACTTTTGAAAACAGTTTGATCAAACATTTTTAAAATGACTGTATAACTCAAGAAAATACCCAATTGTTTCTGATCAATATCCCATAGCACCCCTGATTGACCCACATTTTCTCAAGTTTAAAATCAAAGATTCATAATTATATTGTTGTGTTAATATTTTTATTTTGTTATTTATCTTTAATCCAGATTTTAATTATAATAAAAAGTAAAAGTAGTTCAAAGATAAATAAATTATCTAGCTGTATTGTTTTTTTTTTTTTGATATTTGCAAAAAAAAAATAATAATATTTCATTTTTACATTTTTTTAAAACAGTTTTATTTTTTTTTTTTTAAATTTTTAAAATTGAAAATTTATTATTATTTTAGTAATTCAAAACTAAATACACTGATTTATTAATAATAACCATTCGATAATTTTATCGTCAACAAAATAAATAAAAATAAGACAATAATGGTGAATTTTTATTTATTTTTTTTTTTTTTGATAAAATTTCAACAAGTATTGAATTAAGAGAAAAATTAAAGTTATTTCTTTGTGCCAAATTTAATAGTTTAATGTAAATAATCTTCTAAACCTTTTATTCGAACAATAGAAAAAAATTGAAAACAAAAAAAAAAAAAATGTAATATAATTTCATTTTAAACTTTGGTATTAAACCAAATAAATTTCTTTTTTAAGAGATAAAGTAATAAAACCTAAAATTTAAAAAAAAAATATTCAAATAACTTTGAAATATTATTCAAAGATAATAAAATAATCTTTGAAACCATGAAAATTTATTTATTTTTGAATTTTATACATTTTAAAAAAATTTGAAAAAAAATCAAAAATGAAAATTGAGTTTGACAATCTAAATTAATCCAGATCTTTGAAAATAATTCTTGATCTATGGTTCCTTATTAAATAATATTGTTTATTCTATTTCTAGATTGTAAAAATTTAAAAATTTAGAAATAATGTTTAAATTAAAAAAAAAATCAAATAGTAATCTGACTCGAACTGTTGGCCAAATAAATTAAAATTAAAATTTGATTATTCGCAGAAAAAACTGTCTAATTGTTAATGAAAATTTTTTTTTTTTAAATTAATACATTTTTATTTATATTAACTTCAATTTCTAATCAAAAACATACATTACTATTGAATGTCAATCAATAGACAAAACACATTTTCTCCGTGATAAGAAATATCATTTTTAAGAAATAAATTCTTTATTAAAAAAAATTAGGTCCTGTTGGTATGCAAAGGTACCAAATATTTTAAAAGTAAATAATGGTGTGTTTAAATAATTGAAACTTGAAAAGTTTTTGATGTCTAGACAAAGTTTTCAAAAAAAAACAATTAAAAAAAAATTTCCATTGAAAAATACTCAAATCACAATAATCAAGAAAACTTTTAAAAATGAAAAAAATTTTTTCTCAAGCTATTTTTTTATTGTAGGTGCCTATACAATTTTTAATTATAAAATTTTCTTTTTAAGATAATTATTTAGCTATTCTATATCTTAGGGTACTTTCATAGCAATTCAAAAAAAAAAAAAAAAAAAAAACATTTAAAAGAGAATTAGGTTATATGTGATGATAAGGGATATAATATCATAAAAAAAGTTAATTTCTTAAAAAAATATACAAAAAAAAAGATCATCATTTTTACTTTTATTCTATTTCTGGAATTTACATTATTAAAAAATCTGAATTTTTCCAAAAAAAAAAAGAAAAGAAATATTAAATTTTAAATAAACCAGATTCTTTCAATTTTCCGAGATTATGCTTGTGGAAGTAATTGTTATTTTCAGATAATTTAAGTGCTATTTCGTCTTTTTAATTATATTTTATAGTATCAAAATCAAGAAATATTTTTTCTTAAAAAATAATTACCAAATACTGATTTATGAAAATTGAATTTCCACCTATTAATCTTGTGACTAATAAATAATTATAATTTTAAATCATCAACGATCTAAAAGTCTTTAATTGTGTCTGTCTTTCAAAAAAAGCAAATTGTATTTCTTTAACTGAGTCGAGAACAATTTTCAAATTATTTGAAATTTTAACGTAAAATTAATGAAAAAATAATTCCATTTAGTTTTTAAATAAACCACATTCCAAAAATTTGGAACAACCCCAAAATCAAAAATAGGTAAAAAAAAATTTCAATTTATTGTATTTTTCCAAATGTAATATTAAAGCACGTTTAAGCTACCACATATTAATGCTTTAATAAGTAACCCTTTTTATCCAAATAAATGAAAAAAAAAAAAAAAATAAAAATCTTTGTGTCCAAAATAATGAAATGAGCCGAACAAAAAATGTATTGATAAATTTGTTGTAATTTCACCAAAAATTAGTGATTGATCAAATGATTAGATATTGTCTACCAATTTTATTTTATTTTTCTATTTTAACTAAACTCGACTTTAAACTTAATATCAATCATTGAAAAAAAATATTTTTTGATCTCAGCTAAGCTCTGTGCATAACTGGAAAAAAGGAAATGAAAACAAAAAACAAAAAAATGGTAAAAATATCTTGTAAAATCAAAATTATTTCCAAATTGAATGAAAGTGCAGTATTGTTATTTTTATAAATTATTTTAACTATGTAGAAAATTTTGAAATTTAGTTTACATTAAATGGAATGATAACATTTTTATTATACAATTTTAGAGATGAAATAATAATAATAATTTTTTTAGGGAAACAAAAAATAACCCTTAAAAAAAAGGAAATTGTCAGATATATTTATTTTATACACTGTATAATGTCTAAAAATTTCGATTTTTGTAAAAAGCACACACATTGAACTTCAAATAGTATTTTTTTTTTCAAATTAACAATTTTAATTTACACTTATTACCTTAGAATACTTTTTTTTTTTTTTTGTTTAAATGATTTCATTTCAAAATAAACTAAAATTCAAAATTTCCCTCATAATTAAAACGGTCCAAACAATCACAGTAATACAATTTCCTTCAAATTGGAAATAATTTTCATTTTTGAAAAATATCGAAATCATTTTTTCATTTTTTAGTTTTTTGTTTTTTTTTCATTTTTTGAATTACGTTAACTTATTTCATTGGATCCAAATATTTTTTTTCAAGGATTGATATTCTGTCAAAGTTTAGTTGTTCAAAAAAGAAGAACTCAAATAAAATTAATTGATAGCATATAACCATTTGATCCATCAATATTCCTAATAGAATTTTTAAACAAATTTACCATGCATTTTTTTGTTAGCCCATCTCCAATATTTTTAACACACCGATAATTTATTAGTATTGGTAATTATTTATTTTTTGCTTTGTGAGTATTGTAATTTATAAACTATTGTTAACATTCCAATTAGTGAATGATTCTAATTTGGTATTTCTTCTTAGAAGTTGATTAAATTAGATTTTTTTTACAAAAATTGTTTCTGTGATGTTAAAAATTTTGAATTGGAGTTTACAAAGAAAAAAAGAGAGATAATTTTTTATTAGCAGATTATTAGTTGAAGAAAAATAATTGAATTTTTCAAAAAATAAATCTTAACAAATTTTCAAATTAAAAATTTAAAGAACTACCTTGAAAAATAATTCACAAATACATTTATTCCTTTAATTACTAATATCTTTTTAAATTCTAAAACTTAATTATTCTAAAAAAAAAAAAAAACAAAAAAAATAATAGTTTAAATCAGCGATACAACAGGTAAATATTATATTTTTAAAAATTTTTGTAAAATATTCAACAATTCAAAAAAAAACATTTTTATAATTTTATTATTATCCACTTCAAATAGAAGTAGACGCTACAGATCAAGAACACCATCACCAAACAGAAGCTTATCTCCAAAATATAGAAGTAGAAGAGATAGATCGTAAGTAATTTAATTTTTTAGATCTATTAATATTATTTTCTCTTTAAATAATTTTCAGTCTTGTGTTGCATTTTAAATTATTTTAGTTTTTTCAAAAAAAGATTTGAAATATATACATTTTGGTCTTTTAAAATTTGTCAAAAAAGGTTTCATTTATCAAAAAAATTTAAAAAAAATTTTTAAAAAGCATATTATTTAATCATTAAAGAAAAAATTAAAAAATGTTAAGGGACAAGTATTTTTTAAAAATAAAATGAAAATTTTGTTGAGATCCTAAAAAATTGCTTTTTTGAAAGTTGTGTTTTGATTTATGAAATGGATGAATTAACCCCATCTAAACAATTTATTTATCTGAGACTATCTTTTGAAATCAAAAATTTCACATATTTCCAATATAAAAAAGATAAAAAGTAACCTGTTATTTTTATTAACAACTAAGTTAATTCTTGAAAATTCAGTAACATATTTTTTGTTTTTTGTTGAAAAGTATTACTTTTTTGATTAAAAATTTTTTCTTTGCGATTTAAATTTTATTGATGACATTTCCATTCAAGTCTCAGCAAATAAAATAAATAGAAGTACAGATTCTGAAAAAAAACTAAATTTGATTGAAGTTTCATTAAAATTTATCAATTAAAATAGAGGTCTATTAATTATAAAAATTTTTATTCTTTATAGTTTTTCAAAATGTCATTTTATCTTTTTTCTAAATATGAAAAAAATTGAAAAAGAATTTTCAATTTTGAAAAATTTTTTTAACAAATCGTTTTACCTTCGTCACATAAGAATCGTTATAACAATTCAAATTGTATTTGTAATAAAAAAATTGATTTTGAATTTTTGATGAGAAAATTACAAAATTCATAAATATCTTGTAGAAAATTTTCTTTTGAAAAATCAAATTTCATCTTATAACAAAGTTTACAATTCATTAGTCAATGGAAATATACCAATTTTTTTTTCAGATCTCCAAAATAAATCAAAAAAAAAAAAAGATTATATTTATTATTATTACTGAACAAGTGTAAATTACACTCTAAATGCACTTTTATTTAAATTTTCTCTCAAGGGTAATTTAAACGTAAAATCATAGATTTCATGATTTTTCAACAGAAAGAGACACACCCAAATTATTTTTTATAGTTGAAAAAGCAAAAACAAAAAATTGTCAACAACAAAAAAAAAAGAAAGAAATTTAAAAAGGGTTTATAAGAAGTAAACGGTAAAAATAAAAAAAAACAATACTACAAAAAAAAGTTATTTTTTTAGAAGGACTGTTCCCGATCTCAAAACAAAAATGAATGATTATACAAAAATAATTTTTTTTTTTTATTTTAACTTTTCAGAAATTATCTGTTCATTCAGATTAACAAAAACGTAAAAGAATTAATATCATAATATTTATTGGTAATTAAGATTTTATTTTATGATGTTTATTATCAGAGCTCACATTTTGATTCTTTTTCGAAAAAAAACCTCAAATAATTCTAATTTTGATTCAATGGAATCAAATGATTCTTTTTTATTTCAATGATTAGTCTCAACTTATTTCTTGTTTAAATTCGGCATTTCAGAGGATCGCATCCTTCTCACAATTTAATAATTAATATTTTTTTTTTTTTTTTTAAAAATTCTGAAAAAGAAAATTAATATTCCTCAAAAAAATAAATATTTGAGGTTTTTCTTCTTGAGATTTTAGCTTTCATCATCTTTTTGTCAATATTGTTGTTTTTATGTTTATTTATGATTAGAAAATTATTTTACTTTGAAATGGAATCAAAAGAATGTTTTTTTTTTTTTTAATAGAGTTTTGGTACCAAATAAAAAATTCAATTTTTGATTCCGTTGGAATAAGAATAAAATAATTTTTTGATGTTTTTGAAAAATTATTCTTCAAAGGGAGCTTTAAAAAGTCGAAAATGGTTGATAAAAACTGATTCTATTGGAATTATTTTAATCTTAGGATCCCAAATTTTAAATTTTTGAGATTCTAAAAATTCCAAAAATGGAATCATTTTGGGAACTCTGTTTATTATTATTTGAAGAAAATTAAAAAAAAAAAAAAAAAAAAGAATGTTACGAACTAGTGATTTAAATTATTGTAAAGAAAAATTAACAAAATCAAATACTAAAATTTATGTTTTTCAAAAACTTTTTTAAATTTCTTTTCAAATCAACATTAACGAATTTAGTCCTTATAGATCTAGAAGCCGAAGAGATAGATCTCGGGAAAGATATAGAAGTAGAAGAGACAGATCAAGAGAAAGAGATAGATCAAGAGATAGAAGATCAAGTAGAAGATACAGAGATAGATCAAGAGATAGATCAAGAGAAAGAGATAGATCTAGAGAAAGAGATAGATCAAGTAGAAGAGAAAAAGATAGATCAAGAGAAAGAGATAGATCAAGAGAAAAAGATAGATCAAGAGAAAGAGATAGATCCAGAGAAAAAGATAGATCAAGAGAAAAAGATAGATCAAGAGAAAAAGATAGATCAAGAGAAAAAGATCGTGAAAATAAAAGCAAAAGCCTCTCGCCATCTAGAAATGAAAATGATAATAAGAAAGAAAATAATACAAGCCAGTCACCTCAGCGCAGAGGATCAATGGAACAACAAAGATCCCTCTCACCAAACAACAATGATAGAAAAAATGAAAAAGATCTTTCGCCACCAAGGGAATCGCATTCTCCTAAGGAGGAGAAGAAAAATACAGAAAAAGAAGAAAAAAACGATTCACCAAAGAATCCCGAAGAAAAAGAAATTGAAAACTCACCAAATAGAAATAAAGAACAAGATTAAACAATTTCAATAGGCTAAATTAATAGTTCGATCACTTAAAATAATTATGATCTATTCCAACACTTTAAAAAATCTTTTATTTTATTTTAATTTTAATTTTTTTTTTTTCCTTTTTATTTATCATATACTAATTCTCTTTATAGGCTATTACTATTGCTATTTCATTATTTTTATTTTTTTTTTTATAAATAATATTATTGCCAATTAATAATATTATTAACTTGAAAAACAAAATTAATTTATTATTTAATATTTTTTATTTCGAGAGCCCTATTCTAATTTTTTTTTTTTTTTCAATTTTTTTTCTTTTTGGTATTACTTTTCAAATTATATTTTTAAATTTTCTACTAAAAAAAAACAAATATACTCTAGTTAATATATAACAGATTGTTCTTTTCTGGTTCAAATTCAAATTCAAATTCAAATTACTGATCCCATGAATAATAACACGCACTTTAATCATTGTTCTTCAAATCATTGTTGTTCTCATTCATTTTTATCTGTAGTAATCTCTTCTCATTGCCATGGATTTTCATTACCATAATCATGAACTTCGTCATTAATCCTTTTACTATTGAATGTACCATTGACATTATCATGTCCATCTTCAATTCAAATGTACTTACTATCACATGACCTAACTCAATACTATAAACTGGCAAAAGTTCACTTTTTTTTTTTTTCACAGATTCATTTTCATTCCAAGTTTGAGAAACAAATTACTCTTACATTCATCCATGACTTGTCTTGTTTAATTACAATGTTGTTTGTACTTTCTAAAATTCTGTTACAGTGCATATTAAAAATATATTCTTGAAAAAAACCTCGAAAAATGATCTTTACATTTAATCTGAAATCAAACAATCTGTTAGGAAATTACACGAGCCTCTTCATGATAGTTATCATAAGTTAGTTACATTTTTATTTTTTTTTTATTTTTTTCCTTTTTCTTTTTTTAAGGCAATTATTTATATTTTTTTTTTCTCCGATTTATTTACAAAAATTAATCTTTTAATTGATTTGTTCATTTGATAGTCAATGTTGTGTATGCAGAGAATTATATTTCCGAGTCATAAATATCTATTTTATCAAATTCGAATTAATTAATTTGCTTTTTTAAAAAGTAATAATATTTAAGTTTAGAGTTATTATTAAATCCAAAGAAAAATATTATTTTTTAAAATAATACAAATTTTTATTATTCAATAAAGAAGATTATGTAAATAAGAAATATATCTTTTTATATTTTAAAGCATAATTATAATGGACTCCATTTTACCCAATCTGGCATTACCAAAAATGAAAAGTTCATTTTTTTTAAAAATGAACCAAGATAAGATTGTTTAGAAATAAGAAAAAAATTATAATCTTCTGATTAGAGTTGATAAATCATAAAAGAAATACCTGAACACACTTTTAAAATTTTCCTAAAACAAAAATGTTAAAAAAATTATTGGAGAACTTTCTTGTAATATTCCAGTGCAAATTTTCTCAATTTCTTTGGAAAATTTAAATTATTGACACCGAGATTTTTTAAGAGTGAAGGTATTGATTTTAAAAGAAATTACAAAACCACAATTTTCTTAAAGTTAACTTGGAGTTTTTTAATTTGTTTTTCAAATTTGATTTTTATAAAAAAACAGAAAAAGAAAAGAAAAAAAAAATTAAAAAAAAAAAAAAAAAAATTTACAAAATTAAAAAAAAACAAATAAAAAAAAAAAAAATTTATCTATAGAAGAGTAATGGATTAAATCCATAGTATATGTTCTATTTCTTCAATAAAACCAAGCACTCTGACTGAAAAAGTGTTTATATTCTATAATAGTGTGAAAACAAAAAACAAAACAAAAAAAATAATATATACAATTTTATTTTTATTAGTTACTACCATGTATTAATCGAAAATTAAACTATTTTGCTATTGAATGTAAATCGTATTAATGTATCATAATTTCAAATGACTCTTAAAAAGCCAATTGATAAAATAATACAAAAAGTTGATCTCACTAATTTAAAAATAATCCTGTATTAGTAAAAAAATTCAACAATTTTGGAAAAAATCTACATTTCATGACAAAAATAAGGAATTTATAATTATTATTCAAACTTGAAAGTTGGAAAAAAATATCTTAAAAACATCATGAAAATGGGTTAAAAGTTAAAAAATCAAATAATTAACTCAAATATATTATTTTTATAAATTATTACCAGGCACTTTGGAAAAATAATTGAAATACAACTAGTCTCATTGAACCGGAAAAAAATCAATAAATAAGTTTTTTTAGGTATATAATCATTTAGAAAATCCTGGAAATTAAAAAATTGAAAAAATAGTTACTTTTCAAAGTTCAAAATATTAATTATTAAATACAATAATGAATATTATTTTGTGTAAAAATATATAGATTTGATCTAAAAAAAAAATTCCTAACTTATGGGCTTTTTAATTTTTATTTTATAAAAAAATCAATAATTTATTGTTCAATAATATTTATAATTTTTTTTTCAATAAAATCACAATTAAAAATTTTCAAATGAAATAAAAAGTTCAAATCTATTTTAATTATAAAAAGGAAGTAAAAGTTCGCATTTTTATACAATTTTATAACGTATTTTTTTGCCCATTTTAAAACGAAAACTAAATCCAAAAATAGTATTGATTATTAGAATCAAAACACCATATTAAACCACTATTTAAAATATGTTAAATTTCCATACATTTGAATTTTAATTGTAAAAATATATAAAGCTGAATTTTTTCGATTTTTTGATGTATACTGTTTTTTTTTTTTTGATGTGAAATTTGATTTTAAGATTTTATTACTAGGTATTAATCTGGTTAGGGAAATTTTAATTTCAGATATCTTAATTGATCAATGAACAATTAGTAAAAAAAATTATTGAAAAATTTCACTTTTCACTATCATTTTCAAATTTAAATTGATTTTATATATTTTTTCTTTTTGATAATTTTTTACAAACTGGCTAAAAATTTATTTTGAAATTACACCTGTTTCTAACTTTTTATTCTATTTTTTACAAGTTTTTATTTTACCCCCCCCCAAAAAAAAAAAAATAAAAAAATAAAAAAAAAAATAATTAAAAAAGGTTACAAAAGATCATTTAAAAAAAATTTAAAAGTCTAAAAAATTCAAAACAAATTATTTTTTTTTTAAAATTAATTTATTTAAAAATACCAAAATTATTCTACAATAAATTTAAAAACGTGAGGCCTTTTTGAAATCTTTTTTGAAGCTTTTCTAATATAAAAAGCAATGATTTTATAATTAATTTTTTTTTTTTTAAAGTTTTCAATTTAAATAAAGCGAGGACCCAAACTTTACTTTTGATATAGAGGCCATGGTGGGAAAAAAAGTTTTTTTTTTTTTTTTTTTTTTTATTCTACACTTTATTAAAACACAAAATTTTAAAAATTTTCTAATTTAGAAAAATTTGTAAAAAAAAGTCAATACTTTTTGAAAATTGCTGTGTAAGAAATTTTTAATTTTTATGAACATTTTTTTTTTCGATTTATCTTGTAAAATTTTCATTAATATTTAATAAATTTGGAACGAATAGCTATATTTTGAAAAAAACACACCAAAAATTTGAAAATATAAAAGGATTTTAATAAAAATATTTTATATAAATTTAACTTATCATCACTCAGACTTTTTAAATTTCATTTTAAATTCCAATTATATTGGTAACCTTTTACTTTTTTTACTGATTACTTTCTTTTGAGTTTTTTTTTCTCTAAAAAGAGATTATTATTTTTGTGTTTTTTCGTTTTTTTTTCAAGTTTTGAAATGTGGAGAAGGAGAAAAATAATTATATGTATGGTGCCAATTTGGCGAAAAACTTTCTTGAAAATGAGAAATGGTGGTGATTTTTTTTAACTTTTTTGATATATTTAATTGTCAAGTAAAGTGACTAAGTTCTGTAGAGTAAAATTGTATACCTTGTGATTGGTGTTTGACTACTACTAAATTTAGTATTCTAATAAAATTTAGGTACTAGGGTGATGTTCCAAAAAATTTAGAAATTATTCAGATAAAACCTACACCTGTTTAAAAATGATTTTCAAAATAAAATTAAGAAAATCGAATATTTCTTTTGCATTTCAAGAGACAAAGAGAATAACCATATGTTTTGAACAACATCTCTCTCAAAGTGGCTTTTTTTTTCAATACCCTTTAAATGATTTTGTAACATCTTATCAAAAATTGTCTAATAAAATGATTTTTATGTATCAAAATCCGTGTACGAAATGATAAATTTCTCCAATATGTCAATATTTTTCAATTTACCTTTTTTTTATCTTCGTAATTCCTTTTTGACATTAATTTAAAAAAAACACTATTTCATGGTTATGTGTTGTTATCCTTCAACTGTTTTTTTTTTTTTAACTCTCCCAGAGATTAAAGGTTTTGATAATGGGTTAAATATTCTAAATGTATGAAAGTTAAAAAAAATTGTCTTTTTTCAACAAGTTAATAATTTTTTTGGGAAAGTTTAAAATAAATAAAATTTTTATCAACTAACAATCAACTTTTTAAGTAAAACAAGTATATAATTAAGTTGTTTAAATCTCTGTTACTTCCAATTCTTTTTTGAATATACTGAAAGGCCTCGGTTTTATTTTTTTCGTTTTTAACAATTTTTAAATTTTCTATTAACAAATTACGCTTGTTAATTCAAAAGGGCTTGTTGTTCCAAAAACCAACCAACCAACCAACCAACCAAACAACCAAACAACCAAACAACCAAACAACCACAAACAACAATGCTCCAAAAATCAAAAATAAAATTATACCAAAAAATTGATGAGATGGTAACAGAGGAGGTCAAATTATGTGCAGTTGCGATCCAGCAAATCTTTGATCAAATGAAAATAATTGATATTAACACCAACTTTTTAACCGTGAACTATCCGAATTTTTTGCTTTCGTTCCATTATTACCAACGATCTGAAAATAAAAAATACACACAAGCATTAAAAGAATGCCCACCGACTCCCACAGTGACCGACGAAAAATTATTAAAAACACTCAAGAGGATGTGCAATTACTCGGAGTATGTGTATTTGAAAGACCCTGAATTGATTTCGAAAAACTGCTGTTTAAAAATTGAGAATGTCATCAAGGCAGAGTGGCAAGAAAAAACCTTAATGCCTGCATACTTTTTGTGGTACGACGACAAACACAATGAATTGGTTCTCTCGATCCGAGGCACCAATTCAATGGTTGACGCCTTAACGGATCTGGCGCTAATTGTTGAGCCAATTAAAGAAGGGGCGTATGCACATTTGGGGATTTACAATGCTGCGAAATGGCTTGACTTTCATCTCTTTGCTGTTGTGTCCGAATTTTTGCAAAAAACTGAGGATTGCAAATTGGTCGTTGTGGGACATAGCCTTGGCGCGGGCACTGCTGCAATTTTAGCCTACCTGTGGAAAGACAGAATACCCGATTTACACAGTTATTGCCTGGCGTGCCCACCTATTTTTGATAAAGCAACTTCAAATTCTTTACAGGACCATGTTACAACAGTGATTTTAAGAAATGACATCATCCCAAGAATGTCATTTAGATCATGTAACCATTTAAGAATCAAACTATTAAGTATTGACTGGAAAAAGTCTCTTGTACAAGACTTGAAAAACACCAGCGAGTATTTTTTAATTGACAAACCGAAAAACACATGGGAGAGTTGGGAAAAATCTGAAGAAATCGAGAAAGAAATTGCCAGAATCGCTAATTCTTTTAAAAGCAGTTTGGCAAAAATTGATTATAAATTTAAAAGTTCACCTTTCTTTTCCAAACTATCAAAGAAGGTTTTGTATGGCTTAAAAAACGGCTCCGAGCTTGTCAAAAGGGGCAACGAATGCATTGAAAAAAAAACAAAAGAAATTCATCAAAAAATAAAAGAGAACCACAAAAAAAGGAAAAAAAATAATTCTCCTAATTCATCTCTGTCTTCTTCAGACGAAAATATTGTGCTTGAAATTGCAAAAGATAAAAATGTATTCATAAAGGATAATAATAAAGGAAAAGAAAAAAAGGAAAATGATCAAGGTATGGATTTGGAAAAGGAAAATGAAGAAGAGAAAGAAAAAATTGGACAAGAGGAAAATGAAGAAAATGAAAAGGAAAAGGAAGAAAGCGTTGTCGAAGAGTATGATAATTATGATAATTATGATGATGATGACGACGACGACGACGACGATGGTAATGAAGATGATGAAGTAAAGAAAGAAGAAAAAGAAAAAGAAAAAGAAAAAGAAAAAGAAAAAGAAAAAGAAAAAGAAAAGGAAGAAGAAAAAGAGAATATTACAAAATTCAGACCTTTCAAACCTAAGTCATTGAATAAAGAAGAAATGAAAAAAAGAACAGAAATTATAATGTCACCACCTGGAAAAATTTTATATATCCAAGTTGATCAAGATTCAAAACATTGGATGTGCGAAACACCCTCAGAGGATTTTTTAAAAATTTCAGTAAAAAATGGGTTTTTACAACATCATTTTTTGGATTCTTATACAAAAGCAATTATAGATGTTAAAAAATATTATCAAAAAAATTAAAAAAGTCAAAAAAAAAGTACATCTATTGAAAATAGTTGGATTTTTTTTTTACAAATCATTTTAATTTTAATAAATCAATAAAACGTTTTAAATTTGATATAAATATGTTTTAAATGTGTTGCCTTCAATTTGAGGAAGTAAGTACATTTTACCATTTTGAAAATTTTTAATTGCGTAAACCTAACTGAAAAATATTTTTTGAGTGCCACTAAATATTGAAACTTTGAAACCAAAACATCTTTTACTGCTCTATTTGTGAAAAGTACATAAAATAATTCAGAGTAGAGTCTTTCATTTTTCGATTTTTTTAACAATTTTTTGATTCAATTTTTGGTTTAATTTAATTAGTTTTTGAGATCTAGAAATATGTTTATATGAATGAGTGAAATTAATCAATGAGTAGACCTTTAGAAATTGACCTCGATTAGATTTACATTTGAAACATTTATTTTCTTTTAGAATACCAAACACGTATATATCACCTTTCCAAATAAATTTGTTGCAATTATAGAAGGAAAAAAAAAATTGAACAAAACATTTTTAATATTTTGTTTTTCTTTTTCTAAAATCTTAATTAGCGGATCTAAAACAATTCATTACCTTGAATTTTTCGCCACATTATTAGTTATTATTATTTTAACATTTCGTGACAAATTTCCTTTCAAAATTCTAATTTCAAATATTTTAATCAAACAAAGTCAAAAAAAAAAATACTTTTTGAAATACGAAAATAAAGGAGTTGAATTATCAGAATCAAGAAAAAGGGGGTTACAAAAGATTCAATTCAAAAATAAAACAAAATTTTAGTCAAAATTTCAATCAGATTCAGAATTTTTTTGAGTTTTCCAATTTTAATAGAAAATAAATAATTATAAAATCAAACCAAAACCTTTCAATAAAACTTTATTTCTGAAGAGTAATTTAAAAAAAATATGATTTTCTGAAATAAAACTAGAATTAGACCATTTAAATGGAAATAGGAATTTTAAATTCATTTTGGAAATTCTTTAGATATAAAAGCAATTTGTTTCTCAAAAAATTTACGAATAAAAGTATTTCCATGTGAAATTAAAAATAAAACAAAATAAAGAATAAATAATTATATCAAATATTACAGATTAAATCAAGAAATAAATCATTTTTATCTATTTTTTTGTGATCAATCTATTCATTTTTTTTAAATTCAGTTTTTTTGTTGGTATGAAAATAAAACATTACTAGAATATATCACACTTTTGTATTTATGTAAATATCAATGTATTTGGTTAAAGAAATGATTTAACGAATTCAGTTCCACACAGAGGGCGACGCCCTCAATTTGAAAAATGTTCTTACCCCCATAAATTATTTTTCTAAAAATATTTTACACATACTATATAATTTGGTGGGGTTCTTTCTAAATAAGTTGGATGCTATTGTATCAGATCAAAAATAAATTTAATTTCTTGTAAAAATCAATTATATTTTTTCTAATCTTTTTGTGATCTATTTTAAGCCCATCCCGAAAAAATTATTTTTTTTTTTAATCTGAGGTTTTAAAAAATTAATTAGAGTGTTGCCTACTAAATAATAAAAATTAATTTTAAAGGAAAAATTTCAAAAAAAAAAAAAAAAAATTATTATTATTTTTTTTATTGAAGAATTGTAAATTACACCACATGCATTTTTCGACTTAATTTTCTGTCTAGTGAATCAAAGTACCAAATTATATAAATTATTATTATTCAGGTTATAGGTACGTTTTTTACTTTATCGTGAAAAGAGTAAAAACATCAAGATGAAATTGAAAAAAACAAAAAAAAACAATAATTTTAAAAGGGGGTTCTAAGAAATAATTAGTAAACAATTAAAACAAATAATAATAATTTAATTAAAACCACCCAAAATCACCCCCGGAATAATTTTGATGAATTTAAATTAATTTGGAAATTGATCACAAATATTCATTTAGTTGTTAAGGTTATTTGAATTTTTGCAATTTCTTTTTAATCTTATTTGGATTTGATTTTACTTTTAGCCCTTCGTAATGTTTACCTTTACCTATTCTTTTTTATTTACGTGTTTTCCATACTTTTATGTTTACATGCCCCAGTATTAGTAATTAGCCTCTTGATCTTTTTCATTGGTAACTTGTCTTCTTACTCAGAAATGAAAGCGTCAACTAGGGAAAAAACCAGAAAAATATAAAAAGTAATTTGTTATAAGTTCTCAGTTTAATTTAACCGGTTTTAAAAAGAGTAATTTAGGGCTATTTTTAATTTATGGGTTTAGTTGTTTGTTTTTTATCATATCTTTTTGTTAAAAAAAAAGCAAAAAGTGATTTGAACTGTTCCTTTGATTTAACAAAAAATATATTTTTTATAAGCTTAAAATAATTATTCAAATTTTGTGTGAAATTAAGTATATTTGTTATACTTCTGGTTATTTTAAAATTTCCTTATATATATACATTAAATATTTTTTTGGTAGAAGTCCTTCACATCTAATATATTTCTTTCTTCTTTCAAAGAAAATAATTTTTTTCAATAATTTCAGAAAAATAATGATAACAGAAATTTTTTTAAAACTGGAAAAAATTGATCAAAATTTTAAAAACAATAATTCATTTCTGAAAATAGCTTTGCAAAGTAAATTTTGTTTTTTATAATCTTTTTTCAAGATTTCAAGATGCTTGAAAACTTTTGTTGAATAAGTTATTAAATTTACCAGAAGATTTTTTTTTGTTTGCATTCCCTTAAGCCAAAACACTTATTTTAAATTTTGACGAATTTTATCAACTTCAGAAGATCTTGTCTGTTGTTCTTCACAAGCTAAATAAATTTAGATCTCATCTACAAAAAAACTTTAAAAGCTATGAAACAGATCCTAAAATTTCAATAATTACAGATGTTTATTCATTTATTTCATATTTTCCTTTTGAGTATATTAAGAGGCTATTTTGAAAACAAACTCTTTCATCTCAAACTTTTACTAGAATGGGGCAAAATTATCTTCAATTTCAAGATCTTTTATTTCTTAGATTTTTACATGTCTGATAGTAAAGAGTAAATTTTCTTAGAACTCCCTAATATACTTAAAAGCCAAGCACGAAAATCCTGAAGGTCCTTTACCCAAAACAACAACTTTTAAAAATTATTCATTTAGTTTTGCTCAAGAATTCTCCAAACTATTTTGCTCTTAGTCATTTTGGAAATATTTTTATTTTCGAAAAGAGTAATATTTATGAACAGTTTATAAAACCTTGAATCTCTTGAACTGTGCTCAATTTTGGAGACTTTTGATAATGAACAAAATCCTTTCAAAAAAAAAAAAAAAAACTTAACAAAAAGAGAAAATTTTGAAGTGACTTTTTAGTCATTTTTTTCTTTTTTTTTTTTTCAAAAAAAAAATTAATATTTTCCACCAACCAAAATCTAAAAAAAAAAAAGCCTTACCTCTTATGAGTATCACTTTTCCAGATCAAACTGAATTATTAAAAGACCTCGAAGGAAGAACAAAAATCCTCTCCAAATTGTGTTCACAGGTTTTGGCAACAAAACAAGAAAAGGAAATCAAAAGGCTTGGGCAATATTTGCATGAGTTGTATCCAAAAGAAGGTATCAGCTCGAAATTGCTTGCCTTAACTGGAGCAAGGCAGTTAAAGGACACAAGTCTTTATGAGCGTGTGCTTAACAGCGAGGAATCGAAGCTTCTCCTGGGCAAATTTAGTAAGAACATTGTCAAAATTGTTCGCCAAACCCACGAATACGAGATTATTAAACAAGCTGTTGTCAAGCTACCCGTGAAATTTAACAAGGTTCTGATCCAACAAATAAGGTACTACAACTTAAAGCCATGTGCGGAGCTGATTTTTGAAACTGTGAAAGAGCATCTTGGAGAGCATGAGTCGAGCAAAATCTTACCGTT
The DNA here is from genome assembly GCA_027625915.1 of Anaeramoeba flamelloides. NCBI lineage: Eukaryota > Anaeramoebidae > Anaeramoeba > Anaeramoeba flamelloides. Next base: position 11,932,176 of record JANTQA010000015.1, read on the forward strand.
GGTCTCCAATGAAACGCTCCAAAAGAACGAAAGCATTTTGGACTACTGTTTAAAAAAGATGAGTTCAAACATTTTAAAGATCCTAATTGAATTTCATTACGAGCAAGTCGATGAATTTTTTGTCAAAAAATTAAAAACAATTGACAAAAACGTCGTGGCAAACTTTTTTTATAATTACACATCGTTTTTACAAGAATTATCAAAGCACTCTGCAAAGCTGTTCATAAATTTTTGTTCGAAGCACTTACCGCGCGACCAGATTTTCCGTTTCTTTTCGAGCTACTCTCTCTTTCTAGTTAAAAAGGAACCAGAATTACTATTTAAATTCCTCACGAGACCAGAGTTTATCAAGAAAGGAAAAAGCGATTGGTATCACGTGCAAGGGTCCCTTTTGGGCAAATTTGTAAGATTTTTCAACGATTCCCAAATTGAAGAAATAGCATCGCTCGTCAGCAATTATGGAAGCAAATCAGACTGTGCGAAATTTTTAAAATATTTACCACCAAAGAAGGCACTTGAGATTTTTGAAAAGTGCTTTGCTGACTTGAAAAACAAAAATTTAAAAGCACACGAACTCAAAAAATTGCCAAGAACAATCAGGTTTGCGCTTGCAAAGAAAATCTATTTCTCACCAAGGATCCAAAACAAACCCAGAAATGATCAAAAAATGTTGATTTTACAAGAAGCCGATATCGTAGAGGTAAGGGAATTGCTGATGAATAATTTCCAAAGCAATGAGATTTATGATCGGAAAAAGGCCTACGAGTATTTGCTAAACTGTACATTTAAGTCTGGCAACGGTGAAGAGATCACAAAGACTTTAAATTTAGTCAAGCAGCGAATTAGAAACGATGAAAACGCTGTGAAGACGGTCGTCTTTGAGACGATACATGAACGACTAAGAATTCAATTTTTAACTCAAGAAGACCTTGAAGTCTTAGTTGGCATCTTTTCTGACTTTTTCAACTCGAAGGATCAAAGCCGTAGCGTGCACACCCACATTATCAATACCATTGTTAAGATCCTGAACTATCATTTCAATATCTTACGATCTGGCATTGAGAAAAAGAAAAAGCAATTGCTTGAGAATGAAGAATTGAAAGGCAAACATCAAAAATGGATTGACGCAATGACCAAGCTTCTTATGTCTTGTGCAAACAAAGATCAGTCACTCCCATTGAATTATCACATTCGCAAATCTCTTTCACAACGGACATTACTATATTTATTTTTGAACTTATATCCAGTTATTCATTCAAATTTAAAAAAAGGAAAATTTGACACCCTATTTGATATTTTCGATTGGAAGCAGGGGTTTTTGAAAAAGAATAAGCAATTGATGGAAAAAGATCTCCCCGAAATTATTTTGAAAAATAATCGGTTCCCTTCTGTTAATAGATTGATCACGGAATGGCTGCGAGACAAAGACAAGAGAAAGAGCAGAATAAATCAAATTATTGAAACCATAGATGACCCGACCTATTATTTCATCCCTTCGGTGTTTAATTACATCGTGAAGAATCGACAAGATCTCTTGGCAAAAATGGATATTTTCCAAAACAATGGTATAATTGATGGCGAATATATAAACTTTACAGCGAACATTATTAATTTAAAGCAACTTGATCTCCAAATGGACATAGAAGAAGTAGAAGGAGAAGGGGAAGGGGAAGAGAGGGAAGAAACAAAGAAAGAAAAGGATCAAGGATTTATCTTGTTTACAAATAAAAGATCATTACGATTTCTGGATACAAACTTACAAAGGAAATACCTTGAAAGCTTAAAGGAAGTTATTTTCAGAGAAGAGAAGCTTGAAGAAGGAGAAAAATCCTTTTTTGAAACTCATTATCTCGGGCTTATCCAGACGGTCGGATATTTGCCGGTCTTCGATATAGAGATTTACCAGAACCTATTAGAAAGGGAAAAAAAAAACACCATAATTATTGAAACAATTTTACAAAATTTGATAATATTAGACGCCAATTTCGACAAAACGATTCAAATTATTTTAAAATATTTAAATTCAAACAAAGCAAGAATTGCAATGTATGTTGTTGACTCCATTTCGAAAAACATTTCAAAAGAGAAAATGGTCCAATTTATCGAATCAATATTAAATCGAAAATCCCTCAAGATCACCGTCAAAAAGCAATTAATTCGATTAATTCGGGATATTGATCAGCATAAATGCATGAAGGTTATGGAAAAGATCTGGAATCAAAAAAATGTGCAAAAGGATGTGCGAATAACAATATTGAACACTTGCATACTCTCGTTAAATAAATTTGAAAAGGCCTGGGAACTTTTAAATGAGGGAATCAGATTTAAAGGCGAAGACAATAAGGCAATCCAATCATGGTTTTCCACTTTGCCGGTTTATAACATACCCTTTGACGTTTTGGAAAGATTTCTGGAATTGATCATGGTGCTGATTCAAACCACAGAGCATAGCAGCGTGTTGGCTGATTCCTATAGACTTATCGAGAACAATGTCTTAAAAATTCGAAAAGAGGAAATCAAAAAGAAACTCTTCCAAATGCTAAGGGAAAATTTCACTTCCATCGAGACCTGGTCGCAATGGAAGTATTCGGCTACCATTCTGGCAAAGTTGGCTGAGGCCTCCGAAAAGGGATGCTCATATTTATTGGATGTGCTCACACAATTAGTAAGCAAGAACGATAACCAAATAATAAATAAGAGCCAGCAACCAGACGCCTTATTAACAAGAGATAACCCCATTTACCAGAGACTGAAATACGTATTAAAAAGAATATCACAGATCGACAAGAAAACTGTCATCACCAAGTATCAATTAATAGAAAAGATTTTCCAATTGATCGATGAGCAATATTTTCCTTTCTTTTTTGACGAGTACATTAAATTACAATTCTTTTTTAGCCCCAATAATCCTGAGTCGCGATTAAAAGTTTTATTAGACATCGAATCCAAAATAAAGAAGTTCCATTTAGAGCTCGAGTACTATAATTATGCAAATTCCTGTAGAAATTGTTTCTCATTTTACTCGAAAAAACAAAAAACTAAATATTCCACTCTTGCCAAACAATTGTCTGAAAGGGATTCAGTGTTTTTAAAATTGGAATCAATTCTGATATTAAAGTCCTTACAATTGTGGAACGAACAAAATATTAAACTTTTGGTCCAATTTAGAAACGATGAGAATTTACTAATTAAAAAAATTGCTTTATCAACTTTTACGTTTTCGGAGCAATATGGTGTTTTTCAGAAATAACCTTTTTTTTTTTTTATTCTTTTTTATTTTCTTCGTGATCTCTAGAAGAAAAATGAGAAGAAATCATTTATTATATTTATTATATGTTTTGTTGTGCATTGCTTTGGTTTTACTCTTTTGAATATTTATTCACTTTATTTTTATTTCTATTTATGAACTTACCTTTAGTTATTCTAAAATAAATTTTTACTTCATAATTTTGTTTTTTAATTGCTTTTTATTGTTGATCTATATTATTTATTTCTGGGGTTAGTATTTAACAAAATAAAAATAAATAAGGTTAAGAGCTTGAAAAACATGTTTTTTTTGTTATTATTTTTATTTTCGTGTTGGAAGTGGAAATTACACTCCAGTTACCCTTCTACTCAAATTCCCTTTCAGAAGATTTGAAGCTTAAAATCATAGATTTCACTATTATTAATTAATCAAGTTAATTTCAAACTGTTTTTATTTAAAATTAATTTATTTAAAGTTTAATTCTTTTAATTCATTCTGAAATATTAATCTAAACTTTTATAAGGAAGGAAAAATACCTAAAATATAAAAAAAAAAAAGATTATTTTTTTCAATTATTTCTTGATGTTCATATTTTAAATATAAAAGGAAAAAAAATATTTGGATTTTTTTTTATGACATAATTATATCTATTTGCACAATTAATATATGCTTCAATTTTTAGAATTGTTGAACTTGATGAATAAGTTTCTATTTTTAGGTTTTAAATAAACAGTTTTTATTATTATTATTATTATTAAATATTTTTGCGGGGTGCTTGAGATTTTCTAGAGTACCATAGAGCTACTCGTTTTTCCTGATGCTTTATATTTTATCTGTAAAGTTTTCTAGGTTTTTTTGAGGTTTTCTATTATATTTGTGAAGTGTTATGTTTTTTTTTTTTGACTTTTTGAAATAAAAAAAAACCCAAGATAAGTCAATAACTGTTTTTAAAAATATTTGGAATGAACTGAAAAGTAAATAATTTTTTTTCTATTTGGTCACGAAAATTATAAATTTATTTTTTATATATATTTTAATTATTTTTCTTCTTCTCTTTTTTTTATTTGATGATTTTTCTTTAATTGCTCCTTTCTATAAATAAATAAATAAAAGTAAATAAATTTTCAGAGTATTTCAAAAATTAAAAAAACTGAACGATACTAATCTTGAAACTTTCTGTTTTATTCTAAAAATATATTGATTTTAGGAATAAACAGTAAAACTCAAGAAAGCATAAAGACACCTTACCAGAATTTAAAATAATAAAATAAACTCTGAGATTTTACCTAATTCTTTTAATCATAATAATCCTAAAAACCAATAACTAGTAGAAGTCAAGATCATATTATAACATTAATTCTAAATTTCTTTATAAAGAAACTTACAATTCTATATAATTCTGTTAATTTCCCGTTTATTACTTGCTTGAATTTTATTATTTTTTCGAGATGAAGTAGATATAAATTTTCAGAATTTCAAAAATAAAGTTTTGAGGTAATGTAAACGGTATAAGAGTGATCTAAATACATTGTACTTTTTAAAAAATTGTTTTTAATTCATTTTTCTGCAAATCTATTCACATTATTTTTAGATTTAAATTTATATATAAGAAGAAAAAGTTTTCGGTAGCCAAATAATTGATATTTTCATTTCCTTGAATTATAGTGTCAATAAGCTTACAAAAGAATTACTTAAATTTGTTCTAGGTCTCAGTATATTTTTTTAATTGTAAACCCTAAGTGAAATTTTATCCAAACAAAAATACAAATATTTAATTTTTTATAAAAGATTAAAATAAAAAAGAATTACACAAAAAAAAGAATATTACCTTTGATTTTTTTTATTTAAAAGGTTTGTTCACATTGATGAATCAATTTAATTCCTTTATTTTCTTGAAATTAATATTATTTTTTTTGTGATTCTTTTAACAACTAGTTCCACTTTTAAGACACAACCTCTGAAGGAAATTTAAGGTACACAAAAATCTCAATTTAAAGCACAAAATTCCAATTCTAGTTTAAAATAAATTATAATAAAAAAAATTCCAAATTTTGTACCCTAATTTGATATTTTTTGTACCTAAATTTCCTTGAAAGTTTGTACCTTAAAAGTGGAACTGACTGTATGTTAAATGACACCTAAATATTTACACAAAACGCGTTCCCTAAATAAGACATGATCTTAAAATTTTGGCACAAGTTATACTTTTATTGATCACTGTTCTGTTTTTCATCCCATATTCTTATCATTTTTTTCAATTTTTAGATCCAAATGTTATTTCAAACTTCATCATTTTTTATTTTTGTTTTTTTTTCTTTCTTTTTTATTTTTTTTTTTGATTATCTTTTTTTTCTAAAAGATTGTGTGGAAAAAAAATACTCAAAAAGAAAAATCACCCAGAAAATTGAGAAAATATAATATTTTTTTAAAATTAATTGAATTATTAACTAAAAATCTTCATTATGAACACTTTTGAATGACAGTTCGACAAGAAAAAATCTCTAATGACACATTAAAAAAATTTTGACCCACTTTTTTTCTTGTTTTTGATTTTATTTTTTTTTAAATACTAAGATATAAGGTTTTTTAAATGTTCACTATGATTAAAAAGTGAATTATTAATCAAATTTAATTATTTGTGGTTCTTGAATATTAAAGAATATATAAGCTAGTTCCAATAATATAGGGCTTTTTTTATTTCAATAATTATTTCTTAATATTAATTCAATTATACAAAATGTACAACAATAATATGTTTTTTAACATATCATACTTAATTTCTTGTATTTTGAAGTTTTATTAATGGATTCTAAATATTTTTTTTTGAATTAAAATTATTTTGCAAAATTTTTAATTTTGAAAAAATAATAGAGTCAAATTTCTCATTTCATTATTTTTTCGAATTCTTCATTTTTTTCATTTTTACTTTGTTATTATTATTGTCCAAAATTTAACAAAGTTCAGAAGAGATGTGATAAGAAATCAACCAAAAATTCTTTTGATTCTAAACAATTGAGTTAACTTCGATGGACTTTGGTGGAAAAATTGCTCAGAACAGTTGTACACTTCAAATAAAGAGGTGAGATAAACAAAAAAAAAAATACCAAAAAAGGTTTTTTTTTTTTTTTTTTCATTCAGTTTGCTTTTTTAAATGTTTTAAAAAAGAAAAAAAAAAAAAAAAAACACAAAAAAGTTAATGGGAAAAACAAAAAGTTAATGATCAAATGAAAAACAAAAAATCTAAAGATCAAATCAAAAATATATTGAAGTATGATTTTACACATTATCAAAAAAAAAAATTGAAAAAAGATCGAACTAAAGATTGTTAAATAGACATTACTTATTTTGGATATTTTTCCAAAAAATTAGGGGGCAATTTTTTTTTTTTATTTTTATTTTTTATTCTTCGAACTTTGATCAATAAACACAAATTTTAATCAAGAGTTTTATTATTATTAATGGATTCGTTTTTTTTTGTCTAAAGTTTTGAGTTTAATAACTGAATAAAGAATTTATTCTTATATTGATGGATATTTTTTTGCCCCACATTTTTGTATGGAGCTTATATATATATATATATATATATATATATATCCCTTAGCACCCCAAATAACCTAAAAACATTTCAAACAAAAATTTTAATTTGATATGGTATCAAGGGATAATAAGGTATAGAATTAATAAACAATTATCTTAGAAAGAAAATTTTATAATTAAAAATTGTATAGTTACTTAAAATAAAAAAATAACTTGAAAAAAATTTTTCAACATTGGACTTTTTTTTTGGTTATTAGTGATTTTATTATTTTTCCAAATTTTGTTAAAATAAATTTTTTTTTTTTTTTTTGAAAAGTTTGTCTAGACATCAAAAACCTCTTATTTTTAACATTTAAAACACATCATACTTTACTGGAAATTTTTTTGGGGCCCTTTGCACCCCAAAATAGCCTAAAATGCTTGATTAAATAATTTATTCATTATAAAAGTTATTAAAACATCACATAGAATATTTGTTTTATCTACTGATTACTATTCAATATCAATATCTATATTAGATTCTAAATAATTTAAAAATAAAAAAAAATATAAATTAAATTAGAAAGAAAAAATCAAATTTTTTTTCATTGCAAAATTTTGCAATTTTTTCAACAAGATTTTTTTTCAATTTTAAATGATTTGGCCAATAGTTCGAGTCAGATTAATAATTGATTTTTTTTTTTATTTTTTAATATTTTTTAATTTTTGACTTTTTAAAATCTAGACATAAAATAAACAATATTGTTGAATTAGAGACCATATATCAGAACTTATTTAACAAGATCTGATTAATTTATTAAGGAAAAATCCAAATATCGCAAATATATTATTCAAATTTTTACCAATAACAAAATGCAATAAAAAAAAAATTGGTTTCGGAGATTATTTTAATATATCACTGAATAATATTTAAGAGTTATTTTTCATTTTATTTCAAATTTGGGTATAAATATTTTATCGATTAAATAGTAATGTATATTTGTTTTATTCCAATTTAATAAATTGAAATTATTTTACATTTTTTTTTTTTTTTTGATTTTCAATTATTATCTATTTCTTAAATAAAAGTTTTAGAAAATTAATCATATTAAAAATTTAATTTTGGCCTAAAGAAATAAATTTCATTTTTCTCTTAATTAGATATTTATTGAAATTTTTTCTAAAAAAAAAAATTAAATTTCAAAGTAATTTATTTTTTTTTTATTTTTTTTTTTATCATAAAATTAGCAAAATTTTTTGGTGGTTATTATTAATAAATTAATGTATTGAGTTTTGAATTACTATTAATGTAATAAAATTTCTGATTTAAAAAATAAAATAAAAATAAAAATCTTTAAAAAAAATGTAAAAATGAATAATTATTATTTTTTTTTTAATTTCAAAAAAAAATCAATAACTTAACTACTTTATCTTTGAACTATTTTGACTTTTTATTATAATTCAAATCTGGATTAAAGACAAATAAGAAAATTAATATATTAGTAGATCAATATCATTTTAAATCTAATTTAAAAAACTTGATGAAATTTAGGTAAATCGGGGTGCTAAGGGATATATATATATATATATATATATATATTCTTTTTTAATTTATAATTTCAGGTGAGTAATAATTTTTGAAATGCAATTTTCTTTATAAAAAACTGATAAAGTCTATTTATAACATAAAAAATACCTATTTAATTTGATTATTTCTAAATAATAATTAATAACTATATATAATCAGATTATTACTTATTTATTTTGAAACACAAACTTTTGATTGGGAAATTATTATTAAACGTTACGTATTATTAAATAATTTTTAAATTATTAATTTCTATTATTATTTTTATTTATCCTCAAGACTTTTTTTTTTTAATTTTTCATTTTTGAGATTTTTTAAGATCATTCACGATTTTTTTAACTATTTTAATAATTCCCTGAAAAAGATTTATTAATTTTTTTTTTTCAAAAATATATTTTTTTCAATAATAATGAATATTATTCAAAACAAAAATCAAAAATATTCTATAATTTAACTTCGACCAATTTAACGATTATTTTATAAACATGCCATATCTTAACTTAACAGATTTCACAAGGTCATGTATATCATACTCAAAAATGGAAATAAACTTAAATAATTGATAATTTTAAAAAATATATTAAATGATCAGAAAAAATCTTAAAAGCAAAACAAATAAAATAAAGAGGCGATTAAGAAAGATATTAAAAAATCAATAATTTTAAATATATTTAATATGGTTAACATTTAATAATAATTTCTGTCTGAAAATTTCAGTTTTTAATAATAAAAATTCAATTATTAGGATTATTCACCTTCTTTCTACATTTTACACTAAATTGATAATTATAAGATAAGATATTACTTTCAGTTTTAAGTTGAGTTTTCCAAGTTTTAAAAAGGTTATTGTCAGTTTATATTTAATATTATGGTTCAATTGGTTTCTTTTTCTTTTTTTTTCGTTAATAAAAAAGAAATAATTGAATAAAACTGTTATCTGAATCAAGAATAAAGTCAATTGTTTTTCAAGTTTTAATTAATTATTATATGTTTTTTTGAAAATAATTTGATTTTTTTATACTGGGTTATTTCCAAGCCGGTTGGTTTATTATTAAAGTTTTTTTATATTGTACTTTCACTGACTAATATAATCTGTTTCTTCATCAAAAAAATAATATTTTTAAATTTGGAAATAATTGAAATTTGTATTTTTTCAAAAGAGTAGAAAAATGGATCAAACTTTTATAAAAACAATAATTCATTTCTGAAAAAAGCTTTGAAAGTAAATTTGATTTTGTAGTAATCATATTTTTCAATTATTTTTTAATTTAAAGATTCCATAAAATTTTTTCGAATTTTCTATTAAATACTGTTATTTTCCAATTAATATATGAAAATTTTTATTTCAATTTCCAAAATAAATATTAATTATAACTGTTACAATCAAATTAGCAGAGTAAAAATTTTGTGTTAGAGTATAACTCAAGAATTTTCATTAATTGTCTAAAAATATCATTTCTAAAAGTCGTTGTCAAGATCTTTGCGTTTTACTTCAACTTATAATCTCGAAAAAATATTTTGGAATATGAACGAAAAATTTTCATTTTTTAATTGTAAAATAATAGTATACTCAAAGATTTTTTTGAACATATTGTTACCTTAAACAAATCAAAAATTGGAAAGATAAGAGTAAATAGATCTAATACTTGATTCTAAAACAATTTTAAATTTAAAAGATATTCTCAACAAAAATTGTTACTAGTACATTTTGTTAAGTTAACACTACTAACTTTGACTTTTACTTGTTTTTCAAACTTTTACTGATAAATTCAAATAAATATCTTGAAAACTTTAACTTCTGTTTTTATTTTAGAAATTATTTTATTAAATAGTTAGAAAAAAGCATTCTCTTGATTTAAATGCTAAGAAAACTTTTTAAAATTGGTTTGATTTCAAAAGATTCTTTCTCTGGAGTTTTTTTGATAGTTTAGCTCCTAGATTACAAAAATTGAAATTGATCTAAAAATTTTATTCAATTTATTAGAATTTATCAGCATGTTCCAAATTAGTAATAATCTTCTTAATTTTTTTATAATTCAATTGTCTGATCATGTTAGTTGTTTTTAAGTTCAAAAATAGTAGGAACTTTTGAAAAGTCTAGTTTGAAGTGAATTCTAAAAAGAAATAATTGATTCTAATTTCCAATTGTATTGAACAATTCCAATGAAATTAAAAATATAAAGGTTATTGTAGGGTTGCCTACAAACTAAAAAAATTAAATTTTTTTTTAGGTACTCTTTTGGGTATTGAGAGAAAAGGAAAATTTTTTTTCCTTCGAATATTGTAAAAAAGTTTAAATGAAGTTCACACTTTTGCTTTAAAAATATACAAAAAAAACAGCTTTTTTAATTATCACTGATTCACAAAGTAACCATGAGTGGTAAATCCAATGAAGAAATTACAATTTTGGGAAAAATCATAATTAATTCCAAAGTCCCCTCTTTTCTGAATAAAATCACAAAACTGTCTCAGTAACTTCGACTTTAAAAAACAAAGAAAATTCTCAATTAATGTTTGCAAAAACTGATTTTTGTTGATTCACATATACGTTGGTTCTTTTCATCTTTGAAACTATAGAGTACAACATTGCCGAAGAGAAAAAAAAGATCAGTTTCGAAATAAATCCGAAGAAATTACAAATTCATACATTATTTTTTAAAGTTTTTTTCAATTTAATCTTGTCTTATCACCCATTCTAAATGTCAGTTGAAATTCTTTCAAAAAAACAAGTCAAAAAGTTCTTCAGCAAGCTTGACAAAGCTACTTCGCCAGTTGCTATTGTAAAAACCGATTTTACAATATTACACACAAACAAAGCACTAAACGAAATGTTTGGATCTTCAAAAAACGAGCTTGAAAATCAAAAACTTTACAATTTATCGCCGAGTTTGAAATTTTTTCACTTAATTCTTTGACTTCCTGATGAGCCTTTGTATTGTCTTAAAACAAAAAAAATCTTTTTTCTCTTTCCTTTTCAATTCCCTTTTTACATTATTTCTAAAAATCGAGAGTAACCTTAAAAAATAAGTGGTAGTAAAAGAGACTTATAAATTGAGAAATGTTTGACACTATTCATAAATCTTTTTATTTCCTCTTTTTTTTTGGGTGACACTCTTCTTCATAAAACCAAATCAAATCAAATCAAATCATCTAAGGTTTACAAGCACACAACAATCTCAAAACAACCACCCATTTATTAAACATATTTAGTCCAATGAAAAAGTAAATATTTTCTTCTTCTTACATTCGAGTCTTCACAATTCTTAATAAAGTACAAACCTTGCTCTTTTTTTTTTTTGCTGTTTCTTTTTCTTTTTCTTTTTCCCTTTCTGTTTCTTTTTATTTGGAAATAAATCCCTTATTAAAGTGGAAAATCACAAGACGTTAGCTATGTGTGCCTTCAAAAAACACTTGACAAATTAGAATTTTACGCTTTTGTTTATGCAACAAAGAAGATTCTTAATTTGGAGCATTGCTATCAATTAGTCTTCAAAAAAACAGAAAATCCCAATAAAGAAAATATGAGTGATCTCTCTTCTATCAAAATCTCTCTTGGCGAAACAACAACAGAAGGGGAAACAGATTCCCAACTTGAAGGTAACTTTCGTTTTTCTATTTCAATTGCTATTTTAGGAAATTAAAAAAGTTGGCTTTTAGGTGAATAAATAACACACCCACAGATTCATTAAATATTTCTGAGACAAGAAGACCATTTTTAATCTGGTCTACTCTCTAAAAATGTTCAGTTGTTTGACATTTTAATCATAATTGTTGTCTTTCAATCAAAAAATAATTTTTTACAAAAGTAGAACAAATAAATTCGAAAGAAAAGGACAATTTTATCATTTTAAAAAATGGGAAAATTCATTTTTTTTATTTTAAACACTTCCTGGGATATTTCAGATCAATTGAAAACAAAAAGAAAAAAAGAAAAATAGCGTGTATGACCACGAAAATTAACCAAAAAAGTTGGATTTAAAATGATCAAAAATCATTTAACATTGAAAACAAAAAATGTATTATTTTGTTTGTATACCTTTTGTTGTATGTGATGTAGTAAATTGGTTTTGTTGCAAATTTGTTTTGAATTGTAAAGCCACCATGAAGTTTAAGACGTGTGTCTTTAATTTAATTTCTTAAACCCTTTGGTTGGAATTTCCCAACAACAAAAAGTTAAATTGAATTTTTTTATTTGTTTTTTCTGAATTGGTATTTTTATTAAATTAAAAAAAATTGACAGTTAAAAAAATCTTTGTAAAAAGTGATAATTTTATCCTTATGTGATTACAATGCTAATAGATCATGGGGCGTGTACCTTATGAACATTTTTGTGAGGGAGAATATACTCAATTTGTAATTAGCGGCCTTCTCGTGAAAATGGTCATTGAAGTGTTTTATTCTTCTTTTGAGTTTTGGTTGGGATGCCTTTAATACCTAATTCATGTATTTTGTAATTAATTGATGAGATTTGGGTAGAAGTTGATTTCTTTGGCCAAATGAATGCTATTGAACTATTTGAAGTGATTTCATTTGCTGTTAAATTCAAAAAAAAGGCGAAACAATTTTTTAGTTAAATTTCCCTTTTTGTAAATCTTAGAACACATCTTTCAAAACATTTAATTCGAAAGAAAATATTGAAAATCAACTAGTTTACAAAGTTACTTAGCATGGAAGTGATTAGTGTCTACCACAGAGGAGAAGTCTAAAATTAAAGTATGTTGCTATTAAAGGTAAATTATCTTAGTTCTCCATGGATCAAATTTCTCTAAAAATTTGATTTATAAAAAAGCTCTCAAAAGTTAAATTCATCAAATAAAGAATATCATTTGAATGAGTAAAAATCCCAACAATTTCAGAAAAAAATCTTCATTTGGCCAGAAATTTAAATGCCGAATCATCAACAATCTATAGGTTTCAACAGTTTAAGTGTATCCATCTTAAATTTCTCAGTAAATGTTTTTTATTGGCTAAAACAATCGGCTTTTTAAAAAAATTAATTAATTAATTAACTCTTTGATTATTTTTTCAAATTATTTTAACATATTTGAAATATATTAAAAACACAACTACTTTCATTAAAAGGCCAACAAAATTAAGGGGTCCAAACTTTAGGCTTTATGCTAGTAATTATTGGAGTAAATCTTGTAATTAAAATAATTTAAAAAATAGTTACTTTTGGAAGTTCTAAAGATATTGGTTATTTAAATCTTGAAACACTAATTATTTTGGTTTTCTATTTTTAGATTTGGAAAAGTAATTGAAAAAAAATTTTCAAAATGATAATTTTTAATTGTGATCCTTGGTAAAAATCAAAAAATTTATTATTCAATAAGAATTATACCAGAGATTTTTGAGTGATTAGAACCATTTAAAGCACTATCATGATTTACTTTCAATTACAATACAATTTAATTATATCCCGAATCTAGGGTGACGATAATCCCTTAAATAAAACTTCAAAATTTTGAAAAATATTTTTGATTAAAAAAAATATATAGCAATGATTGAAATTTTATGTTCTAATAGTTGACTTAGCAGAATTGCCTATTTTAACTGAGAAGGATAATAAAAACACTTTATTGAAATCTAATTTTTTGTAAAAAATTAATAAAAAAATATACACCATTTTATTGTAAATCACTTATAAATATATTTATTATAAGATTTTTTAAATCATTTTTAAACACTTCTAAACTAAATTCCAAAAAATTTCAACACAGTTTAAATCGTTGAAAGAATAACAATACTATACTTTACATCCAATTTGGAAATAATTTTGATTTTAAAAACTATTTTCATTTTTTGTCTTTTTTGTTTTGTTTTCATTAACTTTTTTCCAGTTACGTAATCTTTTTTCCTTAGATCTGTAATTTTTTTTTCAATGGTTGATAGAAGATTAGTGTTGAGTTTGTTAAATTAAAAAATCACATGCAATTTGTTGATGGTATCTTATCATTTGATCGATCGACAATTGTTGGTTAAATTTCAATAAATTCACCAATACATTTTTTGTTATGCTCGTTTCATTATTTTGGGCACACCTGATTTTTATTTTTTTTTATTTTATATTTTTTTCTTTTATTTGGATGAAAATGATTACTTATAAAAATATTAATACTTGATAACTTAAATGTGGTTTTATATTACATTTGAAAAAATATAATAAATTGTGGGTTTTTTTTGTCTATTTTTGATTTTAGGTGTTTTTAAATTTTTGGAATGGGGTTTAGTTTGAAAATCAAATAATTTTTAGTAAAAAAATATAGATTGAGTTTGTTTCTTAATTAAATCTTGTATATACTCCTCAAACATTCTAAACAAATAAACAATTATTTATTCAATTTTTTTTTTTTTTTGTTCTCCAAGCTATTGAATGAATATCGAGCAACCAAAAAAAAAAAAAAAATTCTTAGGGTGTAAAACTTAATGACTAGTTTTATTTATAATTTTGAATAATTTTTGTGTTAAATAAGCTTGATTTTTCTTAACAAAACTATTTTTTTTTTATCGATCTTTGAAGAGGATAAACAACCGTATAAAAAGAAGGGGAAAAAAAACCCGAGAGCCTTTCTTCAATACCCAAAAAAGAAACCGAGAATAAATAACTCAAAGAAATATATAGAGATAGATAAGAGATTATCAGCAATGTTCGAGTGTTCATGGCAATGCGCCAAATTAGTGATTAGAGTTTTTGATGATAACTTTATTATATAATGATACTAACAATTAATTCTCGATAATATTAAAATAATCGCCATTAGTCCAACTTTATCACGAAAAAACATAAAATCGCGATATTCCACATTATTACGATAAAATAATTATCGTGATAAAATGAAAAATTATTTTTTTGAAATCACCAAAAAAAAAAAATCTTGACTTTTAAAAAGCCTTGAGACTTTTATAACTATTTTCCCCTTTAAAAATGTTAGAAAGTGTTTACAAGAGCTGTGAATTCTCTACAGGTGTTTGAAAGTTTTGAAAGACATATAGCTTTATAAACGGAATGAGATTGTTTGTAGTAGAAAAAAAAATATTTTTCCTTTCATTGTTTTTTTTAACAAAATTATAAAATATCAAATGAAATATATGATCAAACTAATAATCATCCATTTCAACAGTATACTTGAATATAAAATGGATGTGTTTTTTTAAAATGAAATTATTATCTTCACAAGTTAAATAACCCATAAGAATAAAGAGTAATTTTCCTTCTTATTGGTGATCGATCAAACAAAAAGCTCTAAGCTCTAGTTGTGTTTTCTGTCCAATACAAAGATATTAAAATTAGAATAATAAGAAGAAAACAATTGTACAAAAAATCTTAATAATTGATGATAATGTGGCTAGGTTGTTGTGAAAGCTTTTGAAAAGTTATCCAACCCCTTTTAGATTTCTGAGAATATTGAAAATGTTTTAACCCAATAGAACACATTCCATAAAGAACAGTTGAAGGGTTGTTTGTTTTAGAAGCTCTTTTATTCAAGGAAATTTACAATACCAGTTTTGACTGAGAAAATATTTATTTATCTTTAATTATTATTGTTGTTGACATAAAAGGATCAATAGGTTTGTCAACCAAATCAAAAGAAAATACAATAAAACTCTTTGATCTGATCCTTGATTGAATCAGGTATCTTTTTTGTTGTTTTTTCAAAAAAATACTTTTTTTCACCTAATCTATTTTTTGATCAAAAAAAATTTCTTTGTTAAAAATATTTCTCAATTAGCCCAAAAACCCATCAATTATTATATCACGATTACTTTTTAATCGCGATACTTTGACATTTATCACGATTTTATAGAATATCGCAATTTTCTAAAATATCGCGATTTTTATAACTTTATCGTGACTTTTGTAACTTTATCGTGGATTGGGCATAGATATCATCAAAACCTCTATTTTACCTTTTCATGAGAATGCAGATTATCATCAATTTGTGTTTTATTTTGCTGAAAATCTGAAATATTTCTGATAAAAATTGAAAAATCGCGATAATGGAAACATTCATGATAATCAAAAAAAAGTCGTAATAAATTGAGAAATTTTATTGAGTTTTTGATTAATGCAGATAAAAAATGACTTAAAAGACCGTAAAAATTAAAAAAAAAATGTAAATTATACTTTATTATTTAATTTTTTTGTAACAGAATAAAAATTATATCTCAAATTTTTGATTTAGCGAATATATTTTCTGGAATAATTTGTAAATTCATGAAAACTATTTGTATTTGTGATAAAATTAGAAATTAGCGATATTCTGCCAAACCCCCTATAATCTTATTTTCTCGCGAAAAAAAAAATACATTGTCACTATTTCTCCATGATCAGTCCAGATATTTTAAAACGCTAAATTCTAACCAATGCCCATAATTCTTAATATTTTGATTACTTAAAAATACTTTTTCATCAAAAAACAATCAAATAAAAATAAATATTATTAGACTTTCTTTGTCAAAAAAAAAACTAAAATAAAATCCTTTTGTGTATTTGAATATAAATTTAAAACAACATGAAAAATTCAGAAATCATTTTTGTACATGTGCATCTGTCTATTAAAATAATATTTTATCTTTCTCATTATTAAAAAAAAAAAAAATAAATAAAAAATGATTTTAAAATATTTATAGAAGAGAATATAGAAGAAAAATTTTCAAAAGAAATCGAAACAATCAAACAAATTATTAATCAAACTTCTGATGAAACATTTAAAAATAATTTTATGAAACATTTGGAAAATTCAATCAATATATTTGATGAATTAGTTAATAAAAAGAATGATAAGATAGACCATTTTAATGAAAAATTGAAATCTGAAAGAAAAAAATATAAAACAAAATATGAAAACTTGGAGTCACATTTACAGAGAAGAATGGACGGACTGGAAAACGAAAAAAACACAAAAAAGGGTCTAATGAGAAAAAACATGCAATTAAGAAACCAAGTTAATAAATTAACCAAGCTGATGGAACGCCAACAAGAAACATCTGGGTTAATAAAAAAATGTTTAAATGAATCAAGTGAATTTTTAAGTTCTGATGAAGATTAATCATTTGTTTTTAATTTAATATATTTTATTTTTATTCATCATTATTTTTGTTCTCAATGAATTTAGTTAGAAATAAAACAATTAGTTCTTCCACTTTTTATTATTTTTTTTTGTTTCTTGTAAGAATTTTCTTTAAAATTATAATGTATAGTCGGGAAAAAATCCCTGGTATGAAAAAAAAAACCAGTACATTAAAAAAAAACCCTGAGAGGTTATTTCAAAATTGTTAATATACGGAAAATTGTTGTTTAATTGCAATTATTTTCAATAAAATCCTTTTTATAAATAACCAAAATTTATTTGAACCTAGTAATAAACCAACCTAAAGTTCATTAAAGTAAGGTGTCTAGAGAATAATCAAGTAATTGTTTGATAGTCATAAAGTAGATCTACTTATTTTGAAAAAAAATCAGGCTTTATATTGAGGTTTGTGAGAGTTTGGAAAATGATAATTTTTTTTCTTGGTTTTTGATTGATTGAATGGTGTTCTGAAAAAGAGAAAATTGATTAACCATCATTCTAATAAATGAGTGAGTTATAATTTCAAAAGTTTGATACTTATCAAAAGGATTTGATTTTAAATAAAAGAAATTACACATCATTTTACGATATATTAACAATTAAAAATCTTTTCAGGGATTTTTTTCACTCCTTTAATACAAAAAAAAATAATAGTATATTTTCAAATAAATGAATTTAAATATAAAAGTTCGATATTTATACTCTGAACATTTAAAAAAGAATATTACCTAACTGTATAAATTTCAAGAAAATATATAACTATTGAGGAACAAAATTAAAGATCGATTTTTTCTTGATCTTCAAGGATTCAATATTTGGTTTATTTTTCTTGTATTTTTAGAATAAGAATTGAATTTAAAATGTTGTTTGTTCACAAAAACCTGTAGAAATTACTAAAAGTGAGATTTCCTAAAAATCAAAATATTTCTCAAATGTTTCTTATTTCAAGGAAACAATTTCAAATTTATAAAGATAAACAATTGAAAATATTTTTAAGAATTTTCAGTTTTACAATGTTCTGTTATAGAATGGTTCTAATTTCCTAAGAATACCCGTGTTTCCTGGACAAGTATGAACAACAAAACTAGCAAAATCGAAATATTTTAATCTCAAAACAATGAAATATTGAAACTTGATTTAAAATTGAAATACCGTCATTTTCCAATTAATAAAGCAAAATTGCTTTTTGTAACTTTTCAAATATTATTATTACAATAATGAGTCGTAAAATACAAAGTTTTTCACAAAAACAATTTTAAATGGTCATTTTTTGAGGTAAAAATTTCAGTTAATTGTAAAAAAAAGAACAAAATTTTCATACATCTTTTCTAAAAAAACACACAATCCAAGAATTAAAACAAATCGTCAAAGTCCCCAATTCTAAAAAGAAAAATTATTAATTTGTGCTTGGTTTTAATAAAAAAAAATTTGGAAGTTCACTGAAAATAAAATTTTTGAAAAGTTAACTGAATGAAAATTTTGTTGCATTTATTTTGTAACAAAGAGAAAACTTCCTTATCGAAACTTTTGGGAAACAATATTAATTTTTTAATTTGTTTTTTATTCAAAAGCGGAAAGAATTAAACCTTCCTTTTCTTTCTGTTCCTTTTCCAGATCCAATTGTCGAAGAAGTAGGTTGTCATTATATTAGGTTGGTCTTTGTGACAAGATTATGGGCGAATTTCAAATCTCAAATGAACGAGTCAGTTTGAGAATCGAAAAAAGAAATGAAAAAGAACCAGGAATTATTTTCACCTTTAATTGCAAATAATTGTTTTTCATTTTGGAATTGTACCCCATTAACTTTATCTAAAATTTAAAGAATCAAAAAGAGCAAATAAATTAACTTAAAAGCCTTATAATTCAAAAAGAGTAAAATTTGTCAAATGTCAAATATTCGGGAATAAATTTAAAAAAAAACAAAAAACGTGTGAAACTTTTTTTCATTTTTTTTTTCCAAATCGTTCCAAAATTAAAATTTTCAGTAACACCAACAAAAAATTTTCTAAATTTTCCCAAATAAACAAATTTAACTCAACAAAACAGTATTAATTCGATCTTTTTAATGAAAGGTGTACGTTCAAAATCAGAGTTAAAGTTTGTTCTTGTTAGGCTAAAAGAAAGTAAGACAAGCGAGATCGTGTATATTAACGATCTACTTAAAAAAATGAAAAATCACAACGAACCCTATCAATGTGAAGAAGAAATCATAGAAGACTGGGAGTGGCCGTTTAAATTAATTGAACTGAAGAAGATCACAAAAAAAAAATGCAAAAAGCCTTTTTATATTTGCACTCATTATGAAAACGTCCCAGAAACATATGTTGGACATTATAATGACTTAAGGAAATATCTTAAAACGAAATACAACAACGAATTTGATTTACATACTGACAAAAGAGATGATGAGTTTTTTGAAGATCAAGATCGTGAAAACGATAAAAAGAAAATAGTCAACAAGCATCTCAACAATACAGCATCCAAACCGATGAATATTTTATTTGCAATGTGCCATTACATCGCAATCATTCGCGTTATTCAGGGAAGAAATATGCCAAAAATGGATAAAATGGGGAAATGTGATACCTTCTTGGAGTTTAGTTGTTTAGACCTGAAAAGGAAATCACCAATCCTAAGAACAAGTACAGTCCGCAAGAAATTTAACCCAAAATGGGATGTCAGCGAACCCAGGATTATCATTAATCTTGGTTTAAATGGCTATGATACACGGAAAATAAAATGTGACTGCTTTGATTGGAATAAAATTGGTTCCAACGTGAAATTCGGTTCATTTGAAATTTCTTTAAATCTTGATAAAAATCCTCTTGGCCAAGCATTTGTTAAGTCTTGTAAGATTAATACAGATCCTGAGAAAATTAAATTAAAACAGCAAAATGACCAGCCAAGTTATATCGATCTTTCAATTATAATTTGGAAAGAAAAAGGCAAAGTTGGTTTAAAATAAAGCTTATTACCAGTGCTACTACTCTTACTATTATTATACCTTGCTTTTTACTTTGGTTTAACTGCCACTCTAATTGCCACTGTTACTTGTACTAGTAATGGCCACCCAACCATGAAAATTTATTTTTTTTTTTTGAAAAATTGGAATAGATTGATTTTCTTAACTATTTTCCAGTCAAAGATTACCCCTTGTAACTGAGGGGGATAAAGCGTTTAACGGGTTTGATTGGATATTAGAAAAAAAAATATATTTCTAGAAATTTCAAAATTGAAATCATTTTTTCACATTGTTCTTGTTTTTTTTTGTTTTTTTTTTTGATACTCCTCATCACTACAAGGAAAATTTTTTCAAAAAAAAATCTCTAAATTTTGTATTTTTGAAATACACTCATATAATAAATATTATTATACATAACAATTTTCAATGAGGTTTACAACTTTAATAGATATTAATAGGAATTGAAAAAAAAATGAAATTTTTCAGTAATATTTTTTTCATTTTTAATTGTAAAATTTTTGAATTTTTTAATTGACTTAGTAGAGAGATAATTTTCAAGTATTTTTTTAATAGTATAAAAGTAAACATATTTTTCAATTTGAAAATAGTACAAAATATTTCAATCAAAAGATATTGCTCAATTAAATTGAAAATCTGATTTTTTATCTGTTTTTGGACTATTTTTTATCATTTTATTTTTTTCCCTGTTTAAGTTTTTATATACGTTCCCGGTTGTTTTCTGCAAATTGCTTTAACATATATTCTTTTTTCAATCTTAATGTTCAATCAAAAATTAATTCATTTCAACTTTTTTCAATATAAAAATACCCTGAAAATAGGTGTTTTTTTCAAAAGTCGGTATTTTTGAAAAGGGGGGTATTCAGATTTTCAAGAGTTTAATAGCTATCCTTTTTTTATTACATAAAATTATGATAACTTTGAAAAAATAATTTATAAAAGAAGTATAACTTAAATCCAATGTATAGTTTTGGCTAACTTTAATTTTAGGTATTTAAATTTTCCTTGTAGTGATTCATTTGCATATTTTTTTTTTTTTTTATTACAAGATCTATAGGCACAAAGTAGAAACGAGTTATACTTTGGTTATTGAAAGAGTGAGAATGATTGTAGAAAAATAACCTTGATTTCTCTTGGAATTTTCTTTGATCTTGGATCTTGAAGGGCAGATCCAACCCTTTTTTTTTCTCAATGGTTTAACAAAGAATTTTGAGTTTTTCAATTTTTAAGGGTAATATCATTTTGTGATAAAAAAATTTTTTGAAATTGAAAAAAATTTTTGGAATTTTTAAGAAGTATCTAATAACCAATTAAAAACTAATCAACATGTGAAGAGTGATCAATCTCCAAAAATCAACAATCAAAAAAGAGGACATTTTTAGAAAAACACCCAAAAGATCGAAACTCAATCCCCAATTTGAATCGTTTATGAATTATAATTTTGAAAACAATTATGTTAGTTTTTAAGTTTCTCTCTTTGGCGCTTTTTCAGATCTTTAAGATTTTTTTTTCATTTTTTTCTTTCCCCAAATGAGTTATTTTTATCTCAAGAATGTTACAAAATCTTTACTCTTTCAAATTTAGAGAGTTATAATCTAACTACAAATTAGATAAAATTGAATTAAATTGATTGCCAAACGAAGAAAATAGTTGATTTTTAATTGAAGAAATTTAACCCTAAGTGAATATCAAATAAGAAATAAGTAAGTAATTTTTTTTTTTATTATTTTTGATTTTTTGTAATCGAGAATGCTTAAAAACTTTTTTTTTTATTTGGATTTTAGTATTTAAAAATTGATATTTAGAATATCCAAAATTGTACACTTTTTTACATTTTTTACAGTTTCAAGATTTATAAAATTATTATAATAATAAAAACCCAAAAACTGATTACTTACGTTTTCCTTTTTATATTACTAATTGTATTTTCAATATATTTCATATATATTAGAATATAATTGTAAAATAATCACTGGGTAAATTATTTAAATTGTCAAAAAAATCAATTTTTTTACATGCTATCTACATTTTGAGACAAATTTGAGAAAAATATTAGTCAACTTCAAAGTCTAAATAGTGATGAATCACCCTTTAAAATTTTCTTGAAATGTATACTTTTCTTCCAAATTTTTGAATTTTTGTCATAATATAATCACCATTGTTAAATAAAACAATATACTTTTACTATTATTTCTCTAATCATTTTGGAGACATTGATCTAACCAAGGCTTAGTAATATGATTTAAGTTCATATACAGCACACATTAATAAACCCCTTTTCACTCAAAGGGGCCCAACATTATTTTCAAATATCAATTATTTTATATAATTTACCTTTGAAGAACAAATAAGAAATAAACAGAATAATAAACCTCAAAGAAATGTTGATACATGTCTGAAAGAAAACTAATTAATCAATAGCTTTTCTTAAAAATTGAAAAACTCAAATTCTTATGGCCCTATTGAAAAAAACAACAATGTTCGTTTTGGACTTCTACTGGTATTTGAATAATAAATATGAAACATTTTTCACTTCATTTTCCATACTTTTCTTTTATAAATCAAGTACCCAAACGAAGTGTATTGGGATTTGTGGTCTCTATTTGAAAAAGGAAATGTAAATGAAGTGAACATTTTCCACATTTATTAAACAAATACCAAGATCAAAGATTGAATAAAATTCCAATAGAAATCAATATGATTTCTCAACAATCATTTCCATGGTTTCAATAACCCTAGAATAACAGATTTTTTACCAAGTGACTATTGCTCTTGCAATAAAAAAAAATTTGCAACTGAATTAGGTTTTAAAAAAAAATCTGAAAAAAAAAACAAAAATGTGAAAAAATGATTTAAATTTTGAAAATTTGCAAAAGAAAATTTTTCATCGAATATCTATGTAAACCCTTTAAACACATGTATTTTACCCATTATAACTGGACAAATTTGAGTGAAAAATAGTTTATTATACTTCCCAGTGGTTAACCTCGAATATCTTGAGCATATCTAATATAAATATATATTTGATGATATTTTTGACAAAAAGTAAAAATAAAAAAAAAATAATAATTTATTGAAAGAAAAAAAAGATTTTGAAAATAAATTTAACATATTATGAACCCAAGTAATAGGGTTTCGACAACGAATTGTTTTTTGCTTTGACACTTATACCCAAAAAAAATAATTTTATGTTCTTGTGATTTTTTTACAATTGGATTACTTTTCACAATAATCTTTTGGCTTTTCAAATTCATAGATTTAAAGTTGAATCATCGACTGATCTATAATAATTACTGAATTTCAAGATTTTTTGTTTTGATTTTAAAATCTAAATTTGAATAATAAAGATGAAATTAAGTTGACAAGTAGAGATTCCATAAGAATATTATAACGATATAAGAGAAATATTATTCTAAATCATATTTAACTTGTTTTTAATAAATATCACAGGAATTTAATTTCTCTCGTTTTATTTTAGAAAAAACCAAAGAAATAGATAAAAAATGAAATTGAAAAAATGAAAAATAATTCCAATCAAGTAAAAATAGAATCAATTACCGGTTTAAGAGGCTGTAAAATAGGAAAAAATATTTTGAATTTCAAATATTATCTCACAAAAAATATTAATAGATTGACTTCATCTATAAAACAAAAACTCAAACAATAATTAAAATCAAAACCTTTTTGATCATTTATTGAATAATAAAATTTATTTAATCACAATAAAAAAAAAATAAAAAAATACCTTTTTTTTCTTTCTAAGTTGATATTTTAAATGGTTTTGAGGTGATAAATAGCACATTTTTATCTCAAATTTTACATAATGAAACTACAAAAAAAAAAAATTTCTTTTCCTTACTCTAATGAAACATCATTTAAATCAATCTATTACTCATTTTCAAAATTAGAAATGAGAAAATTTTCTTTAAGATAGATTTTGTAAAAATCTAGAAGTATTATAGAAAATCAATCTATAAAAAATTAAAGATTTATAAACTATTCAATATGTTTTTTTTTTCACAATTATTTCATATTCTAGAAAATTTTTTATCAATGTTAAAGGATTAAAAATAAATACCATATTTTTCAAAAAATATTTTAAAAGTATATAAAAACAATTTATTTTGTAAAAAGGGATATTCAGACACTAATTTTTTGAAAATAATAATAATAATCACAAAAAAATAAAATTTTTTCAAAAAAAAAATATTTTTTTTGTGCGAAATCTCTAAATACATCGAAATAAATAAGGAAAATGGGATGAAACTTTTACGTATACAACATTTCTTATATTAAGATGTTTTTTTTCTGGTAAAAACATTTAGAACTTTAAAAAAATGTGTGATATTTTGAATTAAATCCTTTTATATTTTTGAAATATACAATTAAATCTAAACAATCTAAATAAAATATGTAAAAGGTCTTTCAAAAGGTTTATGTGTAATTTATCATTTGTTTAATTTTGAATAGGGATCTGGATATCAATTAGATAATTGTATAAACAATTTTCTCCCACTTATTTTTTGAATTGAATTTAGATAATATACATTACATATTCATTTTTGTTTAAGAATTTTAGAAAATTGATTTTATTTTTAAATACAACCTTTCCAAGGCTACCATAAAATTTTAAATAAAAAAAAATTGAGTTTTCTATTCTTATTTTCAATTTTCAAAAAATTCGGAAATAAGAGTTATTATTCAAAAAAAAATTTTAATAAATGAGCTATTATTCAAATTTTTGAAACATTAAAAAAAAAATATTTTGAAGATTCATGAAGCAATGAAAAATATAGTTCAAAAATTGTAAATTTTTAAAGATCAGTCAATATTGATATTTTTTTGGGACTTTTTTTGGACTGATAAAATTTAAGTTTCATGGGATCTTGAATATTTTTTTTTTAATGTTTCAAAAATTTGAATAATAGCTCATTTATTAAAATTTTTTTTTGAATAATAACTCTTATTTCCGAATTTTTTGAAAATGGAAAATAAGAATAGAAAACTTAATTTTGTTTTATTTAAACTTTTATCGTAGCCTTGGAACAACTGTAACTATTCCTGTAAACAAATTTAATTTATAATAAATAATTGTTGAATAAATCTAATACTTTAATCTTTCATATTAATTTTTATAAAATTGTATTTTTATAGAAGTTATCTTCTCCATTTTTAAATTAGTTTATTATTTTATTCCATTCTTACATCACAAAAGGATGAAAAAAACTCGTTATTATTTATTTATTTATTTTTTTCCTTTAAAGAACGAGGACATAAAATCCAAATTATGGTGATTAGGGTTCCCAAAATTTATGAACCCAGAAAAAATTGAATTTTTCTCTATTCTTTTGAATTCTGGAAAAAAAAAAAGACACCTATGAAAACCTTAATTTGAATTTGAGATACTACTGAACCAAGTGAAAACGCATTTCTAAACGATTCTCTCAAAAATGAGCTCAGTCTCATAAATTGTTAATGATTTTTCTCTAAGCCCCAATTCATATACAGGCTCGATTAATCTCCCTAAGAACATGTTTTATGGTTTTTACGATTTTCAAAAAGATTAAAATCTACCAGTAGATTTCTTCAAAGAATTAGTCGTACTGTGAAGCATCAACTCTTTTTTTTTAAATCAAAAACAGTAGATCGTGGTGATTGTTGTAACTTTTTGAAAATCATAGCAATCATAAAACATGTTTTTAGGGAGATTAATTGAACATGAATTTCAGATTGTAAGCTTAGAAACTTTAACAATATCTCATACCTGTTCTTTAAAAACTGTTTATTTTGTTCTTACAAATTATGTTGAGTATCAGCAAATAAATAAAACTTTTTTTTAGATCTTCAATTTTTTATCACCTACAAATCCAAAGATAAGATTGTTCAATTGACTTTGATAAAATATTTTCTGAAATAAAATAATATTTTCAATCTTGAAATCTTCCTTTTTTCACAAGATTATCAATCTCTTGAAATAAGAATTATTCTTATTATTTCTATTTACTAGTTAAATAAATAAATTATAAATTTATGAAACTATGTATTTTTTCCCCTATCATTAGTCTAGCGTTTAACATATTCAACATTAGTTATTAAATAGATAAATAAAAAATAAAAAAAAAGTTTTTTTAAAAAAATAAAATGACAAATTAATTTTAATCATTTAAATTTTTTGTTGTTTGATTTTTTTTTTCATTCAATTTCTGTTTTTTTGAAAAATAGTTTTTATTTTTAATCTTCATCAGATGAGCTTGAATGTTCTGTTAAACAACTTTTAATTTTTTTAGTAATTGAATAGTTTTTTTCTATTAATTCAGAGATTTTGTTTATTTGATTTTTCATAGATAAATTTTGGCGCACTAAAATTTTTTTTTTGTCTTTTTTTGATTCTGAATTAAAAATGTTTCTTTGTAAATGCTCTTCTAAATTTTCATATCTTTTTTGATTATTTTTTCGATCAGTTTCCAGTTTTCCCATTAAATCCTCAATCTGTACCTTTTTTTTCCCCATTGATTTGTCGTAAATCTCTTTTGAATTATTTAGGTGAATTAACATTTGCTCTTTGAGTTTTTCTTCTTCTATTTCATTTATCATTTTTTTCAGATACTCAAAATTTTTTATAAATGTGCTTGTTCCTATAATTTTTAAAAAAGAGAAAAAAAAATATTTAGTATTCTAATTGATTATTAGAGATATGATTTCAAAACATTGTAATTATTATAATTGATTTCCATAAACATATCGTTCAAGACAATAGTTATAAACTTTTGGGATGAATGAAACACATTGATGCACTAAAATCCATCGTTAAACACACAAACGTTGCACAAAATTTAAGTCTCAAAAAAAATTCCAAATTAAAGAAGATTTTTTGTTAAATATTTTTTATACAAATTATTTTCCGAGAATACAAAATTTGTTTCTTAAATTTGGGATTTTTTTTGTAACCGAAATTTTGTTCAAAGTTTTTGTACTTAAAAGTGGCACCGATTTAGGAATTATTAAATATTTTTAAATAGTGCTAAAAAAGTTGAGACACTTTAGAAAGTTAAGACTTTTTTTTTTAAAAAAAAGATTTATGGAACCAAAAATGATTATAAATTTAGAAAAATGAAAAATGGGGAAAAGGGAAGAAAGAATAAAGAAAGAAAATAAAGATATTCTCATCTTAACTATTTTTCAAAAATTTTGAAACACTTTATAATTTTAATTGGAAGTTGTTTTTTTTTTGAGTTTTATCTCAGATTTTTATCAAAAAATATTTTCAAATTTTTGGATCAGAATCATTTTTTCTAATTTTTCAATATTCAATTTCTATATTAAAATTATTTTTTTGAATTTAATCAAATTTTCTTTTCCTTATGTTTTTCTTTTTCAAATTTTTGTTATTCTTTTTTTTTTTTTTTTTTCTTTTTTTTTTTCTTTTCTTTCTTTTTTTTCTTGTTTTTTTTTTTGATACTTTTTTCCCAAAGATCAGGTGGAAAAAAAAAAGATCTTCAAAAAGACAAATAAT
Source organism: Anaeramoeba flamelloides (assembly GCA_027625915.1). Taxonomy (NCBI): domain Eukaryota; family Anaeramoebidae; genus Anaeramoeba; species Anaeramoeba flamelloides. The sequence continues at coordinate 11,960,091 of JANTQA010000015.1, forward strand.
CACTAAAAAAAATTTGAGATGTGGTAATGTCTTTTAATGATAACTTTAATTATTATCAAAAAATCTGTTATTAAATTTTTTTTCATTGAAAGTTTAGTTATAAAAAATCCGTAGTGCTCATTTTAAAATTAATGATTCACTTTTTTTTAAGTTTTACTTTTGTTTATTATTTATTTTTTGTAATGTCGTGCTTGTGTGTGTCTTGAATAACTTAAAAGTGGATTATTAAAAAGATATTATAATTAGTTGTTCTTGATAACTTGTGAATATTTTTATTTTCTATTTATTATTTCAAAATTTAGGTAATTTTTTGAAATATAGTTAATATCTGAAAATTTTTGAATTTAAAAATTGTGATTTTTTTTGCCTATTTTTTATTTTGAATGTGTTCACATTTTTAGAATGGGGTTTATGATAAGGAAAAATTCGGCATTTTTTTTTTTTTTTGTAAACTTTTTTAAAATGACCAAATTTTTGATTGAATTCTTTATATCTCTTTTTCTGAATAGAAATTAATTAATTTTTATTTTTCTTCTCTTTATTATTTAGTAAATTTTCTTTGATTACTCCTTTCTCACAATAAATAAATAAATAAATAAATTTTTCATTTTCAAGAAAGGATTGCTATCAATAATGAATTTTGGTGTTTTTTTTTTTTTTATTTTCTGTAAATCTTCAAGGTTTCAAAGAGCTAAATTCACCATAGATTCATCTATAATCAAAGTATTTATAATTGAAAGTAAATCACATTAGTTGGTTTTTGGTTCAAATGTCTCTAAAAAATCTATGATAAATATTATTGACATAAAATTATTAGATTTTTTTTACGAAGGATCTCGATGAAAAATCATTAGTAATATTATTTAACAATAAATTATAAGATTTTTTATTAAGAATCACATTTAAAAATATTGAGTTTTGATTTTTTTTTAATTACTTTTTCAAATCTAAAAATAGAAAACCACAATAATAGTATTCCAGTATTTAATAATTCTTCTTTAGAACCTCAAAAAGAAACTATTTTTTTCAATTTTTTAATTTTCAAAGATGAACTCAATAATCATAAACATAAAAACAAAAATGTTGATATTTTTTGTTTCCTTTTTATAAAACATTGTTGAAAAACTATTTTCCCATCAAAGGGCCACAGTTTTTATGAGTTAATTACGTGCATTTAAAGGGTTTGAATCGATATTAGAAGAAAAATCTAAAAAAATTTTTTGACTTTGAAGAATTTAGATTGATTATTCAACCTTTAAATTTGTGTCTAAATGTATTATTTTTTTCTGAAAATTATTCATTTTTTTACTCATACACGTCTATCTTTTTTAATTACTGAGATCGGATTTTGGTACTATTTGATTAAGGGACTAATCTCTATTAATTTTTTTTACCTAAATTTAATAGAGATTGAGAAAATTTTTTGCCAATTACTTTGATTTGTAAACTCTCTTTATTTTAATTATTAAACATATTTCTAGATAAGGAATCCTTATTCAGAAATTGGTCAAAAATAAAATAATAAAATAGAGACTAGTCCCTTAAATTGAATTATTAGAGCCATTTGAACTCTGGAACGCTAATATGATCAACCTTCAATAGCAACATACTTTAATGGTAGATTTCTCCTTGTATTGACGCTAATCCCTTAAGAGAGAAAGTATTTTTTCAATTCTAAAATAGCCCTTATCTTTGATAGCCCTAAATTCATCCAACACAAGTAATAAAAAAATATCAGATAAATAAATTAGTATCTGAAATTTCAAATTAATTGATTATTTTTATTGCTTGGTGGTAAAAATTGGTTTGGTTTCTTTTCAATTTAACTTGACTGAAGACTTGTAGATCTTAAAATAATTGAATTGACAATTAATTATTAAACCAAGTGAACACAGCTGTTCTAAAAAACTGTGGACGAAAAGTTTTCTAAACGGAACTACAATCTGTCTAATTCACCTGCTTAAAGTAACTTGAGAAAAAACTTATCTTAGAAACTTTTTAGAAAACAGCAATAAAAAGGACGAATAAGATTTTTAACAACCTAACTAAGAAAAATCATTTTAATATAAAAAAAATCTAATTACCTGTATTTAGATCTTCAGAAGAAGAAGTAAGATCGTTGGTTTCCTTTGTTTTATTGTTTTCATTGTAGCGTGTTATGATTAATTGAATAAAATATTTTTGAGTGGTTAGGATTGTTGTGGCTGTAACGATGTAACTATTTTCTTCATTCAGATGGTTTTTTAAACAGCATTGAAATTTTTCGTAAAAAGACCCTCTTAATTGCAAGCGATGTGGAAATCAAAAAACAAAAAAGAAAAGAAGAAAAATTATTTCACAAAAATCAAAGAATAGAAAATTAAAAAGAAAGTAATTACTCGAAAAGTTCCAAAATTTTTTCTAAGAAGAATTCTTTTGTTACACTTTCAGTACCTTCAACTTTTGTTTCTTCTTTTTCAATTTTGTTGGTGTTATTTTTTGTTTCTTCTGTTTGATGAAGTTGAAATTTTGATAAACAAAAGAAAAAAAAAAGGATTAACAACAAAGAGTGAAATTTTAACAAAAAAGAAAAAAAAATACCTTGAATAAAATCAACAAAGCTTAGAGTAAGAGCCTGATCTTTTCCAACACCAAACTCATTTAAAAAAAATTTGTTTGCAAAAATAATCTTGGAATCTGGGTCAATAATCAAGACGCTTTCATTTAGCTTTTCCAAATTTGGAATAAGTTTCTTTTTGAGATCGTCGTCCATCAGAAAATAAAATATTTGAGAAAAAATAAATTTTTTACCATGAGAAATGATTTGACAAGATGGAGAGAATTAATTTTTCCAGAGACACTGAGCTTTTTTTCAGGTTGCCCAATATAATCAGTGAAAGGAATTTATATTTTTAAAAATATCACTTCAGAAAAGTTTGTGACAAAATCACAAAAGAAATTTCATGATTGAAAGGAATAGAATAGTTTTGGATATTATTGAGAATTAGAATTCCAAAGCTGATGATTTGAATATTCTTTTCATCGTCACATTATTGTCATTCTATTTTGGAAACTACTTTGGTAAAAAAATTTTGATATCAAGTGTTTCAATTAGACTGGAGTGACCAAATAATTACTGGTCTAAATGTATTCATATCTTAAATCCTGAGGATCTCTTGATTTATACATCTTGTGTGTATTATTAAAATTCAAATTAAACAAAAAAATCTAGTATCATAGCATTGCTGTATTAGGAATTATTCGAATCAAACAATTATAAATTTGATATTTATTCTACACTTATAAGAGTGTGTTTATTATTTCATCTTGTTCAAACATCACATCTAAAAGAATATTCCATATTTAAAATCTATTTTTAATTTAAAATAGTGGATATTTTAAGTAAATTTTACTTGTGGAATGAAATATGTTTAAAATTTTTCATATTTTTTCAAATATTTTGTTTTTTATTAATTTCGATAAAAATCAATTTTCAAATAAATTTACTCTTTTTTTAGATAAATTTTTTAATTTGATCCTATAATTTTAAACAATGGTTTTTTTAAATATGAGAAGTTTAAAAAACCAATCTTATATTCACTTTTTGTTTATTACACTTTACTTTTGTCATTTAATCATTATTCCTTTTAGAAAAAAGAAACAGGTTTTTAATATATTTCAAGAATTTATCAAGTAAGTACATGGTTATTTGACATGATTATTTTCCTTTTTTTTCTTTTTTAAAGCGGTTTTTAAAAAGAAATATCTATTTATTTATAATCTCAGATTATTAATTGTTATTTTTTTATATGATATCATATATAAGTAGATACAAGCTATTTTTTAAATATTTATACTCACTTATCAATGTTATTGGAAGCAATTTTCTAGTTTAAACACGGATTCTTATATATAAAAAATTTTCTGATTGTTAAAATCAAAGTTTTTCTTCATCAAATTTTTCCTTATCTTTTTTTTTGATCATTTTTTTTTTCCTTTTTCTTTTTCTTATTCTTTTTCATTTTTTTTTTTTTTTTTTTTTTTTTTTTTTTTTTTTTGTAAAAGATTATGTTGAGAAAAAATGATCTTTGACAAGTCAAATGATCATTTCGAAAATTGATATTGTGTAATTTATTTTTAAATGAAATTTATTATTTTTAAAACAATTCTTCATATTAACTTTTTTTCAGTGAAAGTTCAATAATAAAAATTCTGTAATGCTCATTTCAAAAATTTTAATTCACTTTGTTTTTTTAGTTCTTGGTTTTATTTTATTTAATTTATTAAATATCAGGTTAATATGTATCACCTGTATTAAAACATTTTTGGTTTCATAAAACTTGTTTTACACGCCTGAGCGACGTGTAAAATTCTTTTATCTGATATGTATATGTAATCAAAACACAAAAAAATCGGTGAACTGATCGAATTTGGAATTGGTTATAAAGTTAAATTTTGACCACTTTTCTTTGAGAACGAGTAATTTTTTTGAAAAAAAATTAATTAACTTTCTTAGTGGTTAAAGAAGTTTACAATATTCAAGTGTTTTAAGTGTAAAACCCACTTTTTATTGTTTTGGTGTTTTCATATTAGAAAATCAAACTATTTCCATGGTAAATGCAACTCCCTACTTAAATGGGAAATTGTGGATTTCAATTGTTTTCCAAGGATTTTAATGCAATTACATACTTTCTGTTTTCTTTTTTTTTTTCCGTGTTTTTAATTTTTTCGTTGACATTTTTTTACATCCCAGAAACAAAAATTATGATTCCAAAAGAATTTGAGAACTTTTTCAAAAAATATTAAAATAAAACAACAATGAAACAAAAAAAATGGAAAAAAATGAAAAAAAGTTATTTTTGCAGTCTTTCGTGATTTACCAACTATAAGTTGTACTAACTGTGATTAATATATATATATATATATATCTGTGTGTGTGTGTGTGTGTGCGTGCGTGCGTGCGTGCGTGTGTGTGTGTGTGTGTGTGTGTGTGTGTGTGTGTGTGTGTGTGTGTGTGTGTGTGTGTGTGTGTGTGTGTGTGTGTGTGTGTGTGTGTGTGTGTGTGTGTGTGTGTGTGTGTGTGTGTGTGTGTGTGTGTGTGTGTGTGTGTGTGTGTGTGTGTGTGTTTAAAATGATTAAAAAGTTAATTAATAATAAGATTTACTAATTAATGTTACTCAAATTCAAATGAAGATATATATATCCCTTAGTTCTCCAAATATCCTAATTACCTGTGAAATAAAATTTTTATTTTTAATTGTTATAAAAGGATTCAAAGATATAGAATTTATGAAAAAATTATCTTGTGGATAAAATTTTATCATAAAAATTGTTTAGTTACATACAATAAAAAAATAAAATGAAAAAAAAAAAAAAAATTTAACATTTGAAAAATTTTTCTTGGTTCTTATGATTTTATTATTATACTAACCAAATTTTTTTAAAATAATTTTTTTTTATATTGAAAAGTTTGTCTACATATCAAAAATTCTTTTTTTTTGATGATTAAAACACATCACACTTTACTGTATTTTTTTTGGTTCCATTTTACACCCCAAACTTGCATAAAATACTTTAATAAATATTTTAATCATTATAAAAGATATTTTAACATCACATTCGAGATTCATTTTAACTATTGGTTAACATTCAATATCAATGGCAATATATATTTGTTTCAAAATAATTTAAAAATAAAAAAAAAATTTTAAATTTTTCAAACAAAATAATATTTTTGTCATTGAAATTTGTTAATTTTTTAACAGATATTTTATTCAATTTTAATTGATTTAAAAAAAAGTTTACGTAAGATCAATAATTGTTTTTTTTTTTGATTTTTCCTATTTATTAATTTTTGACTTTTTAAAATTTAGACATAAAATAAACAATATTATTGAATATGAGACTATATATAAAACATTATTTTCCAATCTTAATTAAATTTTGAATAAAAAATTAAAATTTTACAAAGATATTTTCAGATTTTTATTAATCACAAAAGTCAAAAAAGAAATAATTATTGGTTTCTCGACTTATTGTATTATCTTTGAATAATATTTAAGAGTTATTTTTTATTATTTTTAATTTAGGGCTGATTGCTTTATCTCTTTAAAAAAAAATTATTGATTTAATTTGAAGATATTTAATGAAATTTATTTTACAATTTTTTATTTTTATTTACTTGTTTTTTCAAGTATTACCTATTGTTTAAATTGAAGTTTTATAAATTTATTCATATTAAAATTTTAATTTTTACCGAAAGAAATGAATTTCATTTTTCTCTTGATTAAAATATTTAATGAAATTTTATCTAGAAAAAAAAAGAAAATTTTTGGATTATAAATTTTATTATTTTATTAGCTTTATCATAAAATTAACAACTTTCTTTGATTTTTATGACTAATAAATCAAAGTATTGGGTTTTGAATTATGATTATTCTAATAAAATTTTTTATTCAAAATATTTAAAAAAAAATAATAAATCTTTTTATAAAAATGTAAAAATGAATAATTAATTTCTTTTTCCAATCTTTAAAAAAATATAGATTAACATAACTATCTTGATTTTGAACTAATTTGACTTTTATTATAATTAAAATTTGGATTAAAGACAAATAAGAAAATAAATATATTAACACATTACTACGGATTTTAAATGTTTTCCTTTAAAAAACTTGATATCTTTTAGTCAAATAAAGAGTGCCAAGGAAGTTTTATATATTGCTATTGAATTGTAATCAAATGATAAAAAAATTTTCTAGATGATATTCGGCAATTTTTACTAATTAATTAATTATTTATTAAAATATTTTGTGCAATTTTGGGGTACGAAGCCTCCCTCCTCCTAAAAAAAAACAAAATCCCAGTAGTATCTGATGTGTTTTAATCATTAAAACTATGAAGTTTTTGAAATTTATACAAACTTTTCAAATATAAAAAAATTTTTTTAACAAAATTTCAATTAAGAAATAATTAAATTATAATAACCAAGAAAAATTTTTCCAAAGTTAGATTTAATTTTTTTTTGATTTTATTTTATTCTTAGAGGTATCTATTCAAATTTTAATTATAAAATTTTCTTTCTAAGATAATTTTTAATAATTTTTATATCTTTTAATCCTTTAATAAGAATTCAAATTAAAAATTTTATTTTAAAAGTAACTTGGATATTTAGATTACTTGGGGATATATTTATTACAAAATTTTCGGGTAAAATTACAAAAAAAAAAAATAAAATTAATTTATTAAAAAGAATCAAGGTTTTTATAATAGAAATATGATCTATTTAGAACTCAAATAAAAGGATTTTAATCAACCCATGTTGTTTTTCATTATTCTACCTTAAAAATTATAATTTTTTTTCAAAAATTTTTTTATAGAAAAGTAATTAAAAAATAAAATTTTGTGATCTTTCTATTTTTTTTAGAATTGATTTACTATTTAATAAATAGTGTTAATTTTTTTTCAATTTTATCTATATAAAGTTGAATTTTCAACTTATCAAAAACAATTGATGAAGTTGATGAATTTTTTTTTTGATTTAAAAGGACTTTCTACTAAAAAAACAAAAAATGTAAATAATTTGTTTGGTACAAAGTACTTTCGAATATTATATATTCATTTTTTTTTTTAAACAGATTTAACTTTTTTTTGGTGAATGATTTCTCGATTCAATTCCCCTGGTTTTCTTTTTGAAAATAAAAAATAAAAAGTTGGGAAAAAGAAGATAAATGAAAAACAAAAAATAAAAAAAAAATTTCAAATATAAAAATCGATAGATTTAAGTTTAAGAACTTGAAAATAGTATAATTGATTTAAGTTCTCAAAGGTTGTATCATCAAATTTTATGATATATTAACTACAGATATCAACATAAAAAATTCCAAAAATAAATAGTTATTAAAATTACTTTGCTCATTCATCCAATAATTAGTACAAATAAAAAAAAAAGAAAAAAGAAAAATATGATAATTTTTAAAATTATAGGTGTGGTTTATTTTTCAAATTTCAAACTAAAAAAACTTTCACAACTATGGTCATTTTTTCATGAAAGCGTTTTTAAAAAGAAATAAAAAAATCAATAAATAAAAATAACAAAACATGAGTATATTCATTAGAATTCCTCTTCAGATTCTTCTTCAGAATCTAATATGTGTAATGAATTAATGTCCCATTCTCCCCATTTTACAAGATTTGGAATATTAATTTTATTGTTGGTTAATTTTTTTGGGGTATTAAGTTGTTTATTAATTTGGTTTAGATTTTTGATTTGGTTTTTGTTTTGTTTGCTCTTTTCGTTTTTATGGTATTTAATTGTATCTTTTAGTTTGTATGCTAAATCGTCCAATTCATTTTGGTAGTTGATTTTAAACGTTGAAACGGTTTCTTCAAGTTGTTTTTGTGTTGAATTTATAATATTTTTCATTTGTGTTATATAATGATTAAATTCTTTTTTAAAAAATTTGTTTTTTTCACTTTTAGTATTTTTCAACAACTGAGGTTCTTTTTCTGGTGTTTGATATAAGTTTGAACATATATATCCTATATTGACAAGATCGGTGATTGGATTCAATGATTGTTCATAAGACGATCTCCAATCATAAAATTGTTTATTTGTTTGATTTTTTTTTATAGACGATGAAATTTTTTGTAATCTATCCTTTTTAAGAAGATTGAAATTAGAATTTAATTCCAAATAATTTAAGATTAAATTTTGGTTTTTGATAGATTTTTTATTAGTTTTATTTTTGTTTTTTTGTTGGAAATTTTGTAATTTTTGCTGTGGGGAAAGTGTTATTTGTTGCTGTTGTTTGTGTTTTTTAATATGTTTTTGAAATTGTTGTTCTTGTTCTTGTTGATTATCAAAAAAATTTTGATCGTTATTAAAATTTTTTTTCATTTTTTTTATAACACCACCTTCATTTAAAATTGAATCATCAGATAACAGTTTTTTTCTTGAAGTTGTAATTAAATTTAAATTTTCATTTTGTTTTATTAATGTAAAATCATTTTCAAATGTTCTCTTATAGATATCATCCAAGTTTTCTTCCCTTTCATATTCTTTCTTTATTTCTCCTTCTTTATTTTCTTCTATTTGATTATTAATTCTAATAAAATTTTTTACTTGTTTTTCATATTTTCCATTTTTATTTAAAATTATGGTTTTTTTGCGGTTCAAAATAGGTTGGTCAAGATAATTTTTGTTTAAATATTCAATTTCACCATTATCGTTTATTTTTAATGTTATATTTTTATAGATTGTATTTTGTAATTTTGAAATTTCTTTGTCAACGTTTTCTTGATCATTTATAATTTGTTCTTTATTATTAATTTCATTATCATTTTTATTTTTATTTTGATTTTTAATATTTTTCATCCCAGATTGACTTTTTTTTTTTTTTGTAGTTTTTTGATTTTTTTTTTTTTTTTTTTCACTCTTCCCCTTCCTATTTCTCTTTCTTTCATCTTTTCCCCTTTTATTCCACTTTCTCTTTATTTTCTTCCGTTTCTTATAAGCATGTCTAGAAGACTTCGTGTGGTATTTCCTTTTTTCTTTTTCAACATCCTCATTGTATTCAGTATAATTATTTCTTTTTCTGGAATTTATTTCTTGAGGTTTATCATCATTTTCATCTGTATTATGATCAATCTCTTCATCATATTCAAATTCATCATCATCTTCATCTTCATCTACTTCTTTTAATTCATAATCATCGTCATCATCATCTGATTCTGATTCTGATTCTGATTCGTCTTCATTTTCAGAATAGTATAAAGTAGAAGATTTTTTCTTTACATTTTTGTGTGCGTGTTTATTTTCTTCTTCATTATTTTCAGGTTCTTGTTCTATAATCATTTGATCAGATTCGTTTTCATTTTCTTCTTCATCTTCATCGTCATCGTCATCGTCATCTTCATCATCATCATCATCATCATCATCACCATCATCATCATCATCATCATCTTCTTCTTCTTCTTCTTCATCTTCTTCTTCATTTTTTTCATTTTCATCATCATCATCTTCTTCTTCATCTTCTTCTTCTTTTTCTTCTTCTTTTTCTTCTTCCTCTTTTTCTTTTTCCTCTTTTTCTTTTTCCTCTTCCTCTTCTTTTTCTTTTTTAACTTCATTTTTTTCTTGATTTTTTTTTTCTTCTTTATTTTTTTCTTCTATTTCATCTTCTTTTTCATCTTCTTTTTCATCTTCTTTTTCTTGTTCTTTTTCTTCTTTTTCTTCTTTTTCTTCTTTTTCTTCTTTTTCTTCTTTTTCTTCTTTTTCTTCTTCCTCTTCTTCTTCTTTTTCTTCTTCTTCTTTTTCTTCTTCCTCTTTTTCTTTTTCGTCTTCCTCTTCTTTTTCTTCTTCTTCATTTTTTTTTTCTTCTTCTTCTTGGCCTTGTTCTTCTTTTGTTTCTTCTTGATTTTTTTCTTCTTTGTCTTTTTCTTCTTCTTGTTCTTTTTCTTCTTCTTGTTCTTTTTCTTCTTCTTGTTCTTTTTCTTCTTCCTCTTCTTCTTCTTTTTTTTGTTTAACTTCATTTTTTTCTTCTTTTTCAAACACTTCTCCCCTTTCCTTTCCAGTTTCAATTTTAGTTCCAGAAGAAAGTATAATTTCATTTTCTTTTTCATTACTATTTGTTGGATCAATTTTTTCTTTTGTATCATTTTTTTTTTTTTTATTAATTTCATCTATTTTTCCGTTTTCTTCTTCTTTTTCTACAATTTGCCTTATCTTTTTGGTTTCTTTCTCTATTTCAATTTTTTTTTCAATTTTTTTAATTTCAATTTCATTTTGGATTTCTTTTTTTTCTTCTTGATCTTCTGGATTGTTTTTAGTTTCGATTTGAGAACCGAGTGTGTTATCCGTTTTTTTGTGTAAAATATTTTCAGTTTCAGGAAGAGTTTCATTAACCGTTTGAGAATCAATTTCCTTTTTTTTAATATCTGTTGTCACAATTTTATCTTTTGTATCATTTATTGTTTTATTTTTATTTTCATCTATTTTTCCTTTTTCTTCTTCTTTTTCAACAATTTGCCTTATATTTTTGGTTTCCTCCTCAATTTTCATTTTATTTTCATTTTTATTTTCCATAATCCCAACTTCTTTTTGAGTTTCTTTTTTTTCTTGATCTTCTTGGTTGTTTTTGATTTCATTTTGAATTGATACAATTTTATTTTCATTTTCATTTTCTACTATTTCTTTTTTTTTTGTTATCCTCTCATTTTCTTCTTCTTCAATACAAATTACATTTTTGGTCATAATTTCTAACTTTTTATTTGATTTATTTTCTTGATCTTTTGGATCATCGATTTTTTTTTTCTTATTTTCATCAATTTTTCCTTTTTCTTCTTCTTTTTCAACAATTTGCCTTATATTTTTGGTTTCTTTCTCAATTTCCATTTTATTTTCATTTTTATTTTCCATAATCCCAGTTTCTTTTTTAGTTTCTTTTTTTTCTTGATCTTCTTGGTTGTTTTTGATTTCGTTTTGAATTGATAAAATTTTATTTTCTTTTTCAATTTTTACTTCATTTTCTTTTTGAATTTCAATTTCAGTTTCATTTTCTTTTGAATTTTCGTTTTCATTTTCTATTTCTATTATTTCTATTTTTTTTTCGTTTTGAATTTCCATAACACCAGCCCCTTTTTGAGTTTCTTTTTTTTCTTGATCTTCTGGATTGCTTTTAGTTTCGTTTTGAATTGATAAAATGTTATTTTCAATTTCTTTTTCTTTTTCTTTTTCTTTTTGAATTTCAATTTCTTTTTCTTTTTCTTTTTCTGCTACCTGCCCTATCTTTTTGGTTTCTTTCTCTATTTTCATTTTATTTTCATTTTGATTTTCTATAATCCCAGTTCCTTTTTGAGTTTCTTTTTTTTCTTGATCTTCTGGATTGCTTTTAATTTCGATTTGAGAACCGAATGTTTTATTCGTTTCTTTACGTAAAATATTTACAATTTCAGGAATAAATTCATTTATATGTTGGGAATCAATTTCTTTTTCTTTAATATTTGTTGAATCAATTTTTTGTTTTGTATCATTTATTGTTTTATTTTTATTTTCATCTATTTTTCCTTTTTCTTCTTCTTTTTCTGCTGCCTGCCTTGTCTTTTTGGTTTCTTTCTCAATTTTCATTTTATTTTCATTTTGAATTTCCATAATCCCAGTTCCTTTTTGAGTTCCTTTTTGAGTTTCTTTTTTTTCTTGATCTTCTTGGTTGTTTTTGATTTCATTTTGAATTGATACAATTTTATTTTCATTTTCATTTTCTACTATTTCTTTTTTTTTTGTTATCCTCTCATTTTCTTCTTCTTCAACACAAATTACATTTTCGGTCATATCTTCTAACTCTTTGTTAGATTTATTTTCTTGATCTTTTGGATCATCGATTTTTTTTTTCTTTCTTTCTTCTATTTTTTGGTTCAACAATCGAGACTTGGTGTTGGTTAAATAATTTAAGTGATCCAATTTCTGATGATCAAAAATATTTTTCTCTATTATGGATTGTAAATTTGCCTTTGAAGCTTTTGTGTGATTCAAATTTTCACTTTCACTTGTTATTTCAATTTCACTTCCAGTTTCGCTTTCGCTTACAGATCGACTGTCACTTTCGCTTTCGCTATCACTGCCACTATCACTATCACTATCACTTTCACTTCCGCTATCACTTTCAGTTTCGCTTTCGCTTTCGGTTTCATTGTTAGGTTTTTTAATAGTACTAAATTCAAGCGAAAAAACTAAATCTATTGATCGTATTTTAATCGGTATTTTCACAAAAGAAATTTTTTCTTTACAATAATTACAAAGGATTTTTGTGCATATTGGAATACGCTCATAAAACGTTTTTTCACCTTTTTTAAAACGGACAAATAGCATTTCAAAAAATTTTGTACCACGTGAAGAGCATTTTTGGCAATAATTCTCTTCATTCATCCGAATTTTTGAAATTTGAAAAAAAAAGATTTTAATGAAAAAAAAGTGTAAAAATGAAACTTCTTTCTGGTAATTGGTATATTTAAAAGTTCTCTAATCATAATTTCTCAAATTTCTTGTCAATTTGGACTTCACTTTCAAATACATTGCCATTGATTTACTTAAATTATTGTGACTTTTATCAGTAGACAGAATATATCTTTTTACCTCTTAAAATTTCCAAAATGTTTTTGATTTTACAAAGTTCTCTTCATGTTTGTCAAGATTGAGTCCATCATTAAAAAAAGTTTCACTTCTTATTGTAAAGGAATAAAACTCAACAAATAATTGAACTAGTAAGATCTTTTTACAAAAGATTTGTGGGTCGAATTAAGTAATACAGTCATTATTCAATTAAGTGGTCTAGACAAGGAAAAAGAAAAAAACATCACTATTTGGAGATCCAATCTTTTTGGACATTATACCAAAATTTTTTCAGTTCTTGACAGATAAAAAAATCTCTCTGGAAAAAAGGATTATAATTTTAAGGTTCACAACTCCTCATTAAATGAAATAAAATTATCTTGAATTGGAAGTGGTAACTTGTTAGTTTGCTGGTTAACTGATAGATCTTGTTTTTATTATGACTTCTAATAGTAGTTCAAAAAGGCAATTTTTTCAATTTATTTTTTTTTAGAAATCATAATCGATTGTTAGGGTAATAGATTAATAGATATTTGATAAATAATGTTGTTTGTGGATTTTCAAATAAAAATTTTTAATTCCATTTGATTTTATTGGGAGCTTTAAAAAATTGTTTTTTCATTTAGTTAATTGAGTAAAAGGAAATAAATATTCTTTTATCAATGAATTAGAAATTCATTTTTTAAAGATGTCTACCAATTTAATAGTCATACATTCACTAATTGGGATTTTGAAAAAAAAAAAAATTACGAAAAAATATCTTTTTTGAACCACCATTAAAACTCATACTAATTACAAGTGTGATCAGTTAAAAACTAAAATAACAAGTCACCACACCTGTTATAAGATAATCTTTTTTTCAAATTTCAGAGGGTTGGTAATCTTAATACCTCAAATCTCTTTTTAAATGAATTAAAAACGAACCAAAAATCAAACCATATATTTAGAATAGTTCTAAATTTCATGAAGGGGTAATTTTTTAAGTAACCCTATATTAAATATGTATTAAATACTATTTCCAAATAAAAAAGATTTTTGATCAAAATATTTCTTAATTTTTAATCTAAACTAAAATTCAAAATTTTCCACACAGCTAAAACGTTATAAACAATCACAATAATACAATTTCATTGAAATTGGAGATAATTTTGATTTTTGTAAAAAATGAAAATCATTTTTTCATCTTTTCGTTTTTGTTTTCATTTCATTGTTTGAATTACGTAATTTGCTTCGGACAGATCTGGAAATTTTTTTCAAAGATTGATATTAGGTTAAAGTCAAGTTGTACCAAATAGAAGAACTCAAATAAAATTAGTTGGTAATATCTAACCTTTGATCGATCAATATTCCTAATAGAATTTCAACAAATTTACCAATGTATTTTTTTGTTTTGCCCTCTCCAAAATTTTTAACACACCCATGATTTATTTATATTGATAATTATTTATTTATTTTTTTGTGAGTATTGTAATTTATAAAAAAGTCTTAAAATTTCAATTAGTGGATGGTTCTAATTTGGTAAATCTTCGAGAATTGATTAAATAAAGTTTTTTTTTTCACAAATCGAATTTTGGTGTGTTAAAAATTTTGAATTGGAGTTTATATTGTAAAAAAAAAGAAAGTTTAAAGAACTTGTCTGAAATTAAGATCAGTGATTCCCAGTTTTGAAAATAATTAAGATATTTATAGCTCCCTTTACAAATGTTTGTATACTAAAAAGTTCAATTATAATTCTCTTGCTCAGCCTTAAAAGTTTGTATTAAGATTTAGATAAAAAAAATAATTTAAAGTTTAATTGAAATTTTATTTTTTGGTTGAATAGAGGTGTTATGTTTATTTATTAAGGGAGGTATATATAAATATAAATCCTTACAGTTCCATATAGAGATGTTATATCTATATCTATCTATCTATATATATATATATATATTAAAAAAAATCTAAATAGTAGAGATTGAGAAAAAGATAGAATAGAGGTGTAATGGTATCAAAAAAAAATACTTAAAAAACAACTTTTTTTGAATACTGTTATTTTTCAATTAATAAATAAAAATTATTATTACAATTTCTATAATGAAAATTAATGATTACTGCTACAATAAAATTAGCAGAGTAAAAATTTATCATAGAGTTAACGAAGGAAGTTTAATTTATCGTCTAAAAATATCATTTCTAAATGGTGTTGTAGAGATCTTATGGATCTTCAACTTATAATTAATTCAAAATATTTTGGAATGTAACATAAAAATTTTCATTTTTTAATTGGAAAATAAGAGTAAAAAAATTTATTGTAATCTTTGGATAAAGTTTCCTTAGAAGCTTAACCAAAATGAAAGGGTAACATTTCAGGTGCATCTGAAGAATTCAAAGAGTACCCCCACCCTTCCTTAATTTATTGCAGTTATTATTAAAAGAGAATTCATTAAAAAAAATTAAAAACCAGAAAAATAAGAAAATCGGATCTATTTTATTACTGTAGTAGTAGAAATGAAAAAATAAAAACATGAAAAAACAAAAATTAAAAAGTTTGATTTTGATATATTATTGTTTTTTTTTTTGTTCTTGATGTTTTGGATCATTTAGAATGGAGTTATAGGGCAATTAATTTTGTTATTGTTTGTGGTATTTCTACTACCTTTATTAATGTTGATTGCTACTGTTATTGTTGGTTCTACTGTCATTAGTTATTATTTTTGCTTTGGATGCTATTACTGATATTATGTTGGTTCTTCTGTTTTGGATCATCTAGAATGGAGTTATATTGCAATTTGTTTTGTTATAGTTTGTGCTATATCTACCACTGTTACTATTGTTGTAGCTGTTGTTATTGCTATTGGTGGTGTTACGGATACTATTGTTGGGCAGGTTAAATGTGTGGGGGTTGGATTGTTTGGATTGGATTTGGAAGTTGGATCATTTGTTGTTTTACGTTTTATTCTCGTTATTATTGTTGAGACTACTATTTTTGGTGTTGTTGGATCTTTTAAAAGTTTTGTGGCTTGATCGTTTAAATTATTTGGATTATATATAGTTAATGTTTTTTTTTTGATGTTGGTTTTGTTTTCGTTATTTTTGGCTGATTACTTTTTTGAAAAATGTATAAAAAAAAAAAAAAAAAAAAAAAAAAAAAATAAGAAAAAAATGAGAAATTTCAGTTTCATTGTGTAAAAATGTAAAAATATTTATTTTGGAAAATTAAAAAACAAAAAGTGGTTAATTAACGCGTTGATAACAATATATTAAAGACTAATTTTTCGATTCACACTTAAACACCTAGGTAACTTGATCTCAAATTCCCTCCAAAATCCATCTATTTTTACTTTTAATTTCTTTAAATAAATATTTTTCAGATAAATCAAGTCGAATTTAAAAAATAGTCTCTTTTTAATTCATAAGATCGAATAAAAAGTAAATCATTAAAACCACAAAAGAAAAAGATAAACTTTAACATTTGAGAAAAAAAAAAAAAAAATTGTAGATCTATCTCAAAAACTAGCTATTAAATTTGATGTTATTATTAAAAGGCACTCGGGAATAGTGCCTTATTTATTCTATTATAAATAAATTTTGAAAAATTCACTCTTCGAATAAAATATTAAAATATAATAAATAAAAAAATAATTGAATATTACTTTTCATTTTTTTTTAATTGTTTGATTTTTTTTAAAATGTGTTTACCAAATTTGCAGTTGCGAACTTCTTCCAAGTGTGATAATATATATGGAATTAATATTTTTTTTTGTTTGGAATTTGATTGTTCAATTAATTGTTGTATAACATAATTCCCAAATTTGTCTTTCATTAGAGTGATTAAATTGTTTGCATTTTTTTGTAAAATGATGTTGATGATTTGTGACTTTTGTTTATTGTCGCTAAAAATGATAATTTTTTCAACAATGTTTGACGAGAATTTGTGTAGCGACAATTCAATGAACCTATTTTTAACAATTTGGAAAACTGTGCATTGTTCATATTTTGAACCATATTCTAATAAATTCTGTACAATATAATTACCATATTGGTTTTTGATCAAGGAATTGATATTAGAGATGATTTCATTTTTTACTTGATCAAAATATTTTCCTTTATAATTTTTTAATAGACACTGGATTGTACGGCATCCAAATGGGTGTTTTGAAAGCGCTATTAAATTATCAATTAAATTCAATACAATTTTGGATCCGATTTCGTCTGGTAAACATTGTAAACATTTCTGTATCACATGGTTACCATTTTGATCTTTTGATAGTTTCTGGGTTTGGTGTGAAATTTCGTTCACAATGTTGGCTTTTCCCCTTACAGAGCCATATTGAATCGCCTTTTGGATAACTCTACATGCGTATAAATCTGTGGATAGTTCATATATTTTCCCCTTTATAGTGTCAATAATTGTTTGGATTTGTTCTGGTAGCCCTATTATTTTATTTTTATTTTTTTTATTTATTGAAAATATTTATGTTAAAAGAAAGGTTTTGAATTAAAAAATCGAGAATAAATTAAATTTAGATACGCTTGTATTTTATATTATTTTTTTTTTGTTGTTGTTCTTAATTAGCATAATGATATAAAGACATTTTTAAAAAGTGTGATTAAAAAATTGTTTTTAATATAGGCTTGAAAAACTTTCAACTGGATTTTGTTAATTTTTTTTTAGATATTTTTGAAAACTTGTTATTCACATTTTTTTAAAATAGCCCTAATAAAAAAAAATTGTTTTTTATAACATCTAGATAAAATTTTTAGAATAAAATTATCTTTTATATGATGTTTTTTTCCATATTTTTTTTTAAAAAGATTATTATAGCAGGTTTTTAAGATGTTATAAGTTATATAACACATTTTATAACAAAAATAAATGAAGGTTATAACAGTAGTAATTATAAAATTTTTTGAAATTTTAAACATTTTAAACCTTTACAACACATTTATAACATTTTATAATTTTATTTTTTTTATTAATGTAAAAAAAAAAATAAAAATAAAAATGGTAAAAAAAATGACTAAAGGTGAATTAAAAAGAAAAAGAAAGAAAAAAATTTACCAATCTCTAAAAATTTTTGAATCACGTAATTACCAAAAACATTTTTCATTAAAAAAAATAGTTTTGATAATATTTTAATAAAAAAAGTACGTTTTTCTTTATCTGTAGTATTTTCTAATTTTTTTTGAATAAATCTTGATCCTAATTGATCTGTACAAAAATCTAAAATATCATTGGATAACTGAGAAAGTTCAGTTTTTTGGAATTGCTCTGGGTTGTTTAGGAATTGTTGAAGTAAGGATTCTGTTTCTTGGTAGGTGCTTTGGTTTTGTGTTGAATATTGATTGTTATTTTGTTGTAATAGTTGTTGCTGCTGTTGCTGTTGTTGTTGACGTTGTTGTTGTTGTTGTTGTTGTTGTTGTTGTTGTTGTTGTTGTTGTTGTTGTTGTTGTTGTTGTTGTTGTTGTTGTTGTTGTTGTTGTTGTTGTTGTTGTTGTTGTTGTTGTTGTTGTTGTTGTTGTTGCTGTTGTTGCTGTTGTTGTTGTTGTTGACGTTGTTGTTGTTGTTGTTGTTGTTGCTGCTGTTGTTTATGGTGGTTGGTATTTTGGTAAGTGTGGTAATTGTGGTTATAATTATGTGATTTTTGTTGTTTCTCTTTGAAATTAATATTTTGATTTCTTGAATATCTTTGTTGAATATTTCCATTTGACATTTTTTGAGAATTGGGATAATAATTTTCTTTTTTATTGGAATTTTGATTTAAATAAAGACCATTCCTTCTGTTTTCAAAGTATTGTGGGTGATATGTTCTATTTAGTGAAACATTGTAATGATTTTGATAAAATTCTGGGATGTATCTATTATAATTATCGTTGTAATTGTGATTGTGGTTGTGATTGTGATTGTGATTGTGATTGTGATTGGTTGGGTGATAATTATAAAATTGTATAGGTTGAGCTTGTTGAAGTGGATATTCTACGTTTATGTTGTGGTTTTGAGCTTGAGTTTGAGTTTGGTTTTGGTTTTGGTTATAATTATTTTTTGGATAGTTTTTTTGATTTTTTTTTTTTTGATTAAAATTCAATTTTTGTTTATTTTTACTTTCTTGATTAGAATTGAAAACTTTTAAATCGATATTTAATTTTGATTTTGTTGATAATGTTGGTTCTTTTTGTTGGTTTTTGATTTTTGTTCTCAAGTTATTGTTGTTGTTATCATTGTTGTTATTGTTGTCTTTAATTATTAAATTGAAAGATATATATATATATATATATATATATATTATAAATAAAAAGAATAATTGAGAAATGAAAAAGAGTTATTTCAGTGATATTTGGAAATATTTAATATTTATGTATTATATCTCTAAATATTGTTGATTAATAGGTATATATATATATATATATATATATTTGTTAGGAATAATTAATTTAAATATATAAGGATATTACAATTATCAAACTAAAAAATGGTAATTTAATCCTTTATTTTTGTTTTTCAAATATTCTTAATTAAAATTTGATTCAACATAATCAAACTCAAGCACACTAACACTATATTACAGGTGTTTCAGCCCTGCGATGAAAATTTATAAGACAGAAAAATTGATTTTCTATTATCACATTTAATCTTGGATTACAAACGGTAAAATGGTTATAAAAGTTTATCATAAACCATAATATTTATAATAGAAGAAAAAAAAATTATGTTATCAATTTTTTGATTCCTTTGGTTTTGGAAATTGACAAACAAATTCATAAAAAACCGACATTAATGAGGATCTTCAATTTCCAAAATTATTAAAATCTCAGGTTTAAATAATTTAAAAACAATGATCCAAAAAATACTTTCAAGTTTCCATGGTTTCTGTGATTTCTGTGATTTCTATAGTTACCATGGTTTCTGTGATTTCTGTGATTTCTTTTCTTTGGAAAATTTAATTTTTATCTTGGTTTTTACAAAAAAAAACTCGAATGAAGTAAGAGCTGTTGAAAATTTTCTCTTTCTATATGATAGAAATTGAATTTTCTATTTCGTAAAACACAATTTTATAATAGAAAAACAATTTGTATGTCTTATAAATTTTCGGGTAGTATTGTAACAGCTGGAATTGTTTCAGTACTTATTTAATTGAATTTGATCTTTTTGAAAAAAAAAAAAAAAAAAGAATTGGTTGTCGAGTTGTTTTAAGGGTTCTTTAAAATAATTCCATGGTGAGGGGTGTACATAGGGGCCAAAATATTGTTAAATTATGACCCCTATGTACACCCCTCACCATGGAATTATTTTAAATAGTCCTTTAAAAATGTTCGAATAAAAGTTTTCAAAAGTGTTGCTAAGACTGTTTGATTGTCTCTTTTTGACAGTTTGAGTAACACTTTTATTCCTCATTTTTTTAAAACAACTGTATTTTGTCTACAGGGAATTGTTGTCAAATACTATTTATTTCAACAATATTTTCAAACACTACACTACAAGGAAAATTTAAATACCTAAAATTAAAGTTAGCCAAAACTATACATTGGATTTCAGTTATACTTCTTTTATAAATTATTTTTTCAAAGTTATCATAATTTTATGTAATAAAAAAAGGATAGCTATTAAACTCTTGAAAAACTGAATACCCCCCTTTTCAAAAATACCGACTTTTGAAAAAAACACCTATTTTCAGGGTATTTTTATATTGGAAAAAGTTGAAATGATTTAATTTTTGATTGAACATTAAGATTGAAAAACGAATAAATGTTAAAGTAATTTGCAGAAAAAAACCGGGAACCTATATAAAAACTCAAACATGGAAAAAAATAAAATGATAAAAAATATTCCAAAAACAGATAAAAAATCAGATTTTCAATTTAATTGAGCAATATCTTTTGATTGAAATCTTTTGTACTATTTTCAAATTGAAAAATATGTTTCCTTTTTAGACTATTAAAAAAATGCTTGAAAATTATCTCTCTACTAAGTCAATTAAAAAATTCAAAAATTTTACAATTAAAAATGAAAAAAATATTACTGAAAAATTTCATTTTTTTTTCAATTCCTATTAATATCTATTAAAGTTGTAAACCTCATTGAAAATTGTTATGTATAATAATGTTTATTATATGAGTGTATTTCAAAAATACAAAATTTAGAGATTTTTTTTTGAAAAAATTTTCCTTGTACACTACAAGGAAAATTTAAATACCAAAAATTAAAGTTAGCCAAAACTATACATTGGATTTCAGTTATATTTCTTTTATAAATTATTTTTTCAAAGTTATCATAATTTTATGTAATAAACAAAGGATAGCTTTTAAACTCATGAAAATCTGAATACCCCCCATTTCAAAAATACCGACTTTTGAAAAAAAACACCTATTTTCAGGGTATTTTTATATTGGAAAAAGTTGAAATGAATTAATTTTTGATTGAAGATTAAGATTGAAAAAAGAATATATGTTAAAGCAATTTGCAGAAAAAAACCGGGAACGTATATAAAAACTCAAACATGGAAAAAAATAAAATGATAAAAAATATTCCAAAAACAGATAAAAAATCAGATTTTCAATTTAATTGAGCAATATCTTTTGATTGAAATATTTTTTGCTATTTTCAAATTGAAAAATATGTTTCCTTTTTAGACTATTAAAAAAATACTTGAAAATTATCTCTCTACTAAGTCAATTAAAACATTCAAAAATTTTACAATTAAAAATGAAAAAAATATTACTGAAAAATTTCATTTTTTTTTCAATTCCTATTAATATCTATAAAAGTTGTAAACCCCATTGAAAATGGTTATGTATAATAATGTTTATTATATGAGTGTATTTCAAAAATACAAAATTTAGAGATTTTTTTTTGAAAAAATTTTCCTTGTACACTACAAGGAAAATTTAAATACCTAAAATTAAAGTTAGCCAAAACTATACATTGGATTTCAGTTATACTTCTTTTATAAGTTATTTTTTCAAAGTTATCATAATTTTATGTAATAAAAAAAGGATAGCTATTAAACTCTTGAAAATCTGAATACCCCCCATTTCAAAAATACCGACTTTTGAAAAAAACACCTATTTTCAGGGTATTTTTATATTGGAAAAAGTTGAAATGATTTAATTTTTGATTGAACATTAAGATTGAAAAACGAATAAATGTTAAAGTAATTTGCAGAAAAAAACCGGGAACGTATATAAAAAACTCAAACATGGAAAAAAATAAAATGATAAAAAATATTCCAAAAACAGATAAAAAATCAGATTTTCAATTTAATTTAGCGATATCTTTTGATTGAAATATTTTGTATTATTTTCAAATTGAAAAATATGTTTCCTTTTAGACCATTAAAAAAAATACTTGAAAATTATCTCTCTGCTAAGTCAATTAAAAAATTCAAAAATTTTACAATTAAAAATGAAAAAAATATTACTGAAAAATTTCATTTTTTTTTCAATTCCTATTAATATCTATTAAAGTTGTAAACCTCATTGAAAATTGTTATGTATAATAATGTTTATTATATGATTGTATTTCAAAAATACAAAATTTAGAGATTTTTTTTTGAAAAAATTTTCCTTGTACACTACAAGGAAAATTTAAATACCCAAAATTAAAGTTAGCCAAAACTATACATTGGATTTAAGTTATACTTCTTTTATAAATTATTTTTTCAAAGTTATCATAATTTTATGTAATAAAAAAAGGATAGCTATTAAACTCTTGAAAATCTGAATACCCCCCTTTTCAAAAATACCGACTTTTGAAAAAAACACCTATTTTCAGGGTATTTTTATATTGGAAAAAGTTGAAATGAATTAATTTTTGATTGAACATTAAGATTGAAAAAAGAATAAATGTTAAAGCAATTTGCAGAAAAAAACCGGGAACGTATATAAAAACTCAAACATGGAAAAAAATAAAATGATAAAAAATATTCCAAAAACAGATAAAAAATCAGATTTTCAATTTAATTGAGCAATATCTTTTGATTGAAATATTTTGTACTATTTTCAAATTGAAAAATATGTTTTCTTTTAGACTATTAAAAAAATACTTGAAAATTATCTCTCTACTAAGTCAATTAAAAAATTCAAAAATTTTACAATTAAAAATGAAAAAAATATTACTGAAAAATTTCATTTTTTTTTTCAATTCCTATTAATATCTATTAAAGTTGTAAACCTCATTGAAAATTGTTATGTATAATAATGTTTATTATATGAGTGTATTTCAAAAATACAAAATTTAGAGATTTTTTTTTGAAAAAATTTTCCTTGTAGTGTAGTGTAGTGTAGTGTATTAATTCCATTTTTCATTCTTGAATAATTCAAAATATAAAGGTGAAAAAATTTGCTTTAAACTATAGACCTATTTCGATTAATCAAAATAGAAAATATTGATCACTTTTTATGGGTACATACTTCCTATGAAAAAGATAGATTAATTTTTTCTGAAAAAGTTAAAAGAATTAAATTTTAATGAAATAATTTTAAATAAAGAGTTTGAAATTATTTTCCTCTATTAATAATTGTAAAATCTATGATTTTACGCTTAAATTTCTGAAGAGGATTTAACTAAAAGGGCATTTAGAGTGTAATCTATACTTCCTCCTCAATAAAAAAAAAAAAAATGTGAAAAAATTTTCAATTCATTTTGCTTATTTTTCTTTCCTAAATAGGGTTTTCAAAAAAGCAATTTTTGTTTATCTCTCTACTTGAATCAGGAAATTGAAAATGAAGTAAATATTTTTTCTCATTTACAAATTCAAATACCAGTAAATTTTTTTACGTGCGAATTTCGAAATTTATATTCAATTAAACAAGAGAGATGTCCGTCCAATGAGAATTTTCAAAAAAAAACATTTGAAAAGGGGTTTCAAAATCTTTTGAGGCTTTATTGTTAAATTTTTTCATCTCAACCTTTTGTTCCGTATTTTTTTTTTTGATTGTGAAAAACTTTTGATGATAATTATTGTTTTTCGAAAAAAGAAAACATTATTATTAAATGTTCAATTTTAAATTTGTTAATTGTTTAGAGTTGTTTTAAGTTTGTTTTCAGATGTTTTTTCATTTTTGAAATCAGAAAATAAACAGAAAACAAATAAAAAAAACTAAAAAAAAAAATTACAATTTTTTTGATCAAAGCCAAATTGCCAATAATTCTTAAGGTCATTATCCGAATAAAGAAGCTTACAAGAATTTTTTAAATTTGGTAGCCTTGAAGTATTGCTAAATTGGTATTTGATATAGTTTTCTGAATCTTGATCTGTTTTTGTTACCTTCCAAATATTGTCTCTTGTAATTCTTGCGCTATTTGGAACATTATATTGTTTGTAGTCACAAAGCTGAAGCTTTGGCATTGTTTTTGTTGTTTTTGATGATTTTGTAGCCTTTGATGATTTTGAATTTGGTGGCGATAAAGGGGATGTTATTTCTGCTTTTTTGGCTTTTGATTTGTTCTCAGAAAAAAGATCCAAAGAGTTTATTGATCTTGCAGATTGCACGAGCCTTGGTGACCAATTTGTTATAGAGTTACTTTTGAGGTTGGTTTGGATTTTTAAATGGTTAAAGACTGTTCTTTTTGGGTTGGTAATTGTTTGTTTTTCGCTTTCTGTGTTCAGGAAGTAATTGGAATTACGTGGGCTTAAGTCTAAATTGCTCAGAAGATCAGTTTTGTGGGTGTCTGGTGAAAGAAGCGTTAAGTTTGTTGGCTTGTTGATTTGTTTCTGATCAAAAGTGGCCATATAATTCGGTTTCGATTTGTGTTTTTCAATATAGATATTTGGGTAATTTTGCATTACTTCTGTCATGTGAAAAGAAATGTTTTTTTAATTGAGTACTTTTGCCTTGGTTGATTAAAGGGTTTTTTACAAGATTAAATCGTGGTGTTTAAAAATTACTAAAAATAATTTGTAAAAAAAATAGAATATCATTTTGAAAATTTTTGATAAACTTTCAAAAAGTTCGGTTATTTTTTTATTTTTTGTCTCTTTTTGGTTTTTTAACAAAGATCAAAGAAACTTGTAGATTTTCAATATTTTTTCAAGATTTTAAAAAAAAATTCGAAAATTTAATCATTAAAAATCTAAAAATAAGAAATTTATTCGAAAACCAATATTGGAACCAATTTAATTCCTATTCTTTTTTCTGAGATATTTTTTGGAGGTTAGTTGTTAAATTTCTTTTTGTTGTTTTCACTGTTTGTGTTAACAATCCTCCAAAAAAAAAAATTCCGAAGCAATTTTCATCTTGATTACAAAATGAGAAAACAAAAAAATTTATGATCATTCACATTTTTCACTTTTCGGTTTTTTTTTTCATATTGGATTCACAAAAAACCCAATATATATAATAAATAAAAAAGGATAAACAAAAAAATAAATCAAGACTCACACTATAATCTATTTACTAGAGAACATTAATTATCAAGGAAATTAAAAAAAAATAAAAGAATTTTTTTGATAATAATTTAAGGATGGGTATAACAAATTAATACACCATATTACCACAGATTTACAATACTTATAAAAATATATTCTATTGGTTTAAGTGATTACAATATGCTCTTGGACCATTAAAATAATAAATTTTTTACAAGAAAAATGAAATTTTTTTTAGATTTGAATTAATTATTTTTTATTGAAGAAAATTGGTAATTAAAATAACAATAATAATGAAAATAATAAAAGCAAGAAAGGGAATAAAATTAATGAAGATAAGAAAAAGAGTATTATTGAATTAAAAATGTCAAAAAGACAAAAAGGAACAGAACTTCTAAAAAAAAAAAAAAAACAAAGTAAAAAGCAACATAAAACTCACAAAAGAACATCGTTCTATCCCTAGTTTTACCAAAGAATTAAAAATAATCAAAAAAACTCAAGGAAATTGAATAATTTTACCATTATAAAATACTACTCTTCATTATAACCTAGTTGAGAGTGTTTTTATAAATAAATAAAAAAAAAAAATCAAACAAAAAACTGAATTTTCTTTCAAAAATTACTTTACAATCTAATCTTTTAGAATTATAATAATCACTTAAATCAACACAAATAGCTGATTTTTGTGATTCTATCCTACGAATTTATTAGCTAACACAACCTTAAGGAACTATTATTATTTTTTAATTTTGTTAATTCAATTATGAAAAAGTTAGGTACTTTAGAACACGCGATTGAGCTCTACAGAAAAACTTGAAAAAAAAAAGTCAATATTCTTTATTAATGACTGGGGGAGGTATAAATTATCTGTCAAGTTCAACAATTCTAGAATCCATTTTAACCTTTATTAATTGCCTAAATTATATTATACTATGTAATAAAAATGAAATTCAAAAAATTTTTGTACTACATATGCTTAAATATTAAAAGTGGGAAATAATAGAAAATGTAGTTAATTTTATATATATATATCCTTGCTATGAAAAAGATAGACTGCTATTTGAAAAGAAATTAAAAAAAATAAAATTTTAAGAAATAATTTTATGCCAAAATAAACATTAATTCAGTCGAAGGGGCCCAGTTGTAATGGTAAAATATATGTTTTTAAAGGGTTTGTATAGATATTAGAAGAAAAATTTTATTTTGGAAATTTTCAAAATTGAAATCATTTTTTCACATTTCTACACATTTTTGTTTTTTTTTTTCGATTTTTTTTTTAAAACGTCATTCAGTTGCAAAACAATTTTTTATTGCAAGATCAATAGTCACTTGGTAAAAATGTGTTATTCTAAGGTTATTGAAACCATGTAAAGATTGTTGAGAAATCATATTGATTTTCTATTGGAATTCTATTCGATCTTTGATCCTAATATTTGTTTAATAAATGTGAAAAATTTTCACTTCATTTTCATTTTCCTTTTTTAAATAGAGACCACAAATACCAATACACTTCGTTTGGGGGCGTTTGATTTATAAAAGAAAAGTATGGAAAATGAAGTGAAAAATGTTTCCTATTTATTATTCAAATACCAGTAGAAGTTCAAAACGAACATCGTTGTTTTTCTCAATAGGGCCCTAAGAATTTGAGTTTTTCAATTTTTTAAGAATTTTTATTGATTAATTAGTTTTCTTTCAGACACACATCAACAATTCTTTGATGTGTATTATTCTGTTTATTTCTTATTTGTTCTTCAAAGGTCAATTATATAAAATAATGGATATTTGAAAAAAACGTTGGGCCCCTTTGACTGAAACAGAGTTTAGTTAGAAATTATTTTCATTAATAAATAATGGTGAAATCTATGATTTTATGCTTACATTTCCCTTTCAGAAATGTAAGTATAATGATACATAGAGTGTAATTTCCACTTCTTCAATAACAATAATAATAATACTAATAAAAAAAGGTAATGGATATTTTTATGATTTTATTTTTTTTAAAGGTTAAATCTCCGAAAAACAAATAATTATAAAAAAGATTAATTAAAAAAAAATTATGTTTTAAATCAAACTTATTTGATTTTTCTTATTCCCAATTTGAGATTCTAACCGAACCAATAATAATAGACGCTCTGGTAAATCCATAAAAGCAAGTTCACTTCTATTACCATTTATTTTATAATGAAATTCCCTTTTATCCATCTCTAAAATTATAGTCAGACGATCCCCTTCTTTTATTTGAATTCCACCTACTTTATTATCATCCCAGTTATTATTATTATCACATTGGTTGAATGAAACAAATTGTTTTTTCTTTTCATGATTCCAAATAGTTTGTAAAAATTTGGTTTGCTTCCATTTGAAGCCTTCTACACCTTTAAGGTAATTCTCTTTATTTTCAACGCTAATTACTCCCAATTCTATTCTATTACTTTGATTATTTGAATTAGGAAAGGAATCAATTCGTATCTTAATTTTATGTCTTCCCGTGGAATAAACATACTTCCCACATATTCTCCCTTCATTAAGATCTAAATTATTCTTCACACTTGTATTATTATTTGTTAATTCCATTCTACTATCATATTGCATTTGAGGATCAAATTTTCTCTTTGAATTTTCTTTTTCAAAATCGTATTTCCGATAAGAAGAATAATCGTAATCAGACTCAGAAGTAGAATCAGACCCAGAAGTAGAAACAGGACCAGAAGTAGAATCAGACTCAGAATTAGAAACAAACTCAGAAGTAGAATCACTCACAGCATCAGGATACGCTACAAATCCAGAATCTGAGCCTGAGTCCTTCGGCGATTCAGAAACAGAATCTCGTTCTGCCCTCTTCTTTTTCTTTATTTTGTTCTTTTTCTTTATTTTGTTCTTTTTCTTTATTTTCTTCTTTTTCTTTATTTTGTTCTTTTTCTTTATTTTGTTCTTTTCCTTTATTTTTTTCTCCCTCTTTATTTTTTTCTTCCTTTTTATATATATATCTGTGTGCCCATTGTTTTCCTTTATCAAAGAAAGAGAGTGATAAATATATCTAATTTTGTCTTTTTTCTTTTCTAATGAACTAATTTCTTGGATCTTCTTTATATCTTCATTTATTTTTTTCTTCTCCTTTGTCTTTATTTCGATTTGAGTTTCAAATTGTTTATTGGAACATACCTTAATTAGCCCAAGTGTTCTTAAATTACACTTTTCTGATTTCTCAATTTTCTCTTTTAAAGCTTGGTAACCGTTTTTAATTTCATTAGTAATATCATCTATTTCATTTGTAAATAATTTCTGTTTTTTAAGTGCTTTTTTGAGAATTTTTTGATTCTTTTCCTCGAGTTTTTGAAATTTTTTTTTTATTGTTTTAATTTGTTCAAGATTTCCCTGAATTATTTTGGGAATTGTAATTAATTTATGGTTTTTCTTCTGACATATTTTAATACATCTTTCACATTTTAATTCTTCTTCATCAACACAAAATTTGGTTAAGGTTTTGTTATGTTTTTGACACTTCTTCACATCTATATCAATTTTTTTCGTATTATTAATTAAAAAATAAGAATAAATAATTTGAGAATGATCATTAAATTCACTAAATTCTTTTATTTTTGAAGATCGAAAATTACTGTTTACCTGTGTGCCGATGGGTTTTTTTTTTAATTTAAAAGAATTGAGTACAATCAAAGTACTCTACAGCACTTGACGACACTCTAAGGCACTTTTCTTTAGGTTTTCCAGAATTTAAAAGAATTGAGCAAAATCTTTGATTTTCCTCCATTCTTTTGAATCTGGATAAAGCAAGGCACTCTACATCACTCTATGTTACTTGAAGACACTCTACGACACTCTACAGCACTCTAGTCACTACCCTCATTTCTAAACCGTTTTTTAGAAATTTTGTTAAAGAATCACAAATTTTATTATCACTTACTAATGATAATCTAAATGATGGATTTGTTTATTAAATAATATCGGAGATATTGTTAATTTTTTTTATTCTTTTTATAAAATTCAGAGATCCAGATTTTTCGATTTTTCATAGGCCTACTGTCGTTAGGTTATCCAAGATTCAAAAGAATTGAGTACAATCCTTAGTTTACTCAATTCTTTTAAATTCTGAAAAACCACTTTTGGCGTTTTTTTTAATTTTACAATTGATTAAACAATCAATAGATTTTCTTTTCTAATCAAAAACAAGAATAAAAAAAAACTACTTTTAGGTTTTCTTGAGTTTTCTGTTTATTTGTAAAATCAATAGATTTTCTTTAGGTTTTTTTGAGTTTTCTATTTTATTTCTAAAGTAAAAAAAACCTAACGAAAATCTATTGATTTTCCACATAAATAGAAAACTCAAAAAAACCTAGAACACTTCACAAATAAAATAGAAAACTCAAAAAAACCTAGAACACTTAAGAGATAAAAAAGAAAGCCTCAAGAAAATCTATGCACTCTACAACACTCTAAAAATCTCCTCACACTTCGCGATAGTACGACTGTTTGAAATTGCAATTTTGTTGTTTTATAATTTTTAGATATTATTGAACTAACAAACTAGTAGAATTTTCCATTTGGTTAATCGAAAAACATTTGGTTCCAAATCTAAGATTTTAATTCCTCCAGTATACCAATGAATATTGACATTTTCCAGTGTTCGAAAATTTTGAACTGTTTTTAAATGTTTTAAATTTAAGAAATCGAATTTTTCCATCAATTTATATTTTCTTCGGTATACTTTTGATCTAGTGAGATCAATTTTTGATTCAGTTTTATAAATTAATAGTGGTGAGTGGATATTAATTTGTAAAAAATTTGTAACCGATTTATTGATGAATTTATCATTTCTTTCCAAAATGACTTTGTGTCAAATCAAATATTTCGAGACCATAATAAAGTTGGTTTAAAAAAGAGCTTTGAAAGAAGTTATTTTTACTCAATTATTGAGTTTATTTTGTTGAAACAATCAATTAAGTGTTTCCATGGACTTTTCTACCTTTTTGAAGTTATATTCAAGATTTGTGGTTTTTTTCTAACCAAATTCCAGTTTAAAAAATATCTTTTTATTCTTTTTTGTATTTAGTTTTTTTTATTGTATGTGTGATTCATCCTGAATCTTTGTATTATTTCAAAAATCCCTTCTAAATTAATTTTTAAAGATATTAAATAACCCTTCATAATGAGAATAAGATTATCTGCATGCATTTGAACATGAACAGCTAAGGTTTTTACAACTTTTTTTAGAGTAGAAAATGAGATATAAATGCGAATAGAATTGGTAATGAGCGATACCCTATGATAAACCCCAATTCCTTCTTTTTTATAATATCTGAAGAGCCAATTTTTAATTGTTTCATTTTTTATATATATTTTAATAGTTGATATATTAATGAGTGTTGTATAGAATCAAAAAATTTTTGTATGTCTTCTATAGTAACTACAAAGTATTTTATATTTTTTTTATTATTTTTTTGAATTTTCTTTATAAATTTAGAACAGCAATCCTTGTTCCAAAGTATTATTTAAATCCAAATTTGTTTTTTGAAATTAAGCACCAAGATTCTTGATTTCTAGAGTATTTCAATTTTCTTGAATTCTTAAGTATTTCAATTTTGAAAAAAAAAATAACTGAAGAGATTGATTTATTGAGATAAGTTGATAATTCAATGGCACACCTTCATCTCCCGATTTATGAATAAACAATATATTTCTTTTTTTTTAATAAAATTTATACTTTTTTCAGTTTCACCTTATATCCAAGTTCAAAAAAAAAATTGAACTGTTTTAATAAAATAATCATAATTTAATAAATATTGACCTAGCAATCGATTTTTTTTTGGAATTTATAATGATTTATTTTTTCAAATTCTTAAACTTTTTTTTTTTTTTTTTTAAAAGTTGATAATTTTTTTAATTTTATCTTGATCAAAAATTTGCTTTAGGTCAATTGGTGTTGTGATATTTTTATTAATTTTATATCCTAAGATATAATTAATCATATTAGTATTAGGTTTTTGACTAATTGGTTTTACAAAATCTTTATATACTTTAAATATGGTTTCGTTATTTAAAAACATTTTTGTAAAAGTTTTCTCTTATTTTATTTAATGTTTTCTAAAATTTTTTATTTTTATTCTATTCTTCTTTTATTTTATTGAGTAATTTTGATTAATTTAATTTATTTTATTTTTTTGATTTTATACAATATCTCATTTTTATTAAATAATTTGAGAAGTAAATTATTAATTATTAATTTATCTTGTTTAATATCAAAAAATATTCTTTCTTTTTGTTTATAACTTTCTTTTAAATAAAAGAAAATTTTCTTTATTTATATTAAAGTTTTGTAGAGAAAAAAATTGGAGAAAGTCTTTTTTGAAAGGTTTGAATATCTTTAATTTTATATATATCATTGATTTCTCAATTTGAGTTAATTCCAAATTTATTAATAATTGTATTATCATCAATAATGAAATAATTTATATTCCCTGATTTATTGGGCTTTAAAATTATTAAAGCCTTTTAAAAAATAATCTAAAAATTCACTAAATTTCGAAGAAAAAAAAAAAGACGATTTTTCAAATAAACTAAGCCAAATTTCAAAATTAGGGGCAAACTTTTTTTATTATTATTTTTTTCTTTTTTCATTTGTCTTTCAATAAATAAAATCATTACACTATATTTTTATTTATTAATATATATATATATATATCACAGGAATGACGATTTTTTTGATGTAATGAAACGCGTTGGCGCACGCGTGAGCGACGCGTAAAATTCGTTTCTCGGATATATATATATATATATATATATATATATATATATATCTATTTCTATATCTATATATAGGAAATTTTTTTTTTGAATAATAATTAAAAGGGTGAATTCATTGTATATTGACATCAGAGAGTAAAGATTTTTTTTTTTTGAAAATTTAAGTTTACTAAATATTTATATATATATCTTTTAGAATAGCTCAAAAATCCTTCACAATTGAAACGAAAAAAAAAAACATATATAAAATATATAAATAATTAAAATAATGGGAAGAAAAATTTATTTCGTATACTTAATTCAGTCCTCTAACCCAAAAAGAAATTAGTGGAAATTTTTGAATAAAAATTTAAATATATTGAATCAAAGATTTCTTAGAAATAATATTTTATGATCGATCACAACAAAAAAAGAAAAGTACAAAAAAAAAATCATATAAATTACTAATGATTTTTAATACAATTTACCGGGTACTTTAATTTATCCTTCTCTGCGTATGTATCGAGTGTTTTTTTTTATCTTTTTTGGTTTATAAATTTCGCCTTGTTTTGTTGTAGTAAAGAAAAAAAACTGAATAT
Organism: Anaeramoeba flamelloides; assembly: GCA_027625915.1. Taxonomy (NCBI): domain Eukaryota; family Anaeramoebidae; genus Anaeramoeba; species Anaeramoeba flamelloides. The sequence continues at coordinate 11,992,856 of JANTQA010000015.1, forward strand.
GTAAATTTAATATAGAAATCATATGTTAATTCTTAAAGTATTTAAAAGGGGAAAGAGTTATTACTTCTGTTAAGTGACTTTAATTTTTTTTTCAATCATTTAAACAAATAAATATCTTTTAAATGTAGAAATTCATAATTTGGACAAAGTAAGTAACATATAAACTGTTTGAAAACAATTTTGCTGAAAATTAAATAATAAAAAATGAAATTGTTTTTTTGAACAAAACATAATAAAGTATTCCCAATGAAATAACTTTTAAGAAATAAGAAATTTAATAATTAATTATCTAAAAAAAAATAGTTGTAAAATTTGTTTTTCAGTATCAAAAAAAATTTAAAATTATTTTAATTTTATTGCTCATAAGTTGAAGGTGAATTAATATGAATAAAAAAATTATTGATCACATTTTCCAAATTAGTAATTGAAGAAAAAAAAATTTTTATGATAATAATTTTTAATGTTTTTTTTGTGATCAAGCAAAAAAATATTATAGGGGGGGTGTAATAAAATGTAAAAAAAAATAGGTGAGCTGATCTAATTAAAAATCGTAAAAAAGTGTAAATTTGAACTGTTTTTCTTCTCAAATTCTAATTCATTTTTTAAAAACATAATTTTTTAACTCAGTGTTTAAAGAGTTTACAATTTCCAAGAGTTAAAACTGAAAAATTACTTTATATTATTTTGGTGTTTTTTATAAAATATACAATCAAACTATTTTCATGTTTTTAAAAACAACACCCCGACCTTAAATATGAAATCATCCATGAATTAAGCCTGTATTCTAACACATTTAAAACAATTACACTCTACTTATTTTTTAATTGTTTTTTTATCATTGTTTTTAAGTTTTTTCATATGCGTTTTTTCACATCCCAGAAACGAAAAGTATGATTTCAAAAGAATTCGAGGACTTTTTCAAAAACCAAAAAACGTAAACAATGAAAGAAACGAAAAAACATGTAAAAAAATCGAAAAAACGCGATTTTATAAGTTTTTCATCGTTTTAAAACGAAAAACCGTAAGACCTGTGATATATATATATATATATATTGGTTATTAGCTCGAAACACTTTTGTAAAATACATTATTATTCAAAAAAAAACAATTAAACAGATTTTTTTATGATGAAAAATCTGCCACTATTTTTGAAATTTTGCTTATTTTCCAGTCAAATGGGTCCAGTTGCGATGGGTAAATTACATATGTTAAAAGGGTTTTAATGGATATTAGAAGAATAAGATTAATTTTGAATTTTCAAATTTGAAATCATTTTTTCACGTTATTTTTTTTCTCTTTTTTTCTATTTTTTTTGATACAAAACTGTTTTGCAATTTTTTTTTTCTGTTTTTTACAAATTTTATTTTGGTTTTTTTCTTTTTCTTTTTCTTTTTTAAATTTTTTTTATTTTTAAGTTGAGTTTTTTTTTTTTAAGCAAGTAAACCAAGTTAAGAAAAAAAAAAGATCTTTGCAAATCTCAATAAAGGCTAATAAAAAAGGAGAAAATGTATAATTTCTTTTAAAATGCATATAATTATTAACAAATAATCTAAGTGGGACAAGGTTTGAAAATTGAATTAATCAAAATTTCAAATGTAATTTTTTCCGATTTGAATAGGTAGTGCAGTTTCGGAAACTTTCTTTTTTAAATTTTCCCATTACAAGGTGTGTTGGTATTAATTTTATTTGTGTTTCAGTTAAAATTCAATTTATCTTCTTTTTTTGTTTTTTAAAAGTGTTTAGACCAAATTAGGAAAATTAGATGAAAAGAAAAAGAAAAAATAAATTCACAAAGAAGATCAGAAATAGTGGAAGATTTTCAGATTCATTTAATCAGAATGAAAAGAAAAATTAGAGAAATCCTTTTTACTTATTTAATATTTTAGAAAAATATAAGATTGAAATTGTATCAACAAGTTCTCAATTTGTGAATTTTTTGATTTTTTAATAAAAATGTTTTCAGGAAGTAAGTACATTTTTCAAATTTTGAGTGCCACCATTTATGTGAAACTGAATGATTCAAATCATTTCTTTAATCAAATACATTGATATTTTAATAAATACAAGAGTGTGTGGAACATATCCTAGTATAATATCTATTCATACCAACATGAAAATTGGAATTCAAAAAAATGAAAAAGATTGAGCTTGAAAAAATATATACAAATCATTTATTTCTGGATCTTATCTTAAAGATTTGATTTAATTACTTATTTTTATTTGGTTTTATTTTTAATTCCACATTGAAATACTTTTGTTTGTAAAATTTTTAAGAAACAAATTACTTTTTATTTCTAATTGAATTATCCAAAATGAATTTAAAAATCCTATTTTCATTTAAATCATCTAATTCAAGTTTTTATTTCAGAAAATAGGATGTTTTTTAAATTCCTCTTTAGAAATAAAGATTTATTGGGCGAATTGGTTTGATTTAATAATTATTTATTTTCCATTAAAATGAGAAAACTAAAAATAATTATGGATCTGATTGAAATTTTTTCTAAATTTTTGTTTTATTTTGGATTGAATCTTTTTTAACCGTTTTTTTGATTCCGAAAATTCAACCCCTTTATTTTGTTTTTTGATAAAGTATTCTTTATTTTTGTAATGTTTGATTAAAATATTTGAAAATTGAATTTTGAAAGCAAATTTGTAAAAAAATATGTTTTGTAAAATAATAATAAAATGTAGTGGGGAGAGAAATTCAAGGTTATAAATTGTTTGGATTCATCCAAATTCAGAAGAAAAAGAAAAAAAATCTTTGAAAATAGGATTTTATCGATTATTTTTTTTACATTAATTGATTTCAACAAATTTATTTGGAAAGGTGATCTTTCATGTATTTGGTCTTTTAAAAGAAAATATTTTTTTCTAATACACACCTTTTCTTGGGTCTATTTTTTTGGGTTTACTGTTTGGTTAATTTCACTCATTAGTATAAACACATTTCTAGATCCAAAACCAAATTAATAAAACTAAAAATTGAATAAAAAAAAATTGATCAAAAAATCAAAAAATTAAGATTCAACTCTGAATTACTTTGGGTTGGTTCGTTTTCTTTTCAAAAATAGACTAGCGAATGATGTTTTGGTTTCAAAGTTTCAATATCTAGTGGAACTCAAAAAATCATTTTTCAGTAAGGTATTCACAATTAAAAGTTTTCAAAATGGTAAAATGTACTTACTTCCTTACGTGAGAGAAAGGAAATTTAATACATCGATTTTATTGGTTAAAAGAGAGAATTTCAAGAGAACCAAAATTCAGATAGAACTTTCAAATTCTAAAGTTAAAAATTTGTATTTCAGTTACAAGTGCTTTTTAAATTCTTTTTTCTTTTAGTACTAGATCCAGTTGATAACCAAAAGTTTTTGTTTTTTAAAAAGAAACTTTGTGGCAAACAAAGTTTGATCTTTGGAGATTTAAAATTGGCAGTTGAATACATTTTTCCAAAATTTGTAAAAAAAAAAAAATTTAAAAAGGATTTCAAAACTTTTCTGAATACGAATACTTTGGGAAATTTTTTCCTTCTTTTTTTTTCAAATTTACCTTATTGTAGTTTCCAAAAATCAAAGGCTTTATGACTTGATAATTTTTCACGTTACTTTTTTTTCTTTTTTGTTTTTTCTTTTTTTTTATTTTTTTTTTATTGTTGTCAAACTCAAATAACAAGACAAGAAAAAAGTGGAAAAGAGATTTACTTTCTTTAAAAGGATAGGTTGTAATATATTTTTTGTGTTTTTTTTTGTTGCTATGGACTTTTTTTTTACATTTTTCACAATAATAGAAATTACATAACGAGCAATGGTAATTAGACTGAGGTTTCTTACACTTTTCACATTCTGGTTTAATTGGCTCTACTGGAATTTGAATATCACTTAATTTTTTGATTTTTTTAACACTGTTTTTGTGATGCTTTCTTCCTTTTTTTTTCTTTTTGGATTTGTGATTCATTAGTTTTTAATTAAGTTATAAAGAGTATGTTATAAAAAAATGATGTTATTTAATTATTTTTTGTTTTGAATGTCCACATAATCAGAACAAAACATTTTAAAAACCTCAGTGCTTGAAATTTACAAAAAGTATTCTTCTTTTGTAAAAATTTCTTTTTGGAATGAGTTGAAATTTAGAGGATGAAAGTCAGACTGGGTTTATTTATAATTGGTGTATATTGTTGTTTGGTAGAAATGTTTTCTTTCGTATGTTTCACATATCTCCAAAAAATCTGTAATAAATATTTTTCGGCAGAATGTTTTACATTTTCTTTAAATGATCACTATTAAATAACTTTTTCATTTTGAAAACTCTCTTTTTTAAGTACCTTTTCCAAATCTTAAAAAAGAAACCGAAAATAAATCTTCCAGTATTTAATAATTCTTATTTAATACTCTCAAAAGCATTAATTTTAACTTTTTTTCAATATCAAGATTAACTCAATAATCATCAACTCAAACCTAAAGAATGATTAATTTTCTTTGCTTTCCACATATTGGAAATCTATTGATGTTACAACAACTATTTATTGAAAGATTTGTTTAAATAATTCAGGTGTTAAGGACTATGTTTTTAGGTGAAAACAGTAAAATAATGGATAAAATCACCCTTGAATAAGTTATGAATCCAAGTAATATTTGTCCAACGAGAATTTCTTTTCGAAAAAATATGAAATTTTCACTTTTCAACAATTTTCACAATTTTTAATTGTTAGTTCATGCTAAATTTCGATTTTAATATTTTAGAATTTCCATTTCAACTTTCGGAACTCACATTATTTTCTAGAGCTGTTCTACATATTTTTTAAATTTACTTTTACAAGTTTGCAATGTTCCCAAATTTGAAATGCTCTTGAAAATCCCCAAAAGCCATTTTTTGCAATTATCTACTTTATATTATTATCTTTTTCCTTTTCATTGAAAAACAAAGAAAAAAAGTCTTCCTTGAAAAGGTAAAGATTACCAAAAAATTTTTGTTTTTTTTTTTTTGACCAATTTCTTTGGTGTGAAAATTTTTTTTGAGAAGCGAAAGTGAAATAACACAATTACCCAACCCCCTCAAGGGTGGGAGTGTAGTCCTTAAATACTTTAATCTTTAAAAATAATAGAATTTTTAAGCAACTAATCTATAAATTATTTATAAATCTTATTACACAATAAATTATTATATTTTTTTACAAAGGATCACAATTAAAAATTTTCATTTTGGAATTGTTTTTTCCCAAATCTAAAAATGGAAACCAGAAAAGAGTATTCTAGTCTTTGAAAACCAATATTTAGAAGCATTTAAAAAACTATTTTAACTATTCTTAGATTTTCATGGATTTTACTCATAAATATTAGAAGAAACCCCAAAGATTGATTATTTTTAGTTTGCCTTTTATAAACCTAATTGTATTATCAATATATTTTCATTATTTCAGAAATTAATTGTAAAAAAATAATCTATTTGTTAATTATAAAATTATTGAAAAAAATTGAATTTTTTAACAACCAATCTACATTTCGAGACAAATTTAAGAAAGATATTTTGTGACTTTGGAGTCTGTATATTGATGACTCAACCTTTAAATTTGTTGCGAAATTCTGTTTTTTTTCTGAAATTGTTAGTTCTTTTTACGAATACAAGGATCTTTTTTAATTGATGAGAACAACATATATTAAAATTTTACTTATCAGATTTTTTAAAGACATTTGAATCCTCTGAGCACGAATGTGATTTACATTCAATAACATAATACTTTAATTTAAGAATTCTCTTCAGTCCATGCTTATCTCTTTAAGGAGATAATATTTTTTGCTAATTTTTGTTTTTCAATTTATACCTCCTTCCTTACATTTAGGATTCTTATTTCACCTAAGAAATATCAATAAAAAGTATAAAAAGGGAATTAATAAATTAACAGTGAACCAAATTTTGATCGATGTTCTTGGAAAATTCTTTATAAAATTAAAATGTTACCAAAATGTATAAAAAACTTTTTCCCAAGTATTATCCTGATATCAGGAAATGTGGAACAATTGACCATTATTTGGAATAAGGTGGATTGGAACCTCTTCATTATATTAAATTGATGTGACTAAATAGGGTCATTGTTTATCTATCACTTGTTTATTAAAAAAATATTCAAACTTTTTTATTAAAAAAGCTTTTTTTAAAGATTTATTTATCAAATAAAATTCTTGGTAACTTGATAAAAAAAACCTTTATAGTTGTTAAGGCGAATAAAATCTTTTATCTGATAATTAAATAATTTTTCTAACTTAAAAATTAGGTTTATTGTTGTCAAAATAATAAAATTTGACTTTTTAAATATATGCCTCAATATAAATTACAGTCAGTTCTACTTTTAAGACACAAACTTTGTTCGAAATTTAAGGCACAATAAAAAAACTCAAATCTAGTCACAAAATTCAAATCCTAGTAAAATAATTAGTGCAAAAAAAAAAATCCAAAAAAATGTGCATTAATTTGAGATTTTACCCTGTTTTAAATTTTGTTCAAAGTTTGTGTCTTAAAAGTGGAACTGACTGTATCTTGCTGATTTTTCTTGAAGAGTGGTAGATTAAAAGATCAAAGAAACAGACAATAATAAAAAAAAAAAAACACAAATATGATATTGGTTTTCTATTCTTATTTTCCATTTTCAAAAAATTTCGAAGTCACAATAATTTTACATCAATTAATGGTTTTCAAAGAAAAACTATAATACAATTTTATTCAAATTCGAAATAATTTTAATTTTTGTATTCTTTACATAAATTTAAAAATGCTAAATTTTGGTAATATGTGATTTTATTTTAGTTTTAATACAAAAATAGGTACATTCTATTTTAAATTATTATAAGTTGTTAGGTTTTTTTTTTTCTCAAATTAAATAAAGATTTACACGTTTTTCTTGTATTTTAAAAATATATTTCTTTCGAGTCGAAAATATAGAGATTGTCTAAACAAAAAAAAAAGAATTAATAGGTAAAAAATCATTATATATTGTTTAATTCTTGAGATTTGAGTAAAATCTTTAATTTTACCGGATTAATTTTCAGAATCTATTAAATCTAAGATCTTATTGTACTATGCGAGATAAATATTAATTTAAATTATTTTTATATTTACGAATTTTTAAATTTTCTAGTCTTTCCATCTATAACTGATTAATAATAATTTTTTCAAAAATTTAATAGATTTATATCTAATAATAGTAATTAGTATACTTTATAATTAATATTTATCATATTTTTTTTTAGAAATTTATTATTTTTTAAGTTATATATTCAAAACAAGAAGTTCTATTTATCTCATTAAGCTCCAGTTATTCTTTTATAAATTTAAATTATGACTTGTTTTATTTTACTTTTGTTTTGAAAATTATTCTTATGAAATGTTGATTAATTTTTAATAATTTTGGATTTTTTATATTTTTTCATCCATATATTGAGTCAAAATCTTACATGAATTCTATTAAAGAAAAATAACCCATAACTTAATTGGAAAATGTATATTGAATTAAAAATTGTAATATATACCCATTAGCTAGTTTTTTTGGTTTAAAAAAAAGTTTTATTTTCTAAATTTACCTTGTACTTTTTTAAAACAATATTGTATATGTTTTTCTTTTTCAAAGCAAAATCATAAATACTTAGTTTTGGGTATCCGCTTTTATTACAACGTATTAAAAGTATGAGACTTCATTCCAAAATATAGAAAAATTTCATAAAATATTATTAAAATTATTTCAATTTCTCGAATAAGGACTTCAATTATTAAAATTAGATCATCTATTAAAAATTAAACATTATCTACTACAGTCAGTTTCACTTTTAAGACACAAACTTTCTACGAAATTTAAGGCACAATAAAAATCTCAAATTAAGGCACAAAATTCAAATTCTAGTAAAATAATTTGTGAAAATTAAAATTCCAAAAAATTGTGCTTTAATTTGAGATTTTTTTGTGCCTTAAATTTCGTTGAAAGTTTGTGCCTTAAAAGTGAAACTGACTGTACAAATTTAATTTTTTTTCTATAGTTAGTTCCACTTTTAACACAAAAACTATCAACGAAATTTATGGCACAATAAAAATACAAATTAAGGCACATGAAAAATTTATACTAAAAAAAAATTTGAGTACATTTTTTGGAATTTTTATTTTATACAAATTATTTTACTAGGATTTGAATATTGTGCCTTAATTTGATATTTTTTCGTGCATTAAATTGGGTTGAAAGTTTGTATCTTAAAAGTGGAACCGAGTGTATACAATAAACCCAAAGATAGATTCTATTGAAAGAATTTGTTTTTGAGATTCAATTAAAAATTTTCCGAATCGAAAAGAACAATTTTTAAAATCTAAAAGTAAATGATTTTAAATTTTAACCTAACCCACTTATCAAAAAAATTTTAAAACAAGATAACTTAATTTTATGTACCTTAAGGCGATTTTCAGGATTTTACTTTGTTATGATGTTATCTTTCCTTTGGAAATCAATCTCCAGATGGGACAAAATATTTAATTTTCCAAATTTTAACAAAAAAAAAAAATAACAATGATGTTAGATAAATTAATTTTAATTAATTATTTACTAAAAAAAAAAAAAAAAAAAAACAACTGGTAGAAAGATTATTCTCATTTGGAAAAATAATTTTCATAAAAAAAAAAAATAAAAAAATAACAAAAATTCTTTTTTAAAATTATTATTAATTCAAAAGATGTCAAAAAATATTTGATATTAACTCTATTATTGTTATTTTTTCTTTTCAGATAAAAATAATTTTTTAAAAAAAGGGTGATTGGTAAATAATAATAAGATAGAAAGTGGGAAAATCCGTCTGTTTTTAAATAGAAAATATGAATCTATTTTATTTTTTTTATGTGATGGTGGCAATTTTTTAATTTTGAATTTTTTTCTTTTTTTTTCGTCTTTTAGATTTTTTATTTTTTTTCCATTGTTTCATAAAGTAAAAAATTGATCTTATTATTAAACTTCGTTCTGAGGTTCTTGTGCAAACGAGGGTTCTCGATGGTTCAATTGACGCTCTACACGCACGTGATTGTGTCCATTGTATTTTAAATCTTTGTTTTTGCTTTGGGAGGCTCAGAATAACAAGATCATTTTTAAATGAAATACTTTCGAGTTTATTTTTACCAATTCCAATAATTAAACCATTTTTTCTAATTTTGATCCAAGCACATTTTAAACGATCTTTTTTATTTTTTTTTTCTTTGTCTTGCCTTTTCTTCTCATCTTTCATTTCAATGGCAAGAAGAAAGTTTACTCCGTTATTGCTATAATATTTTTCAAACAGACTTTTAACATTAGATTTATCAACAACATCTTCAAGAGTTGAATGCAATTGTAAAAATTTTTTATTAGGAGGAACCAATTCTGGGTAATCGCTATTTTGAGATTTTTTGATTTTTTTTTGATTTGCTTCGATTTCAATATCTTTATTTTTTTCTTTTTGGTTCCTGTTATCATTATCATTATCATTATCATTATCATTATCATTATCATTATCATTATCATTATCATTATCATTATCATTATCATTATCATTATCATTATCATTATCATTATCATTATCATTATCATTATCATTATCATTATCATTATCATTATCATTATCTTTATCCCGTTTATTGGATTTTTTGTCTTTGGCGTTATTTTTCCTGTTGTTAACGTCTTTTTCATTTTCCATTTGCTTTTTCTTTTCATTGATTTTTTCATTTCCATCTGAATTTATTTTATTCTTTTTAATATTTTTTAAAAATAATATTAAAGTGGAGAGGCAATTTACCTTTTCCTCTTCAGATGGGAAATTCAAAATTAATACCTTCTCTTCGTCTTTAAAATTTAATTTTAATTGGCTATTTAAATTTTTACTGACACTAATCAACAAATTTAAATTAATAAGTTTTTTTTTCAAAAGTTCATAATTACTTTTTTTTTCAGAAATGATCAAATGTTTTTTTGTTATTTGGATCCAACATTTTTTAAATTTTTCTTTTTTTCTATCTTTCTCTTTCTCCTTTTCTTTCTCTTTCTCTTTCTCTTTCTCTTTCTCTTTCTCATATTCAGTTTTCTTTTTCGTTTTTCTTTTTTTATGCTTATTAAGTATGGTATTCCTTTTCTCATTTTCAGATTCAGATATTGCTATCATGGCATCAGATTCAGATTCAGAATCAAATTTGATCATGGATTTAAATTTATTTATATCCCGAATTGTGCTTTGGAACAGAAATTTAATTAGCCCTTTTTTGAAATAATTTTCTGAATTTTCAATTGCCTTTTTAATCATTTTGTCATATTTTTTGGTTAATTTTTGATTCTCAAATTTTAAAGTTTGAGAATAACTATTTTTTCCCCAACCTTGAAGAGCATTAATTAAAAAAAATATTGAAAATATATAAGAATTGTTTTGATTTTTAGAATTTTGTTTTAAATTGTAAACTCCGTTCAAGTTTTTTTTTAAATAAATATTTTTCCGATTAAAATAATCAATTAATTCATAATCTTGATCTTTTCCATTGAGACTTTCGCTGATAGATTTGTTTTTTTTTTCGATCTCTTTGTCTTTTTTCTTCTTCAGTTTCTTTTTATAACTTCTTGACTTCCAATCCCCATACTTTGTTGATCTGTAATTTCCTAAGAGTTTCTGATCGGTTGCTTTGGTTGATCCATTGCCATTGCTTCTTTGATTTTTTTCCTTCTCATGTCCGCTTGTACTTTCACTTTCACTTTCGCTTTCACTTTCACTTTCACTTGTGCTCGAGCTTGTACTTCCAAAGGGTTTAAAATTTAAAAGTCCATTAGTATTGTTCTTTGTTTGTTCTCTTGATTCGAATACATTGTCAACATCAGAGATTAATGATTCTGTCGTTGAAAAGATTCCTTCATTCTTCTCTTCTTCTTCACCATTTTCATTAAGAGTAAATTCCTTGGAAATTCGTTGCAATTCTTCTGCTCTTTCTAAATCGATTTTGCCCCATCCTTCTTCATCGTTGTCTTCAATGGAAAAAAAATTAGACTCCTCAGAGTCATTGGATTCTTCCATTAACCGAGAGCTTTTGGAAGAATTTCCACTTTCATCACCTTTGTCATTTTTATTTGTAATTTTCGTGATTTGCATTTTTTTTTTAATTTTTTCAAGAATTTTAATTTGTTTTTCTTTTTCCTCCCAAAAAATGTTCTTTGATAGAAAACTTTTTTCTAAAGGATCAACATTTTCTTGAATTAAAAACGGATTTACAATTTCTTTTTCTTTTTCTTTTTCTTTTTTGTGTGCTTGTTTTTGATTTTTTTCTTTTTCTTTTTTGTTTTCTTTCTCGTCGTCATCTTCATCTTTGAATAAATAAAATTGCCTTTTTTCTCTTGAAGTCTCTTTTAAAATCCCTTTTAGTTCAGACTTCTTTTTAAGAAAAGATAAAGAATGAATAACTTTTTTTATTTCCGAGCGATCGTTTTTGAAAAATGCTTGTGGATTAATATCTTCCACTTTGGGATATTTTATGAATTTTAATGTCTCTAAATACTCATCGAAATTCTTCTTTCGTTGTTCTTGAAGACTGTTTGTGTAAAGGACTTCGTTACTTTTACAAGGGACAATCTGATTCACAATATTCAAAAGAATTAAACAGGAGCTTTTTAATAATCGACTAACGGATAAATTTGGCTGTTGAAGAATCTCTCGTGACCACTCAAGTACCTTGTCGCTTTGGCTTTGTTCATTGCTATTGTTTTGTTGAATTTTGTTTTGTGGGTTGTATTCAATCTCTGAAATATAATAACCTTTTGGTTTTAACAACATTTGGAAAACTGAAAATCTAGAAAAAATAAATTTTTTTGTCAATACACATTTACCTTCCCTTATATTCCTCTTTAAAGAATTGTTTCACATCTAAACATGAAATGGTGCAATACCTTTTTTATTAAATCCTTATCAAATCTCAAAAAATGCAAAAGAGTAAAAGATAATGATCCAATTATTTAATTTGTATTTCATTCTTTTTTCAAATTCTATTTCCAACCAACCATTCTAACTGAGCTTTAAATCATTTTTTACCATAAGGTTTTGAGATTTCTTTAGATTTAATGAATTTATCATCTCAAATAAATGGGAAAAAAGGAAGGAAATTTTTTTTAATTTTTTGTAAAATTAATAATTTATTAGCAAAAAATGATTAATGTTGAAAACACCTTGGAGACTGAAGAAATTATTTAGTATTCCCTTCTTTAAAATTGTCTTATTTAGAATCTGAACATTTTGGATCTCACATCAACATCATTTTTTCAAAATTGATTCTGTGAAAAAGCTCTTAATCTTGTTTGTAAAATTATGTTCAAGTATAGAATTGAGAATTATCCTAATCAAATTTGTCTTGAGTAAATGAATTGTTTGATTAGACCTAAAATACAAAACAAATGGGTAATGATTAGAACCAAGATATCCGACAACTATCCAATAATAACGAAGAGAAAGAAATAACTAAGGATGATCATTTCAAACTTTTACTTCACAACTAGATCTTGGCCAAAAAAACAACAGAAATTACCATAGCCTCTATTTGAAAGTATATTCTATTGTCAAAAAAAAGATAATAATAAAAAAATTTTTCACTTTTGACTATTTTTTTACTCTTATTTTTTCTTTTTTTACTTTTGTTATCGAATACAAACACTCAAAATACTTGAATCGGTTTATAATTTTTAATACTTGAACAAAAACAAAAACCTACATATACCTCTATTAAAACAAAAACTAAAATTTTGAAAATAATAGGTTTAAAAGAGTTTTATCAGAGTTTCAAAATAAAAAGCGTGTTTCTTTTTTATATTTGCCTTAGATTAAAAAGTAGAAGAAGAAACTGACAATAAACAATATTTAATATGATACCTGTTCCTTAAAGTTCAATTATTAATAAAAAAATTTTGATAAATTAACGGATCCAATTGAAAAATGATTTCAAAAAATTTATAGTAACTTTTTAAGTTATATTTTTACCTTAAGGAACAGGTCTTTAATTTGTAACAGGTACAAATACTAAAATATGTTATTGATGACAATAAATACTGTAATATTTTGTATATCTGGTTACAATATATTCTGATCTACACAGAAAAGAAAAATTGATATCTTTCAGAAGCAAATGGTATAATTTATTATAATATACTAACAATTGTGAAATAAAAATTTGAAAGTGAAAAATTGAAAAAAAAAAAAAAAAAAAAAAACAGAAACTTTGGTACTCAATTGAAGAACATATAATTATTATGACATTTTTCGCAAGGATATAAAAATTTTCAATCTGTCATATTTTTGTAAAAATAAACAGTTAAGGTAGGTTTGGAATTTAATTATTTTATTTTAAAGAAAAAAACCTTAATTTAAAATAATTATATTACTTTTTAAAAGAAAAAAAAATTTTATAATTTTAAAAAGGGAAATTTTATTATTTTATTTATAATGCTTTTGGGATTCTTCAGATAAATTTATAAAAAAATGAAAACAAAATAAAATTTTCATTTTAAAACAACAAATCTTGCTCAAAAAGTTGATAAAAAATCATTTAACATTGAAACAAAAAATACATTCTTTATAAGCTATTTCCAATAAAGTAGGGCAAATTTATTTTAAAATATATCTTTAAAAATAAATCTCCAAAAAAGTAATTAAACATCCAAAAAATTAACCATCATAAATTGATTCTTGGTAATTATTCAATTTCTTTATTAGTATTCTATTACCAAAATAAATTTATGAAATTTTCTAATGTCGATTTTATCTGATATTTTTTAGGAGCTAAAATAGGTATAAATTATTTTCTTTTTGTTTGAAAAAACCGTTTTCATAACTTTTTTAATCTCAATAAATTTTCATATAGAATTGAAAACATATAACTAAATTTTATTGTTTAAAAAATCATTGGTACCCTTTCCATATTTCCAGTTTTTTATTGAAATTGGCCGTGCATTGTTTTCTCCGAAAAAAGTGTTATTTTTTTTTTCATTTTTTTGAAATATTTCATCCATCATATTTTGAAATCAATACATTAGCCATTTATTCAATCGGTATAATATTAAACTTAATTTGGTAATGTCAATTAATGGATACTTTCACTAACAAAGATGATTATTTATGAAAGGTAAAAAAAAATTCCTCACTTTTTTGGAAATACCGTATATAAACCAGTTTCCAGTCAAAAAATTTAGTTGTAGTGAGCGAATTTATACATTTAAAGGGTTTGAAATAATATTAGAAGAAACAATTTATTTTGGAATTTTACAAAATTAAAATCTTTTTTTCACATTTTTAGTTTTTTTTCCTTCTAATTATTATTTTTTTTTATACAGAATTCATTTGCTAATTTTTTTTTTTTTTGCAAGATCAATAAATCACTTGGTAAAAAAGCATTATTATCAGTTTATTGAAACTGTTAAAATGATTGTAGATAAATCATATTAATTTCTATTGGGTTTTAATTTGAACTTAGTTTGATGAGGAAAATTAACTATTTCATTTTAATTTCCGTTTTCTAATAGAGTAGACAAACAAAACATACTTCTTTTTGGAACTTAATTTCTAGAAGAAAGGTATTGAAATTCAAGTGAAAATTGTCTCCAAATTATTATTCTGATAAATGTATAGGATTAAAATGAACATTTATTGTTTGTTCTCTAATGGTTTTTCTAAGAATTCAAGTTTTGAAATTTTTAAGAAAATCTATTGATTTATTAGATTTATTTCTTCTGAATATCAAAATTATTTGTTGTTTATTATTCCACTTATTTCTTATTTAATCTTCAAATGTTAAAAAAAAAAAAATAATCATTATTTGAAAAAAGTGTTGGGAACATTTGACTAAAACAAAGTTCATAGACCTTTTGTGTATTTAATGAATAAAATTTCTAACAAATTTTGTTTTGAATTGAAAAATATTCATATAGTTGGAATGTATTTCTTTTGTTTGATTTCTTAAACTCTTTTTTGAAAATTCTTACAACTGTAGTAATATAGATTGTGATCTATATTATGTATTTTTTGAATTGTTCAAGACTAAAATTAAAAAAAAATTACAGATTAAAAAAATATTTTAAAAATAGATAATTTTGAACATCTGTTATTCGATGTTTTTCTATTGTAAATTTTTTCTTTTGGACATTTTTGCTAAAATATAATTAATTTTTATATTGTTCACATTCTGATGGAAATTGACAATAGAAATCAAGACACATTTTCTAAAACCATTTTAACAGTTTTAATAACGCTTTAATAACAGTTTTTTTTACTTGTTGACAAAATATTTTACAATAAAAAAAATATTTTGACAAGAATGATATATCAAAAAAAAAATGCTAAAATTAAAAAAGAAAAAAGCATTTATAATTTGATATTTACATTGAATTTTTTTGAAATATTTCTTAGTTAGCTCTTGCTCCTATTTGTCTTTGACTAGAAAATTATTTAAATTAAAAATATTTTAAAAAATGCCGACTCACTTTATCATGTTAATAGGAGTTGTTTTATGGGTTTGTTCCCATATTTTAATTACAAAAAAAAATTTCATTTTGTTAGATCCCAATCATTTTTTCTAATTTTACTTTTTTAGTTTTTCTTTCTCAAATTTTTGTTTTTCTTTTTTTTTGCTTTTCTTTTTCTTTTTTTTTTTTTTTTTTTCTAATTTTCAAATTTTTGTTATTCTTTTTTTTTTTTCTTTTTTTTTTTTTTTTTTTTTTTTTTTTTTCTTTTTCTTTTTTTTTTTTTTCTTTTTAGTTACCTTTTTTTGACAAAAGATCAAGTGGAAAATAAAAGGATCTTCGAAAAGACAAATAATCACTATGTAAAGTCTTTTAAATTGAAGTTAATTATTAATAAAGAATCTTCTTTTTGTTAAACCTTGATAAACCAAAATTTTCATAATCAGAAATCCGTAATGCTTATTTCAATAATTACAATTTATTTTTTGTAATTTTTGATTTCATTTTTTTATTGAATTTTTAACATATCAAGCTTTTATGAATTTATAATAATCTAAAAGATAATTGTTAATAAGAATTCATTATTAGTTGCTCTTGAATATTCAAAAAATATTTTCTTTTTTTCAATTTAGAGAGATCAAAATAATAAGTTACCAGCAATTATAATCTGTGTTTCAACATATTCTCCCTGCTTTTTTTTTTTTTTTTTGTTCGAATGGAAAATATAATTCATTACCCAAGATTAGACCTAAGTTCAAATCAATTTTGAATATTGACCCCTTGATATTTTCATTAAATTTTAAATTAGGAATACAATTTGTTAAACTTTTGTCGTAATTTTTTCAATTTTAGATAAGGGACTAGTCTCTATTATTTTTTTTTTTGACCAATTTCTAAATAAGAATTCCTTATCGAGAAATAAGTTTAATATTGAAAATAAACAGGGATTTTCTAATCTAAGTAATTTTCAAAAAAATTTCTAAATCTCTATTAAATTAAGGTAAAAAAATTTAATAGAGATGAGTCCTTTAATTAATTTAATTTTTTATTTCCCTTTTTAGAGTGCTATAAGTTTTACAACCCTGAAATTTGAAAAAAGATTACCTTGAGTCCCTTCAAATTTTTTGGTTTTTTTGATGTATAAAAATTCTCAAAAAAATTACTTTATTAGTTAGAGAAAAATTTACCAATTTAATCTATTGATTTTTAAGTTAATACTTTTCTAAAAATAGAACTCTAAGAAACCGGTTATATGTTTAATTAAGGTTTATTGTTGGTTTCTTTGATCAGTTAATGCTTAATATTTTCTTATATAACAAAAAAAAACAAGCTTTTTATTTTGAAACACAAATTCAACTTTCTACACACTATTTTGACAACAATTTATTAAGGGTAAATCACAATTTTTGAAATAGAGTTTTTTTCCAATCAAAGGGAGGAAACGGAAATGAAAATTTCAATTGAAAACCTACAACCCATATTTTTTTATCACTTAAGTTCCAATCTATTAATCTTACACTCTTCAAATCGGATTTCGGAAAAAAAAAAAATAAATTTTCAAAAATTTCCTTGTGAACCACTTATCAAAAGCTAAACCAAGATCGATCACCTAAGAATCAAATAAACAAGTCACCACACCTGAAATAAGACTATCTTTTTTTTTATTTTTCAGGTACTGTAAACTTTTCTGGTATTTGAATAATAAATGGGAAAAAATTTTAACTTAATTTTTTCCTATTTTTTCTTTGGCAATAGAGATATTTGGAATAAATAGATTGAAAATTTGTGCTCTATAATATTTACTTGGTTTCTTTATTTATGCTATATCTTCATACATGTTCTACGAACTAAGTTTCCAAAAAATGAAATGGAAGATTTCTGAATTGAAATAAAAGAGAATGAGATGAACTTTTATCCCATTTATATTCCAAATACAAGCAAAAAAATTGCTTTGTTAATTCGAAAAAGATGAGTAAACAAAAAACGAGTACAACCAAACCAAAATGAGGAATAAAAATGTTTTGATAAAAAAAAGAATCCCTTTTTAGTTGACAAACAAATTAAGTTGGCAAAAGTTGGATCATTTTTTAAAAGTTTTGAAAAACAATAATGACAACGAATAAATTTGCTGTATTTGATTTGGGAACGCTTCATGGGAGGCTAGGGTTTTCTGATTGCAAGTTACCAACACACTCTTTCCGGACTCTTGTCGCACATTCAAATGAAGAAAAAGCTAAGGTTAGCAAGCTTGTACCACCAAAGGATCTTTTCATCGGGACAGAGTATTTAGAATACGCAGAATGCGTTGATGTAATTAAACCGATTTATGATGCGAAGGTACAATCGTGGGGGGACTGGGAGCATATGCTTGACTATTCTTTTCTCACACTATTTTCAAGTTTAACTGATCTTGACACACCGCTTGTATATGTCGAAGGGCCAACTTGGGACGTAAGTATGAAACGTAAAGCAGGCGAGATCATTTTTGAAAAATACCAATTGCCTTCTTTATGCCTTGTTAACCATGCTGAAATGTCTTCCTTTGCGAGTAATAACTTCCAAATTGGCAATAGCCTCGTGGTTGAATTAGGTGGTACGTGCTCCTATTGTGTGCCAGTAATTGAAGGGCAAGCACTGGTAAGCCAAGCCACAGTTATGGAAGCCGGCGGAACAACTGTCACTCAGGCCATGATCAGGGGAATTCAAGAAGAAGGTGTAGACTTTGGAACAAAGGATCTCACAAGAATTAAAGAAATTGTCATCAAATTTAAAAAAATGGAAGGCTACATATGTCAAGGTGTGGAAAAGGAAATCGAATTAAACAAAAAAGTCAAGTTCGAAATCCCCAATGGCGATGGGAAATATATATCAGTTGGTAATACAAGGTTTCTTGCGCCTGAATTGTTATTTAGTCCAAGAGTGAAAAATAAGCAAAGCTTTTCAAATGGTATGCATAACTTGGCTTGGGATTGCTTAAAAAAGTTAAAGAAAGAAATTTTTGCAAAGGCCTCCAGTCAAATAATTATTGCTGGTGGTTTAAGTGGCTACAGAGGAGTCAAACAGAGATTTTTACAGGAATTTAATAAGATTGCAAAAGAAAGCAACTTTTCAATCTCTGAAAATGAAATTATTGTTCCTCAAAATGGTGTGACACTTGCCTGGAGAGGCGCAGCAAAATTTACACACCACGAGTTGTTTGAGAAGCAATTAGTTACCAAAGAACAATTTGATAATCTTGGTGAAAATGCCTTTAATTAAAAATTTATTTTGTTATTTTTTGAAGAAAATTTGATTATGAGTGAGATTACATCAATATACATTTAACAAAATAAATAAGGAAGTGGCATATATCAACATATATGGGATGATACATTATTTATATGAAACTTTTCTGTTGAAAATTTTACCTTAAAAAAGGTAAAATACGATTTCCATCAACACTCAAACATTCGAGGAGATAGTTTTTTTTTTTCTTTTTCTGGAGTTGGATTGCTTTTTTTTTTTTGCCGGAGGGTATTTCGTTTTCCTTTTTTAATGTAATAATTCCCAAAGACAATAAATTGTTTGTTTTCGGTACCTTAATTTAAATTGATCAGGATCTTTAATAAAGTTATATAAAGTGAACTTTCCATGAATTTAAAGCAAAAATTCTTAATATAAGATAGAGGGTCAAAACTATCCCCTGATCTTTTTGTTAAATCTTTTTTAATTTATTTTAAGAATGAAGTAAAAAGTCAAAATAATATAGAAGAGGAGAAGATCGTCTCTATAAAAAAGAAAATTTTGAAAAAAATAATAATTAAAAGTGTAATAAAATAAAAAAATTATTCACAGGAGTTAATTAATTTTTTAATTTGAAAGAAGAAAGTGAAATCTAATTATTTTACTTTATTCATACTAATTCAAAAAAAAAAAAAAAACCAACCCCAATTAGAATTTTTTTAATCAAGTCATATTCAATTTTTGAAAACAAAAATTTTATTAAATAAATTCTCGAAGAGATATTAAATCAGAATCATTCGCGAATTGGAAAATTTTATATTTATTTATAAATTACAATACTCATAAAATCAATAATTACCAATACTAATAAATAAAAAGGAGTCAAAAATTTTCAAAGATGACAAGACAAAAAAATGCCTTGGATTTATTGTTAAGGGTTTGATGAAATTTCATCTAAAATGTTAAAGACATAATTTTGAGTTTATAAAATTTGAGACTTCATATTCAAAGAGTATCTAATATACATTAGTCATTAGAAGTATAGAAATTGAATTTTACAATTTTTAGACTTTTTTATTGATTGTCAGGGGTTAGTTATTTAACATTATTCTTGATCTTTCAAATCGAGAATTTGCAGAGATTAATTTTGTATTTCAAAATTCAAAGGGTGTTTATAAACAGCACTGATAAGAATTTTAAACTCAATTTAGTTTTCTAATAATTTTGGAATAAGCACAATAAAAAAATTATTGATCACTGTTTTCAAATTCTAAATTCTTTTTTCAATCAAGGGGTTCCAGTTTTAATAGAAGAAATAGGCTATATTTTTTCATTTAGATAATATTCTTTAACATAAATTTTCAAATTTGTGGTTAAGGCAATTTTTTCAATTAAATATTTTTTTTTTTTTTTTGCTTTTTTCTTTTTTTTCTTTGATTTTCTAAATTTTTTGACATTTTCTTCATTAAATTTTCTTTTCAAAGAAAATAAAATTTCGAAAAAAAAAAAAAAAAAAAACATTTGAAAATTCCAAATTAAAATACCAAAAAAACTATATAAACATATGGTTTTCCTTTATCTTCTTAATTTGGCTAATTTCAAACAATTTTTCATTACCTTTTATTATTCGCCTTTTTCCTATTTATTATTATTTTACACAACATTTTTTTTTCAAATTTTCTTTCAAAATTCAATTTATAAAAATTTATATCAATCAAAACCAAAACAAAGAATACTGTTTCAAAAAGTAAAGAAAAGGAGTTCAATTATGGGTATCAAAAAAATCAATTACAAAAGATTCAACCTAACAATAAAGAAAATCTTAGAAAAAAATTCAATGAGAATTCAGAATTATTTTGAGTTTTTCAATTTAATCGAAAATAAATAATTATCAAATCAAACAAACAGATCTAATAATTTATTATTTCTGAAGAAAAAATTTAAAAAATATCCTATTTTCTGAAATGAAAACTAGAATTAGATAAATTATATCAAAATAGGATTTTTTAAATTCATTTTAGAATTATTTTAGAAATAGGAAATAAATAATTAAGGAACTAATTGATTTGATTTTTTTTATTGAACAATTTCTAAATAAGGATTCCTTGACTAGAAATAATTTTAATATTGAAAATAAACAGGGTCTTTCAAATCAAAGTAATTGGCAAAAAAATTTCTAAATCTCTTTTAAATTGAGGTAAAATAATTAAAAAGAAATTTATTCCTTAAGGGACTAGTCTATATTATTATTTTTTTTGACCAATAACTAAATAAGGAATCCTTATCTTGAAATATATTTAAAATTGAAAATAGACAGGTTTTTTCAATTTTAGAACTTTAGTAATGTTTTTTTTAAAATTTTACAATTCTGTCAAAAAAAGTGACTTTTAAATTTTTTTTTTTGAAAAAAGATCTTTAATGGATGAGAATTTTTTGATTAATTTTGGATTTAAGTTTTTTCTCAAAAATAATATTTATTCTCATTTTTAAAAACGAAAAAATAATTTAAAACTAGTGAATATTTTCTCCTTCACTTCTGTTCATCTAACTTGACTCTATAAAGAACTCAATTTGTTTTTTCAATAATTACTTTTTTAAAAAATAGTTCTTATTCTTTTCTTTGATTTTTTTTGACTCTGACAAAAACTTTTGGGATGGTAATTTGGGAACACTTAAAAAAACTTCAAATTCAACAAAAACAAAAGAGTGTAAACTGAAAAAGTAGATTCATGAAAAAAAAAGAATGGTACAATATAAAAAAAGAAAATCTTTTATTAAGAGTAAAGCATATATTGTATATTTTTTTCGAATCAAACTATGTTTTCATGCAAATCCAAAAAAACATTTTCAGGTTTATTTTTCAAACTATTTTTTGTACTTCTTCCACAAACATAACAAGGTTTTGCTTTCTTGCTCATATTTTTTTTTATTTTTTGTATTTTTGCAAGAAGTTGAAAAAAAGCAACTTTCAAAAAAGTGAAAAAATGCAAAAATTATTTATTTCTATAAAAACAATAACTAAATTTAATGAATGTCATTTAGCAAGATTTCATTAATATAATAAGAAGTTTTTCACTTTGATTTGAAATCTAAGTAATTGGCAAAAAAAATTCTAAATCTCTATTAAATTTACCTAAAAAAATTTAATATAGACTAGTCCCATAATCAAAAATTGTCCAAATAAAAGATTTTCAATTTAGAATTAAAAATAAAACCAAGCAAAGAAGAAGTAATTGTATGACATTTTACAGATAAGATCAAGAAATAAATAAGTGTTTATTATTATTTCTTGATCAATTTTTTCATTTTTTTGAAATTCCATTTTTTTAATTAATATGAAAATATATTACACTAGGATATATCTAACACTCTTGTATTTATTAAAATATTAATGTATTTGGTTCAAGAAATGATTTGAAGAATTCAGTTTCACATAAACCATGACACTCAAAATTTGTAGAATGTAATTACCCCCTTAATAAATTAATTAAGATTTTTTTGGTTGATTGAAAAATAATTATTTTCGATTTTCCAATTTCGTTTCTACCACAAAGGACTTTCTTTCTTTTTGAAATATCAGAAAAGGTTACTTTTATAATCACGATATTAGCAATAAATTCTGGGTACCATCAAATGTATTGTCAAGTTTCATTTCCCTTTTGGGTAACAGGAAAAGTATCACAATTAATGAAAACAATTGCAAATTTATCAAAATCACTCAAAAAAAATTAAGACCATATTTTTTATATTTGGATAACAACTTGAACAAAAACACCAGAATAAATAATTGCCCCATTTGGTGAATTTGTAATAAATTCTTCATAAGCCTACCATCAAACCCATTAAAAATTCATTTTTTTTTCAAAATATCTTTGCCCTATAGTTTTATTATCGAATTTCAACCTTCCTCGATCTTGATCAACAATTTTTATTACCACCTTCTAATGAACTATTATGATCTGTTAGGTGTTCCAATTACAGCAACCAGTAAACACATTAAAACTGCTTATAAAAGGCTGGCACTTACCAATCATCCAGACAAAGTACCGAAGGAAAAGCAAAACGAAGCTGTTACAAAATTTAAACAATTAAACAAAGCATACCAAACTTTAACCAACCCAAATTCAAGATATGAATATGACGAAAAACTGGGCAAAAAGAATTTGCTTCAAAGGTGCCAAAGCTATAAATACCCAAAACAACAATACGCTTATCCAACAAAAATTTATAGATCAAAATCTAAAGAGAGTAATCTTTCCAATAAGCAACCTTCCTTTTCATTTAACCAGCGTGAAACAACTGATTTATTAAAGGAAGTCATTTTGACAAATAAATATGCATTTTTTTCAAGCCATAACCAAAATAATTCAAAGATCAACCAAAAACAAAAAAATGAAAAAAAAAAAAAATCGAATAACAAGAACAATCATAAAAAAAATGAAACAAATGATCACACCGATTATAAGAATCAAAAAAAAAAAGAAAGAAAAAACCAAAAAGAGAAGGAAGGGGAAAATGAAAAGAAATTGGAAAAAGAAGAATCAACAAAAGAATCAACAAAAGAATCAAAAAAAGAAAAAGAAAAAGAAAACCAAAAACAAAAGAAGAACAAAAACAAATCAAAGAATTCTCCAAAAACAACAAATAGTCATAAGAAGGTAGAAAATAATAGACACGAACACCACTCAAATTTTTCAGAATTTAAAACCTCGAATAAAAGAACGCCTTTTAAAAATCCGAATCATTTTTCAAGCAATTACCCTAATTCCAAATCAAAAACAAAATCACAACCAAAACCAAAATCAAGGAAATATCGTAAGAAAAGTCAAAAAAATAAACAAAAACTTGCACCAACAATCAAAATATGTGTATTAACTTTAGAGGAGGTTTATGCTGGAACAAACCAAATCTGTAGTTTTGAGAGAAAATATTTTGATCTGCTTGGTAATTTAAATTTTAAAAAATCAATCCAAATTGAATTCCCAATACCAAAAGGTATCAAGGAGGGCCACGAATTTGTGTTCCACAGCAAAGGGGACAAAAAAAAGGGATTTCTACCCGCAAACCTAATAATCAAAATTTCAATTGAAAAACATAAATTTTTCATTAGGAAAGGTGATGACCTATGCTTAAATCAAAAAATTTCCATTGTGCAGTCACTTACATATTTCATATTCCAAATTACTTTGTTAAATCAAAAAATTTTAAAACTGAAATTCGGGTATGATGGATCAGTCATTAAGCATGGGAAAGAATTGGTTATACATGATTTAGGAATGCCTAAAGAAAATGCCAATGAAGAATTTGGGGATTTAATAATTACTTTCCATGTAGAATTCCCAGAATCATTAACTAAATCACAAAAGGAATTAATAATAAATACTCTTGGTAATACAAGTCAAAAATAATTTGAATTAATTTCTTATTTTGTTTTTTTTTTTTTTTTTTTTTTTTATAGTTAATACGATCAAAATAATTTAATATACACCCCATTCCAAAAATTTGGGCACACCCAAAAACTAAAATAGACAAAAAAAAAATTTTCAATTTATTGTATTTTTCCAAACCTAATATTAAACCACATTTAAGTAAACCGAGTATTAATGTTTTTTATTGTAATCATTTTTATCCAAATTAAAAGAAAAAAAAAATAAAGTAGTGAAAAAAATACCTGAAATGAAAAAAATGCATTACAAGATTTTTAATTCCGAAAATTTGGAAAATTGTTAGGTAATTTCTTTTATTTAAAATCAAATCCTTTTTTTTCGAATCAAACTGTTAAAATTATAACTCAACCACTTAAATAAAAGTGATGACTAATGAAAATACACTTGTTCAAAACACTATTCAACCAATCAAAAAACAAGAATAAAAATTATCATTTTCCAAACTCGAATAAACCTCTATATAAAACTCGATTTTTTTTCAAAAATAATTGATCTACTTATGTTATCAAACAATTACTTGAGTATTTTTAGAGAGACTCCGTCTTTATTGAACTTTAGGTAGATAAATTACTATCAACATAAAAAATTTGGTTATTTATAAAAAGGATTTGATTTTAAATAAAAGAAATTATACAACAATTTTCCTAATATTTATAATTAAAAATCCTGTAATAAACTAAAATTCAAAATTTTCCACACAGCTAAAACGTTACAAACAATCACAATAATACAATTTCATTGAAATTGGAGATAATTTTGATTTTTGTAAAATAGCAAAATCATTTTTTCATCTTTTAGTTTTTGTTTTCATTTCATTGTTTGAATTACGTAATTTGTTTGGTTGGATCAAAATTTTTTACAACCTATCGATATTAAATTAAAATCAAGTTTTACCAAATAGAAGAACCCAAATAAAATTAGTTGCTAGTATCTAACCATTTGATCGATCAATAATCCTAATAGAATTTAAACAAATTTACCAATGTATTTTTTTGTTTTGCTCTCTCCAAAATTTTTAACACACCCATGATTTATTTGTATTGATAATTATTTATTTATTTTTTTGTGAGTATTGTAATTTATAAAAAAGTGTTAAAATTTCAATTAGTGGATGGTTCTAATTTGGTAAATCTTCTTGAATTGATTAAATAAGTTTTTTTTTTTCACAAATCGAATTTTGGTGTGTTAAAAATTTTGAATTGGGGTTTACATTTTTTTCAGGATGATATTATTTTTCCTACTATAAAATGAAAAAAAATAAATATTTTGATGTCAAAAATGATAGAACTAGCTGAAGAAAAAAATTATTGGTAAATGTGTTGAAATTTCACAAACAATTATTGTTCGATCAAATGTTATGATACCATGAAATAAATGTATCTGATTTTCCTATTTAACTATACTCAACATTAAATCTTTTCTCAACTATTGAAAAAAAATTCTGGATCATACAGAAATAAATTAACTAACTGTAAAAAAGGGGTAAAGAAAACAAAACAAAAAAAAGAAAAAATGAAATAGTTTATAAAAATGAAAATTATTTTCAAATTGAAAAAAAAATATGGTATTCTTATTCTTTCAACTGTTTAAACTGGATCCAAATTTTCAGAAATTGAATAATAAATGAAATTTTATGAAGTTTTATTAATACAAATGTATTTGTTATTTAGATTATGATTCATTTTGATATCATCAATTTTCATGTAATTTTAATGATAAGTAATTTCATTTTGGGTTCAAACTAACGTTAATTACTTTTTTTTATTGTTTTTTCAAAGTTTTATACTTTATCATTAACTCACTTAGGTATATAACATTTAGGAATTGAAAAGTGGTATAAAAATATTTTTAATTCATTAGGTTAAAAATTACTAGCATTTTTTAATTTTTATTTTCTTTCATATTTTTATTTAATTTAAACAAATATGTACATTTTTCCATTTTGAAAATTGTAATTGTAGAAATCTTATGGACAAATTTTTTTTGAGTGTCATATTAGATTGAAACTTTGAAACCAAAATGTAATTCATTTCTCTCCAGTCAGTTCCACTTTTAAGACACAAACTTCAACGAAATTTAAGGCACAATAAAAATGACAAATTGAGGCACAAAATTCAGATATAAGTAAAATAAATTTGTAAAAAAAAAATTACAAATTTTGTGCCTTAATTTGAGATTTTTATAGCCTTAAATTTTGTTGAAAGTTTGTACCCTAAAAGTGGAACTGGTTATATTTGTATAAAGCACAAAGTAAATCAGAGTACAATCTTTACATTTTTTGAATTTTTGAACCATTTTTTTTTTAGATTAAATTTTTGGTTTTATTAAATTAGGTTTAAGAATCAAAAAATATGTTTAGATCGACTACTTGAAAACAATAATAGAGTAAACCAAAAAAAATAGACAATAGAAGACGGATATTTTGGACAAATATTTTTTTTAGAAGACCAAACAAAAAAGAGCACATTTCCAGAGAAACTTGTTGAAATCAAGAATGAAAAAAAAATCATTTTAGTTAAAGCTTATTTTACAAGAAATTTCTTCTTTATCTACCTAATGTTATCAAAGAGTAAAAAAGAGATTACAGTGGTTCTTTCCTTCTTCGCCTTTATTTGTATATTGATAAAAAAACATTTTTTTCAAACTTTGGTTTCAAACTTATGTTTCAAATATTTTTTTATCAAACTCAGAAGAAAAAAATATTATCAAATAGACTAATGGAAATGGGGTGTAAATCTTGAAATTAAGCAATGTCCAAAAAAATTAACAAAAAAAATAAAGAAAATATAAGAAAAAGTGAATTTAAATTTTTAAATATTCTAGTGTTTACAAATTGATACAAAAATAAATTATTTTAAAATTAAACGAATCGATCGAATAAATATTTTTCGCATAGATGATTTTAAAAAATATTATATATTCTTGATCCAAAATAGAAATGAATGAATTAAATGCTAATTGGAATTAAATTCTATTTTGAGAATTCTTTCATAATAATAATTAATTTCTTTCAGGAAAAAAATTTAGAATAAAAATTTTTCTAATGTGGATCCATAATAAATAGAGTAAATAAAAAGTAAATGTATTAAATATTAAATTAAAGATCAAGATTTAATTATTTTATGATTTTTTTTTCTTTATCTGTTCTTTTCTTTTTTTTGATTTAAATTTATCAATTCCTACCTAAATATATTCTATGAAATCCCCATTTCCTATTAATTAAAATGGTGATTTTAACCGTTAAGAAAATATTTTAATATTGAATTTCTCATAATCCCATTTAGTAAACATTGATAATATTTATCTTTTCTCTTAATTTCGTTTTGAATTTTGATTATTTTTACCATTTGATTAAATCTAAATAATTTTTTTTTATTAATAACTTATGTTACTTGATATGAAAACTCAAATATTAATTATTAAATAAAAAATTAGTAAAAAATTTCTACGTTTTTCTTGAAAATAATCAATAAGTAAAAGAATTACAATATTTTCAAAAACGATCAACAAATTGATTTTATCCTATCTTGATTAAAACCAATCATAATGAAACTATTTATTTAGGAAAAAAATTATTAATTTTCAATTATTTCTTAATAATAATTAGATTTAAATGTAAGTATGAAATTAAATAAATATTAGATATTATAAGATTTTTGAATCGGAATTCTATATGATATTTTTGAATGGTGAAAATTTATGATTATTTTTTTTCTCTTGGACTGAAAAAAAGATCTTCCTAAGAGGCCTAATCTTGATAAATTACCTATAGAATTAAAAAGATACCATAAAAATATTGTATTATTTAAAGGTTCGATTTTGTATCTGATATATTGAACTTTTTTTAAAAAAATGCTTTTGATTGTTTTTTTCAATATATAAAGTGTCTTTTGCCTTTCAATGTTTTAGAAACCATTTTCATGGGGATATTTTGAAATAAATTTATTGATGTTAATTCAATTAATATTTATATTTATTATAATTTTTTATTACTAATTTGTTCATAAATCCAATCAAAAAAAAAAGAGATTTTTTTATGAAATATAAAAAAATAATAACATTTTTTTTTTTTTTGGAAATATTCTTTACCTTTTAAAACATTTATTTTACAACAATTGCGAAATAAATTAGAAAATTTCAATCCAATCTTAACTGGTATAATAATATATATATATATTCTATGCAAATAATTCTAAAAGGGGAAAATTTTGAATTGAAATTATGTTTTATTTTGAATTTTTTTCAAACCTGATGGAATTAATTTGTAAAATTAATTGATCTTTGTAAATTCGATAATTTTTTCAAAAAATGATTTTTTTTATTAACTAATCCAGATTTCTCCAGATAAATTTAAGAAAGACTTGTTTCAACTTTGAGGCCTTCTGATATGAATAGAATAAGCCATTAAATTTGTATCCAAATGCCGATTTTTTTTAACATTCTTCAATTTGTTTACTAAAATAAAGATCATTTTGAATTGGTTAGATCGACTTTTTTTTTTACTAATTGAATTCTAGAGACATTTAAACCATCGCACATCAATGTGATTAACACAAAACAACAACTTACTTTAATTTTAAACTTCTTCTGTGTTAGATACTAATCCCATAAGGGACTAGTACCTCTTATTTATTTTTTTTTTCCCAAAGGTAATAGAGTAATTATTTACTCAACAATACTATTAAACCCGATATGCAACTTCATTTGTCAACTTTAGTGAAATGAATAATCATTATTAAAAGATTTCATTTTTCCTAATAAAATTTTCAGTCAAAGATCAGATCCTTTTTTGTTGAATTTTTGGATCAAATTAGAAAAAAAAAATTTGAAAAATTTTTAATTTTGAAGAAATATCACTTTTAGTAATTTCAGAGAATCTTTATGAACAATTAACTTTGTGGCTTTAAACTTTTTTAAAAAATACCTTAAAAATAAATCTAATATTGTATCCTTGAAGATCTAAAAAAATTGAATGGTTATTTTATTCACAAATATTCAAGCAATTTCTTGAAATTTAAAAGACTTGTCAATATACTTTTTCAAATATCAAGAGTGT
Organism: Anaeramoeba flamelloides; assembly: GCA_027625915.1. Lineage (NCBI taxonomy): Eukaryota > Anaeramoebidae > Anaeramoeba > Anaeramoeba flamelloides. Next base: position 12,022,047 of record JANTQA010000015.1, read on the forward strand.
AAAAAAGGAACTGCTTGTATAAAAATCAGTTATTTGATAATATCTATTATTTTTTTTATTATTAGAATTATTCATTTGGATTGTTTTATTTGTTGCACAATATTTACAAAATTGAGAAATAATTATCAAGTCTATTTGATTAAATTTAATCATTGGATTGTTAATGCCTTACTGAAATAATTAAGATTGCGTTATTAATTATTAATTATAAATAATCAAATAAAAAAGTATTACTCTAGATTATGAGTTGACCTTTCCTGGTTATAAAAAAGTATTTCGGGGGAATTTTGAATTCGATTGTTTGGTTCTTTTTCTCAGATTTTTTCATTCAATACCAAGAAAAAATAGTTTAGGTCTGTTCTTTGAATCAAAAAATTATATTTTTTACAAGTTTAAAATAATTATTGTATTTTTTATTTTGAGATTAAGTAGATTTTTTAAACTTAAATATTATAGAACTTAGTGGTTTCATTTTCAAAGTGTATTTTTGTACACTTCCTTTACATGCAATAAGATTTCAATCTTCTTTCAAAGAAAATACAGTCAGTTTCACTTTTAAGACACAAACTTTCAACGAAATTTAAGGCACAAAAAAATCTCAAATTAAGGCACAAAATTTGGAATTTTTTTTTTTACAATTTATTTTTACTAGAATTTGAATTTTGTGCTTTAATTTGAGATTTTTATTGTGCCTTAAATTTCGTTGAAATTTTTTGCCTTAAAAGTGAAACTGACTGTATTTATTTTTTTAAAAATAATTCAGAAATATGTTGGATTTTGAACTTACCAAAAATGGGAAAAATGGATCAGACTTTTTAAAAACAATAATTCATTTCCAAAAATATCTTTGAAAGAAAGTTCTATCTTGTATTAATTATAATTTTACTTTATTTTTCAATTCCAAGATATGGTAATTTTTTTTTTGATTTATGAGTAAATTCTAAACTATTTTTCATAATCATTGGCCGATTAAAAATCAAATTTTAAAGAAAAATATTTTTAATAATTAGGTTAATCTATTATAATAGAAAAATTTCGATTTTAATATTCAATACTATACTCAAGAGATATTTATTTTTTGTCTAAAAATATAAGAAAAAAAATAAAAAAAAACTGTTAAAAAAAATTGGGACATTTATTTTGAAAGAAGCATTACATAAAAAATAGAAAATTTAAAAGAGTAAAAAAACCCATTTATCGATTCTCCTTCGATTTGAATAACTAAATATAATCTCTTTTTCATATTTGAAACCAATTTTTTTATTAATTCATCTGTTATTTCTTTCCAATTTTTCATTTTCATTTTCCATTTTAACAAAACACGGTGGAAAAAATAAAAAAGAGAAAAAATGATTTATTTGCAAACTTTTCATTGTGAGAGGAAAAACTTCAAAACAGAACGAAAACAATTCATTATTCAAATGTAAGATGATCCATTTATTATGAAATTTAGTTTTTTGGGGATTTTTTTTAGTTTACTAGACCCTTAAGGGATTAGCATCACATTATATTTCTCTCTAATCAAAGTAGGTTGTAATTGGGTGTAAATGATATTAGTGCACTACACAAGTATAAATTGAAAAAAATTGAATTTTTAACTATTGGATCTCTGGGCGAATTACTCATTTTTCCAAAATCAAAATAATCTGAAAAATTGATTTTTAAAGTTCAGAGCTCATTATCTCCTCTATTTTAGAAGTTATTCTTAATTTTCGATTTTTAGTCAAAAAAAATTTTTTTTTTGAAATTTAGAATTTTTCATTTTGAAAAAAGGTACCTTTTTACACAAAAATAATTTTTTTTTGGTATTTTTAAGATCATCTTACTAGGGTAATTTTTCATCAAAAATATGATTACAGTATCAAAAAATTGAAAAAATTAAGGTTTAAAAAAAATTTTTTTTTGAAATTGTTTTTACTACTCTTTTGATTTTCTCATTTTTGATTTACTAAAATATTATATTTATAATATATTTTAAACTACAATAGTTATAAAAATTTTAATTTTGAAATTTTTTTTTTTAGATTAAAAAAAATTTTTTTTATTTTTTTTTCACTTTTCTCCAAGGTAATTATTGAAATATATAAGTTATGATGAATATTAGTTGATAAAATGAAATATAAAAATAATTTTGACATAGACAAAAAATTTTTTTCAAAAATTTTTTATTTTGATTTTTTTATGAAGTTTTCAAATTCAAACTTTATGAGGGTAAGTGGTTTCGAAAATATTTAGAATTTAAAAAGGGTGTTTTTGACTTTTTTCAAAAATGAAAATTTTAAAAAATGTGTATAAAAAATTTTTTTCAAAATATTTTTTAAAGTACTAAAAATTGGTAACTTTATAAAAAAAAAATTTTTATTTTAAACATCTCAAAAAATGATTTTTATTTTTATTTTAACTGAAAAACAATGTTTAAAAAAAAAAAATTTTTTTTAATAGGAAAACTCTAGTAAAATTTCATTTTTTTCTACTTTATCAGAAAAAAAAATCACATTACCAATATTTTGAAAAAAAAATTATTAGACCTCATCTTATTTTATCTAAATATTCATTTTTTCAAATTTTTGATACTGTAATAACTAGAAAAGTATAAAAAAAATGCTAAAAAATTAAAAACAAATTTTTACTAGAGTTTCCTATTAAAATGATTTTTTTCAAAAATAAATTTTTTTTATAAGTTTTTTTCAATTCAATTTTAAATTTATTAAGTTTTTTTCAATTCAATTTTAAATTTTATAATTTTTTTACAAATAAAAAAAAAAAAATTTTTTTTCAAAAAAAAATATATTAGAAAAATTACTCAATTAAAAATTCAATTTCATTATCTTCAGAATTTTTTATAATTTTAAAATATCCAATAATTACTCATTATCTCAGCGGTAGAGCACCGAGTTCTCAAAATTTGAAAAGTGTGTATCCTGATTTCGATTCCCGGAAAGATCAATAAAATTATTATTTTTTTTTTTTTTTAAATTTTTATATATATAATTTGATCAATTAAAGTATACATGTTTGCTACCTGAATTTACCTTTAAATCTTTTCAAAGTTTTTTTTTCAAAAATAAAAATCCTCTTTAGGTACCAAAATTCGGATAAATGCTGGTAACTAAGTAGTTTTTTCTGTGTGGGGAGTAGAAGATTTTAAATTATTTATATATACAGTCAGTTTCACTTTTAAGGCACAAACTTTCAACCAAATTTAAGGCACAAAAAAAATCTCAAATTAAAGCACAAAATTCAAATTCTAGTAAAATAAATTGTAAAAAAAAAAATTCCAAATTTTGTGCTTTAATTTGAGATTTTTTTGTGCCTTAAATTTCGTTGAAAGTTTGTGCCTTAAAAGTGAAACTGACTGTACTAAAACCTACAATTAAAAAAATTTTTTTTTTTTTTTTTATTAAAAAAAAAACTTTAAAATTCATTTTAATCTCTGGAGAACACTATATAAAAAATATAAAAACAATCTCAATTTTTCATTTTTTTGATGCTCTTTTATTTTTTGATTTATTGCCCAAAATAGTTGTGAAAAATCACTATAAAAAAAGTGTATATAAAAATCGATTTTGGGCAATATCTCGAAAACTAGACGTCCTAGAGACTTCTAAACACCAAAAATCGAAATTTAAGAAAATTTTGAATTTGTTGAGCAATAAAAAAAAATTTTTGATCCATGTTTTATATTTACTCTTGTGTAATGCTCAAATAGCTCTAAAAAATCTATTATAAATCTTATTGCACAATAAATTATTACATTTTTTACTAAATGATCACCTTTAAAAAATTTCATTTTTGAAATTTTTTTTTGTAATTCCTTTTCAAAATCTAAAAATAGAAACCCAAAATACAATATTCCAGTATTGAATAATTTAGATTTAGACCTTCCAAAAGTAACTAATTTTGACAATTTTTGAATTTCAAAGATTAACTCAATAATCATCAACATAAAAGTACAAAGACTGATTAGTTTTGTTTGCTTTTGATAAAGCTACTTGTAGTATCAATATATTTGCATGATTTGAGAAATAATTTTTCAAAAAAATGTATTGGTTAATTATTTAATTTTTAAAAAAAAACTAATTTTTTAGCAACTAATCTACATTTCGCCACAAATTTAAGAAAGATATTTTGTGACTTTGTAGTCTGAATATTGATAATTCAACCTTTAAATTTATGGTGAAATGCAGATTTTATTCTGAAATTGTTGGGGTTTTTACTAATACAGAGAGATCATTTTTAATTGATGAGATCAAAAAAAATTACTACTTTACTAATCGATTTTTTAGAAACCTTTGAACCATGTAGCACGAATGTGGTTAGGTCCAATAACAACCTACTTTGTTCCTAGGCTTCTCCTTGGTAGAAGCTAATCCCTTAAACAAATATTATTTTTTCATGCTCTTTTAAAACGACTTTTACAAAGAACTATACGGATTAATTAATCAGTTTATTATAAAAACAGGGTTAAGCACCACAACAAATTAAATAAATAATTTGAAATCATGACGAATTTAAAGCCATAAGTCAAATAAAAATTCACTAAAGAGAGAAAATTAGAAGTATACAGTTAGAAGAAAAAAATAGGCTTTTTAAGAGAAATAGTAAAGAAAAACAAAAGTGTTCTAGTTCTTGAAATAGCCCTCGCGGCTAACAGCGATGTATTTATCAGAGCCACCAATTACTTGCACTTCCTTTTCTTGAGAAATCCTTTTACTGAATGCTGCATCTTTGTAGGTTACCATGCAAATTGCATTCAATTTGATAACCTTCTCGGCTTTGGAGACAAGCTCTAAAACCCTGCCAAAGGGCTTTCTTTCAAAGGTTCCATCAAGAGAAGCCACTATGACAATTTTCCCCAAATTGGCCATGTGTTCTGAGAATTCAACAACATCCTCGAAGAACTGTCCCTCGTCGATCCCGATAACATCATGGTCTTTTACCTTGTCTTCGACTTCAAAAAGTTTGCCGGTGCAAGGGACCGCATCCATCATTACTTTGTCGTGGGTGCAACATTTGTCAACGGAGTACCGAATGTCACGAGCAAATTTAATTACTGTGCATTTCTTATTTGCAAATGAGTACCTTCGAGTTCTTCTGATTAATTCAGAGCTTTTTCCACCAAACATCGGTCCCAAAATTAATTGGATGTGTCCTTCGTATGTATATTCCGCTGTGTTTTTTTCTTTTTGAAAACTTTTCTTTTTATTTTCAAAGTTAATTTTATTTTTATTTTTGTTTTTGTTGTTTTGGTTTTGGTTTTTGTTTTGGTTTTTGTTTTTGTTTTTGTTTTTGTTTTTATTTTCTTTTTCATTGTTAATATTGTTTTTATGATTTTCTGTTCTTTCACAACAAACTTTAAAATATTCTCTTCTGCAGACACTAATGTATTTATCCAGACCGCCAAGCAATTTAATTTGCTTATCGTTTGTTAACCTTTTACTAAAGCTTGATTCTTCAGAACAAAACTTACAAACTGAGCTTAGTTTAACAACACTTTCACATCTTGGGATTAATTGTGTGATGCAATCAAAAGGCTTCCTTTCAAAGGTTCCGTCAAGTGCTGCAATGTAAACAACCTTGCCTTGGTTGGCAAGATCTTCTGCAAAGTCTGCTATTTGTGGGAAAAATTGTCCATCGTCAATCCCAATTATTTGATTCCCCTTGACTTGTTCAACAACTCTTGAGAGATCGTCAGTTGCTAAAGCTTGGTACGGGTATCTGTTAAATATTTTTTCAAAAAAAAAAAAATAAAAAGATTTTTTTTTAACAAGATTTTTGAAAAAAAATAAAAACATCAAATTTCTTTTAAATTTAAAAAGTGTTTTGATTTTTTTGGAATCTTTTGTGGAAGGTTACGCACCCACTATGTGTTTTGAATGTTTTTTTTGTTGTTTCGGACTCTTCTGAAAATTTAATAATCAGACATTTTTTTGAAGCATAAGAATAGCGATTTATGATTCGAATTAACTCAGATGTCTTGCCACTGAACACAGGTCCAATTATTAGACCGATTTTGCCACTATAATCCATTTATTTTTGACAACAATTCAATAAAATAATAAAAAATGAGAGACATTTTTGAAAATTTCTCGGAATGTAATTTAATCAAAAAGTATTAGTAAAAGATTTTAAGTGGGGACTTTCATAATATTTCTTTCACCAGTCAGTAAAATTCAGTTTGATACAAGTGTAAATTTCAAAGGATCATCTTTTTGAGTGGATTACTTTTAATAATAAAAATACTGTAGTCAAAATAAAGCGTGCAAAAAAATATAATGTGTGTTTCCAAATAAAAAGCGTGTTTTTTTGTTATAGAAGACCTATACATTAACTAATCAAAGAAACCAATAATAGACCCTAAAAAATATGGTATTGGTTTCTTAAAGTTCTATTATTTAAAAAGAAATTCGAAAAATAAAGGATCAAATTGTACAATTTGTCCAAAAAATAGAGTATATTTTTTTGAAAATTTTAATAATCAAAAAAACTAAAAAAATTCAAAAAAATTGAGAATATTATGAAAAATTTTCAATAATTTGCATGAATAATTTAAATTTTACTCAAAATAGCCAGACCTTTACTTTCAAAATTGATTTGAACTTAAGTATACTATTTGTTAGTAGATTGGATGTTACCTTGGTACAAGAATAAAAAAAAGCACGGATAATATTTCAAAACATGGATTATAGTCGTTGTGCACGCTTTATTTTGATCACTGTACTGATGAATTCAAAAAGATGTTTGAAAATTTTTTGTTTATTTTTCATTTTGTAAAATTTTTTATATTAGCTTTGATTTAAAGCATTTCATTCTTTAAATGTTCAGAAACATATAAATGAGTTAGTGCTTCAAAAAATTCGATTACAAGAACAATTTTATATGGAACGCCACAAAAGTAGAGTTTACAAGATTTGAACAAAAATGACAATTGGACTAAAAATTTTTTCAATTATATGTGAATTTATCAGTATTTGAGAAAAATCCAGCAAAAATGAACAAATTCAATCACTAAGTATCATTTTAACAAAATGCCAAGGAATGTAAATTCAAAATTGTTTTGAACTTTGCAAACTGATAAATTCAAATAAATATCTGAAAATTTTCACTTGATTTTCCATTTTACAAATTTTGTTTTATACAAGCTTTGAAGAAAGTATTTTATTCTTTTAAATGTTAAAAAACTTTGTTAAATAGGTTGTGTTTCAAAATCTTCTTTTTCTTGAGTTGTTTTAAAAGTTGAGATATGAGATTACAAAATTGGTAATTGAAGTAAAAATTGTTTATGATTTTTTTCAATTTATCAGTAATCAAACCAAAACAAAGCCAAATGTATTTTTTTAGATATGTTTTAAAATTAAAGTGATTGTAGACAATCAATACTTCAAAGACCAGTCTTTCTTGAATAGTAAGTTCTAAAAATGATTTATTATTTTTTAAAATTTGATCAAATTTTCAACATATTTTATGTTAAGCTAAAATTCCGAAATTTAAGGATGAAGTTTTTGAATCTAAGAGTGTTTTATTTTAAATTTAGACCCCTAAATACTTTATATTTGGAAGAAATAAGATGAATAATTACTAATTTCAAATTTAAAATACAGAAAAAACAAAAACCAAAAAAAAATAAATTTCAAATTTTTGAAAGAAAATTTTAAAAAAAAAATGCCTTTAAGAGATTTTCAAGTTCAAATTCAAATTTTAAAACATTTCATACCTGTAAAAGTAAATATAAAAAAAATATCGATCACTTTCAGAAATTATTTTGTTTTTAATGATTTGTAATGGAAATTACGAAATTTTAAAATTAAAAGTTGGCCTGGATCTAAGTTTGAATATGTTTTAAGAATTGATTGGATTCTAAAAATTATTTGCGTTTTTTTTGGAAAATAAATTCACAGTGTATAAAATTAAAGAATATTATGAACTCTTTCAAGAGTGTTTTTATACTTAATTTTGTCATTCTCAACTCAAAATGTAGTACTTTTGAAATTATTTGAATATATATATATATCCTTTGAAGAAGAAAACAAGTTAATTTTGAGGGGGGGGGGGGTTGTATTTTACTTTTTTTTTTTTTTCCTTTGTTTTTTCCAAAAAAAAAAAAAAAAAAAAAATTTGGAAAATTATCAAGAAAGAAAATTCCAAATCTTGATTATTAAAGTTGTCAAAATAATTGATTCCCTATTTGAAAGATATTTATAATATTTGGATTTTTGAAAAAATAATAAAAAAAATAGCATCTTAAACATGAAGAATTTTTTTTATTGCTGAGGGGGTGTAAATTACTTTATAAGTGTCCTTTTACTTAAATTTCTTTTTCAGAAATTTAAGAGTAAAATAATAGATTCTACAATTATTAATCAATGAAAATAATATTAATCTATCTTGACTTAAAATTAATACATTAAAGTTTTATTCAATTAAAAAAAAACTTATTTGAAAAGGTTATTTTTCATACATTAATTTTTAAATACCTTTCAAAATAAATTTTTTGATCAAATTTCTTTTAATAATCAATTATTTTTATACCCAGCTAAGTTATAAAAATAAGAAAAATTAGCAAATATTAATTATTTTTTTTTTTTCAAAATATTTTGATCTTGATCATTTGGGGTTGAAAAACATATTTTTTTCAAGTATCACAATAAATGGGAATCCATTCTAATAGCTTTTTACAATATCCTTATAACTCTTATTTTTTATTAATTGGTTGCTTTAATATTTTTTTTACAAATAAAAACGAATATTTTAAGTTTTCAGAAATGAAATTAACTAATTAGGTGTTTAAAATAATAAACTTAAGAAGACCAAAAATTATGAATAAATATTAAATAGATTTATAAAAACTCGACTAAATATATTAAATTTGACAATAACCCCTTTTAAGAAATTAATATTTGGAAAACAGATAATTTACATGAATTAAAAATAAAGATATTAAAAAACATTTGTAATATGACCGAAAACCAAAGTTAGAACTATCCCTGATTATTCCAAAAATTCAAAGAATTATATAAAGTGTTTTGATTGTACTCAATTATTTTAAATTTTGGTAAATTATGTCAATTTGCATCATTCTACCTCATTCCATAAAAATATTATACATATTTCATTAATGAAAATTTTAAAGATCAAAGAAAATTGAATCTCAAATAAAAAGATAATTCTTCATTTCTGAAATTTCGAACTTTTACAAATGGACTTAATAACTACTTGTATAAATTAAAAATTTAAAACTAAATATATGAAATTTTAAAAAAAGAACAAATTTAAAAAATGTGATGACTGTAACCAATTATAAGAAAATATAAATTACTTTTCGATTGGTGTAGTGAATAATATAAATATCTTAGAATCAAATGAAAAAAAAAAAAAAATATCAAAAATTTTATATAAAATTTTATTAAAAAAGTTATTCTAAGGAAAAATACCCAGAATTTATTTAATCTGAAAAATCAAAATTGTGAAATTTATGGCACTTTTCAAGAATTAAAAATCAAATTTCAAAGTTTTTAAAACTTTGGTTAATTTGGAAAAACAACTGTGTAAAAAATTAATAATAAAAAATATATAAAATAGGTAATCTATATAAACTAAAATTCAAAATTTTTAATATAATTTTAAATAGTTAAAACAATCTTATATTGTACAATTTAATTACAAATTGAAATAATTTTGATTTTTTGTTAAATATGAAAAATATTTTTTCCTTTTTTAGTTTTTAGTTTTCATTTAATTTTTTATTGAATTACATAACATGTTACGTTAGAGCGAAATATTTTTTTCAACGGTTGAAATCGGGTTAAAGTTGAGTTTTTAAAATATAATGAACTCAAATAAAAAACATTTTATAGTATCCAACCTTTTAGGGTCAATAATTCGAATATAATTTCAACAAATCTACATAAATTTTATATTAAATGCACTCTCCAAAATCTTTAATACATCCATGATAATTTATTTGTATTAATAATTATTTAATAATTGTTTTCTTCGTTTATAAATGATAAATAGTTGTAAGTATTTCAATTTGTGAATGGTTAGAATTTCGTGTTTCTTTTTGAATTGATAAAATAAGATTATTTCACAAATCAAATTTTGGTGAGTTAAAAATTTTGAATAGGAGTTTACTTTTAAATACTAAAAAGTAGCTAAACAAAATAAAAGTAAAAAATGTTGTTTTGTTTTACTTTTGGAATTTGTAAAAAAGTTAAACTTTTGACTTTATGGTTGTTGTCCCCTTAAAGATATTTTTATATTCAATGTCAAAACACAACAAGGTGGTGTGAGGATTACTGTTTCAGAACAATATTACTTTTAATATATAAATCATCAATTAATGAAGATTTTCCGTGCTTAGATTTTTATTCTTTATGGAAAAAAAACTCAAATAATTCTTTTTTTATTCCATTCAATCAAATGATTCATTTTTCTTTTATGATTAATTTCAACTTTTTTCTCTTTTTTTATTTTGTTTTTCATTGAATCACATCATTTTCAAAATAAATAATTAATAATTTCTGTGTTTTTTTTATTTAAATTTTTGAAAGAGAATTTAAGATTTCTCAAAAAAATACCTATCTAAGATTTTTCTATTTGTGATTTTTGTTATAATCAATCGTTTGAAAAACATGAGGTTTTTATGTTTGTTCCTGATAAGAAAAGTATTTTACTTGGAAATGTAATCAAATAATCTTTTTTTTTTAATAGGGTTTTGGTACAAAATAAAAATTTTATTTTTCGATTTGATAAGATCATGGTACAATAATTTTTGATTTTTTTGAAATAATATATTAAAAATGGACTTTAACTTGAATAAAATGTGGTCATAAAGTGATTCCATTGCAATCCTTTTGTAAATTATTCTTCCAAATTTAAAATTTTGAGATATCAAAAATTAGAAGAAATGAAATCCTTTTTGAACCCACAACAAAATTTCTCATTAGTTTTACAAATATTATCACTTTTACAACACATTCTCCCTTTGGAAAATATTTGAAAGGTTTGTAAATTGTCTGAAAGTGTTTGAAAGTTTTCAAAAATTCATGAGATTTTTTGGAGGGCAATTTTTAGGTAACTCTGGTTATTTTTAATCATTTTTCTTTTTCAATTTTTCTTTGTAATATGGATGAGTATTGGAGTATCGAACAATTAATAGCTGAGGAACTTGAAGTTACATTTAAATTTCTTGAACATACAAAATATCTCGGCTTTTTAGTCAACAATTCTACTATTGAAACAATCACTTATCAAAAAAAAGATGCATTTGATAATTCAAAAATAATCACAAGACAATCCCTTCAAAAAGAAAAAGAAAAAGAAAAAGAAAAAGAAAAAGACAATGAAAAAGAAAATGAAGAAGAAAAAGAAAAAGGAAAAAAAAATGAAAATTCAATAAGCGATTATAGTAGTGATAGTAATGATAGTTACCTAAGCCAATATATAGGGTCAAATTCAAATGACGAAGATAGCGACGACAGTGAAGACACTGATGATAGTGATGACGATAGTAGTGATTATAGTGATTATGATGAAGACAGTTCTGATTCCACAGATGACGACGAAGGCTCTGAAAACGAAGACGATTACAGCAAATTTTGTTGTGGTAAGCTTTTACCAAACGATACATATATTTTATGTGACAACCACAATTGTGATATCAAGTGGTATCATTTCAGTTGCGTTGGGATAACAACTGCTCCAAAGGATGAATGGTTTTGTCCGAATTGTACCATCTTAAGAAAACGCCACAAGAACTCACAGGTTGATGGGATCAACGATCGTAAAAGAATGATCAAAGAAATTGCAAGCATTGAGCCAAGCCACCAAGTGGTGCACCCAATTTGGATCATTCTACCTTTGAGGTATTTAAATAAAATCACCTTGAAAATCCCCTACCCCTTCACCAATAATTTCCGTCAGAAGGCAAGATCAAAAAAGCCAATGGAGACACAAATTGGAAATTTTGTTGAGCATTGGCACTACCTTGGAACAACGATTTCAAGATCAACAAATGATCTTCGATTAGCAGACGAGTTGTCTTTAATATTTGAAAAACGATTGCCTTTTCTTCATAATTATTATGTAAACAATAGCTGGGAAGATGCAAACGGGAACAAGAATAATGTTGAGAAGAATAACCACACCAAGAACAATAATCGCTTACACTCAATCTGTTTCCCAAATCAAGAAATTGAAAAAATGTTGTCACATTTTTATATTTATACAATATCTCCTTTGATGAATAAATTTAAAATATTTTTTCAAATCATAAAGAAATCCGAAAAGCCATTCAATTTTCAAGACCGAGAAATCCTTTCTTTCCTTGAAAAGATCATTTTCCAATTTTGTTATATCAACCATTTAATATTTAATCATTGGTATTATACAAAAAACATTTAGTGTATCAATCTTATTTCTGGAATTCAATAAATTGCATTCCTCAAAAAATTACAGAATAAAATGAATCTACTAAATTACAATTTTTTATAATTCAAAATATTATTAAGATTCATATGTGCCCAAATACATATTCGTGTGTTTGCCTATTGGTGGATATGATTTATTTGGAATATTGAATATTTTGTTATCTAATTATTAATTATCAAATAACATTAAGAATCTTATTTGATCAATTCGAACCTTTCTTATATATATATATATATATATATATAATTTTATAATAGGTTAATATAAATTTTCTCAATTTAAAATAAATTAGGTTTAAATTAATGCTTTTAATTATTTTTTGTTTCTTTTATTTGTTAAATATTCTAATATTTATATTTTATATTTATGTCACCACTGAAATGAAATTTTTTTTTTTAATTAATTAAATATTCGATTATTTATTTTTAATTTATACAATTTTTGACAAGAATAGTGTATTTTTGAAAATATTTCTTCGTTTTGATTTTAAAATAATAACAATATGGGAAAATTATCAAATTTCAAAATGGGTCAAATTCTAATTTTTTTCAATATAGTCAATTCTATTGAAAAAAATTGACTGTAGGTATTCAAAAAATATTTTAGGGTATTTTAGGGTAGGTTCGGGTAGATTAGGGTGTTTTAGGATATGTTATGGTAGGTTTGGGTGGTATTTTAGAGAATTTTATATAGGATTTGATATAAAAAAAAAAATAATAATTAAGAGAGGATTTAGACTTTTTTGGCTTGTTTTAAGCAATAAACAATTTTCCGCTTAACTTTTGTGATTAAAATGGGATTTCAAATAAAATTCTTTAAAATATTTAGTATTCATCATTCAATATTTTGGATTTTCTACAATTTAAGTAATAAAAGTCAATAATCACAAAATAATCTTTTTTGGTTTTTCATCCCATTATAACAATTATTAAAAAACTTCAAAAACTTTCTTGTTGTAGAAAATAATAAAGAAACTTTTTAAAAATATAGTCAATTCCAATTTTAGAACATAAAATTTCAACAAAAATTTTCGACACAATTAAAAATTCAAATTGAGGCAAAAAATTGGGATATTAGTGTTCTGGTTTGTTTTAAAAAAAAAAATTCAAAAAATATTCCTTAATTCCAGAATTTATTGTGTCTAAATATTTGTTTAAAGTTTGTGTTCAATGCGTGATCATGTCTGTGCAAAAAAAAACAATTTGATCAGATTTGAAATTTATTAATATGTCGATATTGGTAATATGTTGACTGTTTCAACATGTTAAAGAAACGTGTATAATAGTTCAATAAAATATAATAACATAAAAAAAAACATACAATTAATTCTATCTAAGTCAAAAAAAGTGTAATTTGTCAATTTTCCAAAAATCAAGGAGAAAAACAATATTTTTTTTATCCATACAAATCAAAGTAATTGAAATTTGTTTTTTAAACATGAAATTTAGAAGGTGTATAAAAAATGTTTATATATATATGATGGGGGGGGGGGGGTGTTTATTTCTCATTATCGCCATAGTTTCAATATTTTTCTTTAGAAATTTCAATCAAAGAATCCTAATATGAATTAGTAATCAAGGTATTAAACAAATATATATATATATATATATATATATATATATATAATTAATAAGAAATTCTTTTTAAGAAAGGCAAAAAAAAACAAAGTTTTGATATTTTTTCGAATTTTGATAGAAAAAAATACCAAATTTTTTAATCTAAAAACATTTGGGAAATCTCAGAAGCTAATAGAGGTAAATTGAAACAGTGTTTTTTCTACTCCTCATTTCCATGTTAAATATTATTCAAAAACAAATTAAAAATTTGTTAATTTTACACATTTTAATAATGTCGATATAATGCGCTGCTTTGGTTAATTAAATATCTTTTGATCAAATATTATTATTTTTGAAAGATATTTGGCAATTTCAATTGTAAAAATACAATGTTAGAATCAGATGTTTTTGAAATTTAATAATAAAAGAGTAAATAATTTTTTCAGCTTATGGGATTTTTTAATATTTTAAAAATTTTTTTTCAGTATGGTAAATATATTTCAAATAGTTTATCAATTGTATTATTTAGGAACGAATTATTTGTTTTTTTAGGTTGAATATATATATATATATATTGTTTTAATATTGGGTTTTTTCTAATTTTTGAAATAAACAGAAAATTTATTTAACTTTCGATTTATTCAAAAAAGGAAGAAAAAAAAAACGGTTAACTTTTCCAGAATTTCAAAATAATAGAAAAAAATAAAAGATTTTACTCAATTCATTTACATTCTCGAAAAAAAAAAATAGGCTCTGTGGTAATTTATGGTACTGTGTGGTACTTTATGTTACTCAGTGGTGTACTATGAACACTTTTGCTGGGTTTTCCTGGATTTAAAAGAATAAAATAAAAGATCTGGTTTTCATAGTACCATTTGAATCTTTGAAAACATAGAACAAGGAATATTTATCATCAGTTATTTTTTTTTCATATTTGAGTTTTGGTATTTGATAAGATTTTTCAAAACTATTGTTTATTATACAGTCATTTTCGGATTTAAGGCCCAAACTTTCAACGATATTTAAGGTACAAAAAAAGTCTCTAATCAAGGTAAAAATTTTGGAATTATTTTTTTCACAAAATATTTTACTAGAAATCCCATTTTTTATGCCTTAATTTAAGATTTTTGTTATCCCGTAAATTTCTTTGAAATTTTGTGTCTTAAAAGTGAAACTGACTGTATGTCCTAAAAAAAAATATTTTAAAGTTGAATTTAACAAAAACACATCCTTCCATTTATTTTGAATTTCCTACCCAAAAAAAATACCATATTTTTATGGGCTAGTGACTTTTAAAACTCCGAGTACTATTGACAACAATCAATACAAGAGTATCAAGATTTGTAAGAATTCGGTTGTTGAGTGGATTATGAATAAAATCTATTATTAACAAGAATAAAATGATAATTTAAATAATAATTTTGTCATACTTGAAATTTATAATTTTATTTATTCAAGCCCGTAGTGTCCCAAAAAAAAAAGCCGATTCTTTTTTTCTTCTTATTATAATGCAAGATATAAATTAGTACCAAGATTTATAATTAAGTTTAAATCTTTTTTAAAGTAAATCCCTTGATATTTTGAGTATATTTTAAATGAAGAACTCAATTGGTTCTAAATTTATTGTTATTTTTTTCTTTTTTATGAATATTTTTTTTTTTTGATAGATACAAAAATCAAAAATTATCTCTATTTTTTAAGAAATATTTTGTAATTTGATCTTTTATTTTTAGACTTTTTTTTTTTTAATAATAGAACTTTAAGAATTCAAGGCATTATTTTCAAAGTGTTTATTGTTGGTTTTTTTGATCAATTAATGTGTAGGTTTTTGAGAGAAAAAGAAACATGGTTTTTATTTGGATAAACTGGATTAAACTTTTTTGTACTTGTTATTTTGTCAAAAGTAAATTAACCTGAAGATTTTTTTAGTTTAGTCCCCCTTAACTTTTCTAAAACTTCCTTTTTTCTCAATTACAGACTTTTTATAATCTTAGTACTTTAAATTACAATAAGTATAATAAATTGGAATAAATTTTCTCTTCCAGTTCCTTATCTTTTTTAAGAGAATTTTCAAAGAAATTATACAAAGAAGAACTTGGTGTTTGTGTTAGATTTTTTTTAAAAGTCCTTGTTATTTTTTGGGTAAACTAAGAAATCCGAAAGCAAAGAGATTTTTTAAAAACAAAAAAAAATAAATAGAGAAACTAGATCCCATTTAAGTATCAAATACTGATTAATACAACAAACATAAATTTTTGAGGTTGGGGATATTGTAAATAGACTTTAACACTATTCAAGAAACATGATTAAAGTATGAGTTTTATCGAACTTGATATTTTCAAAAATTGTTATGTTTTCTACTTTACCCATTTATTTTTAAGCTGATTTGTACCCTTACACCCAACTCTTGAATAATTTAATTGGATGAGAAGTAACCAAAGAAAGTCAATTTTGATTTTCGAACCTTTTCAATGGAAATGTTGAAATAAGTTCATAAAAAATAGGTTTTGAACAAAAGAATAAATTTTTGTAAAAAAAATACCATTTTTAAAATTGGAACAAAAAGTTTTAACCCACCATTCTTTTGAAAGTCTACAACTAGACTATTATTTCTAGGTGTCTTATTAGACGAACAATAAAACTTGGAGAGTTATAAAATTTACTAGGAAAATTGGATTACCCGAACGACATTTTTATCTCAAAGATTTAAGAAGAAAGTTTCAAAAAATTGTTGAAGACATGTTTCAAATTGATTTTGAGAAGATTAAGGAAATCTCAACTAAAATAAGTAAAATATTCGGGAAAAATCGAAATAAAAAATTTTCTTTTCTCACCTGAAAACAAAGTAAACAAAAATCTCTGACGAAATAAAACGAATCAAATTCCTACAACTCTTCAGAAAAGAAGTGTTATTTGTGAAACAAGAATTTTTTTAATATTTTTGCTTAAAGCTTCTAAATTCCAACTTCAAGAAGTTGAGAAATCTTGAAGATTTGATTAGGTTAGAATGTTTTTTTTTGAATATTTAGTAACCGAAACAAAATGTACCTGCAGAACAGTTACTGATTCTTTAAAAGTGGTTTGGAATTTTATTAATTGGGAAAAGTTGAGACATTTTTTTAATTTAGTTGAAAAATCTTTTTTGTGTAGTATCTTTATAAATCCTTTTTCATCAACACACCTTTAATTTTAATTTGATAATTTTGACCAGCACTTCACTCGTGTATGAATAATTTTCTTGATGAGGGTTTGCAATCAGACTTAGGGGATGAATTTGCAATGGACTACAACCCATTTACAACAGAGACAGCAACTTTCGATTATGATTTTGGATCTTTAATCAACCTGAACGAATTTTATAACAACACTACTGAACAGGGTATGTCTCAAAATAGAAACAAACAAGGCAACAAAACAAACAAAATTATTTCTTGAAAAAATTTTTCTAAAATAAAAAAAAATCAAAACAAAAAACAAAAAACAAAAAACAAAAAACGAAAAACAAAAAATCAAAACAAAAAACAAAAAACGAAAAACAAAAAAAAGAAAAAGAAACAGAAATTGAAACAGAAACAGAAAAACTAAATTCGGATTTCCAAATAAAATCCGAACCCATTACTTTTTCACCAAAAACAGAAACAATTCTTAGTCCGATTCCACTCCCCTTTGAATCAGGCTCGTCTCCTACGGAAATGGATCAATATGAAATGATTGATCTTCCAAAAGAAATATCGAACATCAAAAGAAAAAGACAAAGACACCAAGCATTTAAAGAAGATCAAAGAGAAACAAAGCAAGTTTTGTCCAATAACCAAGAAACCAAAACAGAAAAAAATACAAACACAACAAAAAACCGAAGAAAAACCATTATTAAAAAAAAAATACCCAAAAAATTACCAAAAAAAACACAAAACAAAAAAATTGAGAACAAAAATATTGTAATCGAAGATCTAACCGAAGAACAACTCGTTGGTGAATTGTCAATTGAGGTTCTTCGGAATCTGTCAGAGGAACAAAAAGAAATTCGAAAGCGTTTAAAAAACCGCCTTTCTGCACAAATGAGTATAAGCAAGATCCAAAACCAAATAAAAAATCTTGACAATACGGTGAAAACACTTTCCACAAATAAAAGATCCATTCTTAGTAAATTAGATCGATCAAAAAAAGAAAGAAAGCGTTTATTGGTTTGTTATTTTTTTTTTTTTTTTGATATTTTTTTTTATAGATCTGTTTATTTTTACATTTTTGTCTTTGATTTTTTTTAATGGTTTTTCTTTTTCTCTTTCGAAACAAACCAACTTACCCATCGTTGTGAAATGAATAGAAAACCAATTTCGTGTACTACCTCCAAAAGAAAAAAAAGTTCTGAAATTAACAGTTTTTAAGAAAAATAACTCCCAATGGCTATTCTTATAAGGCTTATAATCCCTGAAAAATTAAAAAAGATCATCTTATGTGAGGTGTAACGATGTTATTTAGGTTCCTCGCTGATCAATATTCAACTTTGTCTAAATTTAACCACTATTATGCCACAATTAAAACTCATACAAAGTTGAAAATCATTTGGATAAGAACCAAATTAACAAGTGGTCACACCCTATATAAGATAATCTTTTTTAATTTTTCAGGGATTGTAAACCTTAAGTCAATCCAAAAAATTACATAACAGCTGTTTTAAAAACGTATGACCAAAAAAATTAGAGTAGTTGTGTAATTTATAACAAACATTGTTTAAAAATACAAACAATTGCTTAATTTAAAATATGTATTGCTTAAAAAGAAATGTTTTTAGGCAATAATATCTATTGCCCAATTTGTAATATTTTAAACAATAATATGTTATAGAAGCAAAAAGGATTGAAACTATTGTAAACAATTGAAAAATATATTTATAAAAAGAACTTGTTTTGTAAAATAACAAATATCCAAAAATTGATCATAAAAGAATCATTTTAAAAAATTCAAAAAATTAAAAATTTACTATTATGTACTCTAAAATGTTAAACATTTCAAATTAAAAAAATTTTTTTTGATCAATATTCCAAATTTTAATTTTTCATTGATAAAATAATATCCAATAGATATTAAATTTATATCTCTCATATAAGATTTATTTATTTTTCAATTATAACTAATTATTAAATTTTTTGGAATAGTTACAAAATACTAAAATAAAAAAGTTAAACAACAAAATAACAAAAAAAAAAAAAAAAAAAAAAAACCCAAAACATAAATTAATGTTTTATAAAAAAATGATTTTAGTAAAATACATTTTTAATAAATTTTAAAAATTTTTATTACGAAGAATAAAGCGAATGAAAGGCTATCTTATCCTTTAGCTCCTTTATTATTAAAAGTTTTGATTTTCAGTAAAATTCAAAAAAAGAAAAAATTGGCAAATAATCCAATAAAATTGAGAACTTATAAAAGAAAAAAAATTTTTTTTAACTAAAAATTATTAATAAATCTTAAATTTAAAAATAAAATCTTGAATAAAATTGAATTTATGGGGAATAAGTTCAATTTTTTAAAATATGTTCTTTCTATTAAACAAATGATTTATTAATTGCTCAATAATTGTCTGAATTGTTCAGTTTATCGAATGGTTGTGAATAAAACAATCAATTGTGTAAATTATTTTTATTTCGCAATAGAATATATATTATACAATATTAATTTTTTATTACGCAACCACTGTTTATTTTACACAAACCAATTATACTTTTACGAAACTACTCTATTTTTTTATTAGAACCTAAAAATAGTTCAACAAAAGTTTGTACAGTTATTTTAAAAAAGTGAAGAATTTTTTTTTTATGAAAACATTGTCAATCAAAACTTTTTTAAAGTTTTTCTGTTTCAATACAGTGAAATCTTTTTTTTTTTTGGGATTTTGTCAGAATTAAAACTTTTTGAAAGTTTTTTATTTTTAATTAAGTGTGCTTTTTTTTAAAAAAAAGTTCTTTTTTCCCAACCCTAACCATCTACACCACATTTAAAGGTTTATTCCTTACTTTTTGAAAATAGAAAACTTGATAAAAGTCTTAATTATGATTGAGTCCTCACTTTATTAAAAATAAAAAACTTTCAAAAAGTTTTAATTCTGACAAAATCCCAAAAAAAAAAAAGATTTCACTGTATTGAAACAGAAAAACTTTAAAAAAGTTTTGAAAAAAGTCCTCATATTTTTAAAACAGCAGTAATCAATTTTATAGATAATTTTGAAAACTTTTTTGTCATAGTTTTTTAAAATGACTTTATTAAAAAATTCAATTCTATTCTAAAAACAAAACAAAACCAAAAACATACACAAAACCAAAACACAAAACTTTTTTTGTTTGATATTTGTGTAATAAATTTAGTTTTTTCATATACTGAAAAAAAACAAATAAATTATCTAAAATTTTTGTTTAATTTTTCCTTTTTTTACAATTTTTTTCACAGCTTTGGATAAAGACAATCAAAGGATTTTATTTGTTACAATGTAAAGAAAGTTTGTAAATTTAGTTGTTCTTCAAAATGTTCTTTGTAATGAACTGTTTTGAAAACAGATTTTTGGAATTTAATAATGGGAATTGCTCGAAAGAATTTTTTTAAATTTATCAGTATATAAATTTGACAGAATTGAAAATCTGAAAACCACAGTTATTTTGCAAAATTTGGAAAAACAAGATTTATTTTTTTTCAATTAAAATATCTTTGCGGGTGCTTAAAAACAATTTCATTGCAAAACTTAATAAAAATCTTTATGAAAGACTTTTACAAGAATTAATGTATTTGTATTACTTTCACAGCAACATCCAAAACCCCTTATTTTATAAACCCTTTATATATATATATATATATATATATATATATATATATAGAGAGAGAGAGAGAGAGAGAGAGAGGGAGATGGAGAGAGAGAGAGAGAGATATAGATAGATAGACAGATAGATGTACCAATGATAACATGAATGTTAATAGAAATAGAAATAATATTTTTTTTATAGACTTGTTTTTGAACACCAGATAAAAATTTTATATTAGATTCTATTAACAGAATATTTATTACTAATAATCAGAGTTCAACCTTTCATTCTGTTTTCAAAAAAAATGAAAAATAATTCCATTTCAATTATATTCTAACCTTTTTATTGAGAACTGATTTCATCTGGAAATCATATTTCTTCTATTTAAAATGCTTTTTTATTTTTTTAACCAAATCAAATTAATTTAATTTTAACACAAATTCACATTCAATAAACATAAATACATATTTTAAATCAACGACATAATAAAAAAATTTTTTATCAAACACAAAAAATATTAATTGTATCAAATGATATAAAAAAAATAGAAACGGGAAATGAGGTTAAAAAAACAATTGAAAAAAATCAAAAAGCAACAAAACTCTGAACAAAAAGTAACAAAAAGGGTTATTGGCTCTATCAAAAACACGATGCATAGCCTAGGAACGATTCCTGAAAAAAAAGAAGAATCGACAATGGACATGGGCTTGCCAGAAACATGCTTTATGGATGAACAATGGACAAACATTAAAAACACATTGGTGAAAAACACGAACAACAGAACAGGGTTTGTCATGATGATGGTGATATTAGCAATAACTTTAGTCTTTGGAAATGAAATGCTATTTGGCAGTTCGAAAAGTATTTCAATTCCATTCTTTTCAAATGACGCAGAGATTTCACGTAACTTAAAAAGCGACGCTTACCATAAGCAAATATCTCGAGACAAATTTGCTGATTCAGAATTATTTTCAATAGAGGAAATTAGTGATCAAGAGACAGATAATGATAATGATAATGGTAATGCGAATGCTAATGATGATACGAAAGAAATTGGAATAAAATTGAATGATCCACAGTATTTAAATAATCCAACAAAATACCATGATGCTGATCAACACCAACAAGAGAATTCCTTAAATAAAAATTATCAAGAAGTTCAGCGCCAATTATAGAAACAATTATTTTGGAAAGAAAAATATAAAAATCATTAAAAATAATTTCGAAATAATATTTCAATAAATTTATTGTTTATCCTTTTTTTCTTTATTTTTTTTCCTTTCTCATTTATTTTTTACCTTACTAAACTACAAGGAAAATTTAAATACCGAAAATTAAAGTTAGCCTAAACTATACATTGGATTTAAGTTATACTTCTTTTAGAAATTATTTTTTCAAAGTTATCATAATTTTATGTAATAAAAACGGGATAGCTTTTAAACTCTTGAAAATCTGAATACCCCCCATTTCAAAAATACCGATTTTTGAAAAAAACACCTATTTTCAGGGTATTTTTTTATTGGAAAAAGTTGAAATGAATTAATTTTTGATTGAACATTAAGATTGAAAAACGAATAAATGTTAAAGTAATTTGCAGAAAAAAACCGGGAAAGTATATAAAAACTCAAACATGGAAAAAAATAAAATAATAAAAAATATTCGAAAAACAGATAAAAAATCAGATTTTCAATTTAATTTAGCGATATCTTTTGATTGGAATATTTTGTGTTATTTTAAAATTGAAAAATATGTTTCCTTTTAGACTATTAAAAAAATACTTGAAAATTATCTTTCTACTAAGTCAATTAAAAAATTCAAAAATTTTGCAATTAAAAATGAAAAAAATATTACTGAAAAATTTCATTGTTTTTTCAATTCCTATTAATATCTATTAAAGTTGTAAACCTCATTGAAAATTGTTATGTATAATAATGTTTATTATATGAGTGCATTTCAAAAATACAAAATTTAGAGATTTTTTTTTGAAAAAATTTTCCTTGTAGTGTAGTGTAGTGTAAATATAGAATGTTGTAAAAAATAGAGGTTTTATAATTTTTGAGTTAAATAAAGAGCCCCATACATTTATCCAAATTTTGGTAATAGTAAATATAATGGAGGTTTTGATGATAACATATATTATCATGATATTAACAATAAAATCGCGATATTATAAAAAATCGCGATTAGTCCAACTTTATCATTAAAAATCATAAAATCGCGATATTCCACATTATTAGGATTAAATATTATCACGAAAAATTGAAAAATTATTTTTTTGAAATCACCAAAAAAAAAAATCTTGACTTTTAAAAAGCCTTGATACTTTTACAACACTTTTCCCCTTTAATAAATGTTTGAAAATTTTTTTAAGTGTTGTGAATTGTATTAAAGTGTTTGAAAGTTTTGAAAGACAGAAAACTTTTATAAAGGGAATGATTTTAGTTTGTAATGGAAACACAAAATTTTTTTCTTATCATTATTTTTTTTAACAAAATATAAAATCGCAAACAAATTTTATGATCAAACTAATAATTACCCATTTCAACAATACACTTGAATATAAGATAGATGTGTTTTCTAACAATGGAGTTGTTACATTCACAATTTAAATAGCCCAAAAGAATAAAGAATAATTTTCCTTCTTATTGGTGATCGATCAAACAATAACCTCTAAGCTCTAATTGTGTTTTCTGCCCAATACAAAGATATGAGAAGAAGAAAAAGAACAACAAGACAAATATATAATAAATCTAAATAATTGGTGATCATCTGGCAAGGATGTTGTGAAAGCTTTTGAAAAGTTTACCGACCCCTTTTAACTTTCCTAGAATATTGAAAATGTTTTAACCCAAGATCACATTCTTTAAAGAACAGACAAAGTGTTGGTTGTTTTTAAAGCTAATTATTCAAGGCAATTTCCAACACAAGGATTAACTGAGAAAATATTTATTTATCTTTTTTTCTTATTGTTGTTGATCTTAAAGGATCTTTAGGTTTGACAACCAAACCACATGAAAACACGATAAAATTCTTTGATCTGATCCTTGATCCAATCAAGTATCTTTTTTGTTGTTTTTTAAAAAAAATACTTTTTTTCACCGAATCTATTTTTTGATCAAAAAAAATTTTTTGTTTAAATAATTTCTCAATTAGCCCAAAAACCCATCAACTAAACCCCAATTCAAAATTTTTAACACACCAAAATTCGATTTGTGAAAAAAAAAAATTTATTTAATCAATTCCATTAGATTTACCAAATTAGAACCATTTACGAATTGAAATGTTAACACTTATTTATAAATTACAATACTCACAAAACAATAAATAAATAATTATTAATACAAATAAATCATGGGTGTGTTAAAAATTTTGGAGAGAGCAAAACAAAAAAATACATTTGTAAATTTGTTGAAATTCTATTAGGGATATTGATCGATCAAATGGTTAGTTACTATCAACTAATTTTATTTGAGTTCTTCCATTACGTACAACTCAACTTTAACCTAATATCAATGGTTGAAAAAAAATTTCGATCCAACTAAACAAATTACGTAATTCAAACAATGAAATGAAAACAAAAACTAAAAGATGAAAAAATGATTTTCATATTTCACAAAAATCAAAATTATCTCCAATTTCAATGAAATTGTATTCTTGTGGTTGTTTGAAACGTTTTAGCTGTGTGGAAAATTTTGAATTTTAGTTTATTATATCGCGATTACTTTTTAATCGCGATGTTTTGGCATTTATCATGATTTTTGAAAAATTATCGGATTTTATATTATCGCGATTTGTTATATTACCATGACTTTATAGAATATCGCGATTTTCTGATATATCGCGATTTGATTGAAATTATCGCGATTTTTGTAACTAAATCGTGGATTAAGTATGTTATCATCAAAACCTCTAATATCTGATTATGTTAATAGACTAATAATACGTTTAATCGAAAAATCGTTTGGTAAACACCAATCTTTCAATTTTTTAAAAAAAAATCATTTATCAAACAAAAATTTGGTATTTACCAAATGATTTTATATTGTAAATCTATTCAAGCTCAAAAATCAAAACAAATGTTTCGTTTACAATTGACGAACTTTGGAAAAATATATGGTACTCTTTATTTAACTCAAAAATTATAAAAACTCTATTTTTAAAAACATTCTATATTCATAGTTGTGCTCTTTTTTAGCTTTTTTTTAACTTCAGAAATATAAAGGAAAATTTAGAAATATTCTTTTTATTTCTTAAATATTTTTTTCATTTTAAAAATTAAAAAAACGACCTTATATTTACAAGAATTTAAAGGAATTGTGTAAACCCAAAGAATTTAATCAATTCTTTTAATTCTGGGAAAATGGTGTTATGTTGTCTTGGGGTTTCTGTTTATTAAGAAAATTTATAGATTTTCGTTTGGTTTTTTTTAAGTTTTCTATTTATTTCAAAAAGTAAAAAAAACCTAGAACACTTTACAAATAAAATAGAAAACCTCAAAAATACCTAGAACACTTAAATACGGCCAGTTTCACTTTTAAGGCAAAAACATTCAACTAAATTTAAGGCACAAAAAAATCTCAAATTAAGGTACAAAATTTGTAATTTTTTTTTTTTACAATTTATTTTACTAGAATCTGAATTTTGTGCCTTAATTTGAGATTTTTTTTTCTGCCTTAAATTTCGTTGAAAGTTTGTGTATTAAAAGTGAAACCGGCTGTAATAAAATAGAAAATCTCAAGAAAAAGGATGGATATTTGTTTTTTTGTAAATTAATCAACAATTTAAGAAAAGTTTTTTGAATTTTCCAAACGAAAATAAAAAAAACACCATTATCTTTTTGAGGGTTTAAAAGAATTGAGTAAAATCTACGATTTTTCTTCATTCTTTTGAATTCGGAAAAGCTAGGCACTCTACAATATTTAATGGATAATTTCTTAAGTTTTTTATTTAATATAAAAGAATAGTGCAAAAAATATATTTTGCTCACTTCTTTTTATACCCAGAAAACCACCATTAGCGTTATTTTTAATTTGATGTAATAAAAGAAAAATTAATTAATTTTCTTTTAATTTCTGAAATTAAAAAAAAAACCACCGTACGCTGTCCCAGAGTTTAAAAGAACCGAGTAAAATCCAAGATTTTTCTCGATTTTTTTGAATTTTCCAAACGAAAATAAAAAACCACCATTATCTTTTTGAGGGTTTAAAAGAATTGAGTAAAATCTGCGATTTTTCTTCATTCTTTTGAATTCGGAAAAGTTAGGCACCCTGCTGCACTTGACGGACACTATTCTTGTTAAGTTGCTAAGTATTTAGAAGAAAGTGAAAAAGGATTGATTTAACTTGGTTCTTTTGGATCCTTGAAAACAAAGAACACATAATATTTATCATTAGAAATTTTTTTACTATTCGTTTTCAAATACACGAAAAGAACAGCCTTTTTAAAATTATTAGTTATTATCTATTTGAATAAATATCTCAAAGTTGAATTAAACTAAAATTTCTTCTTCAAATTATTTGAAAAAGTTTTATCCCAAAAGATATCTTTTTTTCTCGATGCCAGTGCTTTAAAAATATTAGTCCTCTTAACAACGATAAATACAATAACCTCAAGATTTTTAAGTTCTGGGATGTTGATTATAAACCCCATTCCAAAAATTTCGTCACACCCAAAATAATAAATAGGCAAAATAAAATCCCAATTATTATATTATTTTTCCAAACATAATATTAAAAAATATTTAAGTTGTCCAGTCTTAATGTTTTTATAAGTAATTATTTTGATCCAAATAAAAAAATATAAAAACAAAAAATTATAATTTTTGAATTGGGAGAAACAAATTTAGTCACTTCAAAATTCTCTCTTTATCAGACCAAGTGTTCAACACTTCGTTCTTAACAATAAATCTGAGAATATAATACATTGAGATTTGTTTTGCACATCAAAGAGTATCTAGAATAGACACAGATATTAGAAGAATTTTCAACCCAAATTAGTTTTCTAAAATTTATATATGTTTCCAAAAATATTATTAAACCACCCTTAAGTTACCCAGTTGTAATATTTTTATATGTATTCATTTTTATCCAAATAAAATAAATATAAAACCAAAAAAATAAAAATCAGTGTGTCCAAAATGAAGAAACAAGCGCTACCAAAAATTGTATTGGTAAAATTGTTGAAATTTTACCAACAATTATAGATCGATCAAATGTTAAGATACCAGCAACTAACTTTGTGTGATTTTTTTTATTTAATTAAACTCAACTTTCATCATTCAAACAACCATCAAAAAAAAAAAAACAGATCTAAGGAAACAGATTACGTAACTAGAAAAAAGAAAATGAAAACAAAACAAAAAAAATAAAAAATGAAATAGTTTGTATAATCAAAATCATCTTTCAAATTGAATATAAAGTTTAATATTGTTAACCTTTTAACTGTTTAAACTATGTCAAAAATTCTGGAAGTTGATTTTCTAAAATAAATATTATTAGCAAGTATGATATATCTAATAAAGTTATAGTTTTTATTTGAACTTGAAATTTTTTGATTTCCTTTATTGATAAGAAAGCAAGGGACAGGATCACATTTAATAAATAAAATCTACTTTTTCTTTCACTTGGCATTTTTATTTAGGTTGGGTTTTGTTTTAGAGAACTTGACAAATTTATTTTTGATTTTGTAGGTTAATTGAGAAAAAAGGTAATTAAACGTTCGTCTCTAATAGAAAAAATAATGTTTTTTATTAAATAACTTTGCTTTTAATTGTAAAGTCTTACACCCTTCAATTCGGATTTGGGAAAATAAAATTGTCTCTTTTAACAAATATTGAAATTCATATTAAGTTGAAGACCGACCAATAAAAAATAAAAATAATAAGACTTGAAAACGAAAAAAAGATAATTTTTTATAATTCTCTGGGATTATTATCCTTAATACACCTTATTTTCCTCTACTGGATGATTAGAACTATACTTTATTTTGAGAATTGTTTAATAATGAAATTTATCTTGCATAATCTTACTTAAAATGATTTATAAGAGTGGATAAATGTCAAAGTTAAATCACAAAAGTTAAAAGATCTGAGAAATGTGAAATTTTTTAACTTTGACAACTTATCAAAAGAATTATGCTGGACAGTTGTTTAAACTTTCTGTCTCTCAAATAATTTTCAAAAGTTACAAATAAAAAAAAAAATATTTTCCAAAAAAAAAGAAATGATATTTTTCAAGACTTCACTTCACTTCAAAGGAAATAAAAGCTCGAAAAGTGGGTTAGATTCCTTTCTATTCTCCAAATTGGATAAAGTTTTGAGTGCCAAAAAAATTAAGCAAAGGAATGAGAAGTGAAAAAGATATGTTTAAAAACCGAAATGGCAAACACCCAACTACCATATTTTTGCTGTTAATAAAAAATTATATTTTCATTTTTTGTCAAAGATCATTTCAACTTTCAAATTGTCTCACTAATAAACAAAAACCAAAAACTGAATGTTTTTACCTCATATTGAACAAGTAACACCATTAAATTTGAATAAAGAATCGAATGTTTTAACACCATACCCTGCAAATGTCAAAAAAGAGATATCAAGCTTTATCTTAAATGTCTTGTTAGATCCAGAATGTCCAAGTGGCTTAGTAAACTCTACCTTTGGTATTAAGTGGGCAATGGAATGCACTGGTCAATCTTTTTCACTTCCAATCGAGTCACACCAAATTATAAGTTCTGGAATTAGATTATACGAAAATTGGATTAATGGGAAGATTCTTCCAGTTAAATTCGATCAGGACAGGGAATTATTTTTGAAAGTAACTCATTAAATTTTTTTGAAACCCAATAAAAAGAAATGAAGATGATCAGAAAACGAAAAAAAAAAATTTCCTTGATTGACTTTATCTTTTGTTTACATTTTAACAAACAATAACTTCTTATAAAATAAAATTTTGTCACTTCTCTCAAACAAAAAAAACAATAACCTCAAAAAAATAATCAAAAACTTTTTGTCTTTATGAACGAAAAAAAAAAAAAAATTAGGAAATGTTCGGACATTTTTCACTATTATTCGAGCCAAGGCAAGGAATGAATAAGAGTCTACAGAAAAAGCATGTGAATCTTTGTTTAGAAGTGATCAACATCTTTGAAGAGCTTTCTACAAAGGAATTGGGCTTTATGGAAGAGGACACATGGCTGTACTTGCTTGATATTGTCTTAGGGATATGCGATCGTGTTCTTTTCGGTGAAGGTTCAAAAGGTGAAACTATATTAACAGAATCACTGACTCCATATTTGCTGAAGGTACTTTTCACTTATATTTTTTCTCTCAAAGCCGTTTTTTTTCGAATTATTTAACTTTTTGTTTCACTTTTAAACTTTTCATGTTTTTTTATTATTTTCGAAATATGCTCTTGGTTTGTTTGGGAAATTTGAATAATGAAAAAACCATTTAACCTTTGATTTTTCTTTCTGTAGGTACTTTTTGACTTATGGTTTCAATCTAAACCAAAGCCACTTGATCATTGGAAAAGATTTAAACGAATATTTAAAGGATGGAGACATCGCTTCCAAACAATTATCCAATGGTCAACAGCAACATTTGCGTTGACAAATAGTGTCGTAAATCTTCTTTATGGCCCAAACGAAGGTTCTGATGATGTTGTCCTCTTATTGTAAAAATTTGTTTTTTTTTTATTTTTATTTTATCGTCTTTCAGTATTTGTTCTCCAACTTTTACACAATCCAAGAAAATTAACTTGAATCAAAATATTCTCTTTTTATAATAATAAATCTACCTTATATTTTTTCATTAATCATCTTAATCTTAGGCCACCAAACGAAAAAAATAAATTTCTTCCAACCACATTTCAATTTGACAAAGAAACTTTAATATTTTATTGGAAAAAGATTTTAGGTATGTCTATTTTTTTCAGTTTTTTTTTACAAAATAAAAATTTCGATAACAAAAATATCGAATATCAAAATTTTAAAAAAAACCTAAAAAATCCTTAATGAATACGTTTTCAGGTGAAAGTGGTGGGATTGATGAGAAAAGTGCTCTTAAAAGAGTTCCATAATACCAGTTAAATTTACACAATGAGAATTTCTCTTTTTAAAAAAATGTGAAATTTTCAATAATTCTTCACAATTTTACCTTTATTAGATCCTTACCAAAATTAGATTTTAATAATTTCATAATTTCCATTTCAAATCTATAAACACAAAACAATTTTCCAAGCTATTCTAACTATTTTTACTATTACTTTTACAAGTTTGAAATATTTTCAAATTTGTACTTGTGCTTGAAAATCGCTTAAAGTAATTTTTGAAAATTTTCATACAAAAATATAATTAATTATTTTTTTTTGTGATATTTATATTCTAATTTTTAAAATTGAAATTTTTTGTCCAATTTCTTCAGAATGAAAACTCCTGATGAGAAGTGAAGGCAAAATAGCACAATAACTAAACCTCTGCTTTGGAATCATCGCACTTAATTTAAAAATACCTTCCTTTTCCAATTAAGAACCACATTTTGAGATGAAAAATCCTGAATTATTAAAAGAAAGTAGAGTACTTGGTATTATTTGGAATACTCACACAATTATATTCTGTGAGATCAAGTAAGAAAAAAAAAAATTTCAAGTTTTTGATTTATCAAAATGCAGGGGTTTAATTTGAGGGTGTGGGGGAACAAACAATTCGTTTTAGTTTGTAAAAATATCTTATAACAATTTTATAAAAGTACTCTAGTAAAAACCTTTCATAGTTAATTTCCCCAATTCTTGGGAAGTTAACTATATTTGTATTTTTCTGATATTTGAATAATATATGGGAATTAATTTTCACCACCTTTTCTTTTTTAACACGAGTTTTTGTACAGATAGATTGTAATGCATGATTTCTATTGATTTTGTTTGTATTTTTTTTATGTTAATAATTAAATGAAATGAAACTTAGATTTCAGAAATGAAAGAAATATTTCAGAATTATTGAAAAAAGAGGACCAGTTGTAATTTTATTCAATTTGAGTTTCAAATACCAGTAAGGTTTGTAAGATCTTGTTAAATAAAATTATATTCTTTTAGGCTATTATCATTTTTTAAAAAATTAGTTTCCGAATAACCCTTTTAAATTAAATCAACGATTTAGATATTCTTTCAAATTTTTAAATATTTATACTTAATCCCTTACCTTATGATTGATAAAAATAGTTAAACTAATACAAAAATATTTTTTTTTTAAAAAATAATTTCAAATAGTCCAGAAAACCTTTATTTGTAGAGTTATTTGTTTATAATTTGTCTTTGTTTTTTTTTTTTTGAAATCTAAATAATATTTTTCTCATTTCTAATTGTGAAATTAGTAATAGATTCATTTAAATAATGATTCATTAAAGTAAAAAAAAATCAATTTTTTGCTTAATTCATTGAAACAAAATAAAATATTTATAAATTCATTTAATTCATAAAACCATAATCAGTAAAAATAAAATTTTTAGAAGAAAAAAAAAATTAGTTTTGAATCCTTTCTTATAAAACTCTCATATTTATTAAAAGAAACTAAACGAAGAATTTTGTTTCAATTTTTTTTTTTTTTTTTTTGAGAGTTTTTCTTCTAAAAGTTGAGGTCAATATATCAACTTTTGGTGATACAATACTAGAATCCACAATTAATTTTCATATTCTCACTTTCTTAAATTTATTAATTATAATTTTACTTAAAAAATATTGTTCACTTATTTGAAATTGTTTTTCATTTTTCCCTTTTCATTTTTTTCTTAGCTAAAAGAAAATGGGAAACAATTGAATTCATAAACTATTGATCAAAACCAAATTTAACGATTTTTACAAAAAAATGAGTCATATAAAATTCTAATGGACCTTTCCCAACAACTTATTTAATTTTTTCTTAGAGTAGAATTTACTCTTAAATTTCAACAAAAAAATTTCAAATTCATCTATTGTTTTTGATCATTTGAAAATTCAACTTTAAATCGATAAAATTAAATAAGTTAAACGATTTTTTGGAACAGTGACCCAATTTGAAAAAAAAAATTGAAAGATCACAAAATATAAATTTTTATTTAAATCTCAAAAGAATAAATTCATTCAAAACTTTTTTTTAAAACATTGAAAAATGAAAACACTAAGTTGTTTAAATCCTATAATTTGAATTCTGAATTGATCAAACTTCTTTTTAAAATTGATTTTTGATATTTCAATTTTTTTTATTTTTATTTTTATTTGGTTTTACCAAAAATCTCATATTATATATAAATATATATCCCGTAGCACCCCATATTGGCCCAAATTTCTTCAGGGTTTAAATAAAAGATTTAAAATGATATTGATGTACTAATATATTTATTTTGTTAATTATCTTTAATTCAGATTTTAATTATAATAAAAAGCAGAAATACTTCAAATATAAAGTAGTTATGTTATTGTATTTTTTTTTTTTTTTTTGATATTGGGAAAAACATAATAATTATTCATTTTTAAATTTTTTATAAAGATTTTTATTTTTTTTTTTTTAATTTTTTAAACAAGAAATTTTATAATAATAATAGTAATTAAAAACTCAATATATTGATTTTTAAAATAACAATTAAACAAAGTTGTTAATTTTATGATCAAAAAATTAAAAAATACTTTAATGGGATACTTTCGTTTTTTATTTTTCAGATAAAATTTCAATAAATATCAAAACAAGAGAAAAATGAAATTCATTTCTTTTGATCAAAATTAAAAGTTTAATCTAAATAATTTTCTTAAATATCAATTTAAATAATAGAAAATGTTGAAAAAATAAAAAAATAAAAAAAAAAATTGTCTAATAATTTCATTTAATACATTTGAAATTAAATCAACAAAAAAATTGATAATAGATCAAGTTATCAACTCTAAAATTAAAAAAAAAAAGATAAATAAATTTTAAAAAATAAATTAATTGACTAATAAAAAAATAATCTTCGAAACAAGATTTTTTTTTTTGTTATGGTTAAAAATTTGAATTTTTCAATCTAAATTAATCCAGATCTTGGAAAATAATTTTTGATCTATGGCCTATTATTAAATATTAATGTTTATTTTATATCTAAATTCAAAAAAGACAAAAATTAAAAAATAGTAAAAAAATAAAAAAAAAATCAAATAGTAATCTTACTCAAACTGTTGGCCAAATATTTTAAAATTAAACAATTTTTTTGTTAAAAAAAACTGACAAATTTTTACAAAGTAAAAAAAAAATATTATTTTTTAAAATTTAATTTATATTTTTTTTTATTATTAAATTATTTAGAATCAAATATAGTTATTGTTATTGAATAGTAATCAGTAGATAAAACAAATTTCGCATGTGATATTAAAATCCTTTATAATGAATAATTTATTCATTTAGCATTTTAGATCATGTTGTTTTGCAAAGTATCCCCCCCCCAAAAAAAAAAAAACCAGTAAAGAATAATGCGTTATAATCATTAAAACTTAAAAATTTTTTAATGTTAAAACCAACCTTTCAGAAAAAAAAAAAAATTTTTTTTACAAAATTTCGATTGAAAAATAATAAAATCACAATTACCAAAGAAAAATTTTTCAAATTTTGAATTTTTTTTTCAAGTTATTTTTTTATTGTATACAACTATACAATTTTTAATTATAAAATTTTCTTTCTAAGATAATTTCTTATAAAAATTCTATATCTTTGAGTCTTTTCATAATAATTCAAATTAAAAAATTTATTTCAAAGGCAATTAGGTTATTTCGGGTTCTAAGCGATATATATTAACTATTTTATTTTTATTTTCATAAAGAATAATTTTTTACATTTTACTAAATTTTGATATTACTATAAATAATTTTTTTTTTCAAAAATAATATAATTCTGAAAAAAAATACAATAACATAAAAACAAAAAATTATAAAAATAAAAAAATAAAAAAAACAAAAAAGATTTAATTGAAAACCCAAATGAAATTACAAATCCAAAAAACTTTTTAGAAGCTATGTATGGGATTAGAAATCTTGTCAACATTTTCCTTCAAGTGGGAAATCATACAGAATTTAATGTTGATCCAAACTGTCCATATTTACCTGATGCCCCCGATGGTAACACGATATTACATATTTTTGGATCATGGTTATTTCAAGCTGTGCAGCGGAACCAAGAAGGATTTGAACAAGGTACTGAATGTGCATATGGAATTTTATTTTCAATTTTCACTGCACCACAAACAACACCCTTTTTAGACATCTACAAGACAAATTTTTATCATTCAGTTTTTAGTGCATTATTACAATATGATAAATATGGGCAATATACCTGTGCCATTTTTTCCAATGGGCGCAATATCTTTTTGACAGAGCTTGAAGGTGTGTATATTTTATTACCCGTGTACATGAAGGTCATTAAAAACATATTAATAGAAGAAAGATTTCCCAGTAACATTTCCATTCAGATAAATGCTTTAAGAGAAACCGCATTAGCAATAACTTCTTCGTTAATTTGTTTACCAAATTATTTGGATAATTTGGAAATCAAAAAGAATTTTAGGGAATATAACGAAATCCAAAATTTTGAATTAGAAACCTTTAAAGATTTTAAACAATCGCTCTTAGACATCATAGTTAGGAGCTTTCTTAATGAGAAGGACCCAAGGAATGCAACTCAAATCTTATGGATGATGTCAAAGTATTTACATCAGCATATTGAGATATATCCACAATTAATTGACAAAATTATAAGGACAATTGAACAATTTTTGTGCCAACCTACCCAAACACAGCATTCATGGCCCGACTTTGTTTATATCACTGCTATCCATACATTGGAATCATTCAGAAATAAATTGCCATCCATTTTTAAAAACAATTTTGTCATCATCCCTAGATTGATTACCAAAGTTTCCATTCAAATCAGAAAACTTATTGAAAATCCACCAAAATCAAGATCTAATGACAAAAATGATTCCATTATTTGTAAATTGTATAATCTCATTCTGTATTATATTGGCGCTGTTGAGTGGATTTTCCAATCATTACCAACCTTGGAAGAAATCTTTAGATCGATTGAATATGCACTTATCCAAAGAGAAGAAAAAAGCCAGAAAAGTAAAAAAAAATCGCAAATCATTATATTGGAGGCATCAGAAATCGTCCGAAATACTTCAATGAATTTATTTTATTATTTAATAAAAAAATTAAATAATTTCCCTTTAATCACAGGCCCATCAAACATTTCTACTTTGACAAACGAAAAGCAACTTAAAGGACTTTTTGTGAATAATGGTAACGAAAGTAATACAGGAGAAAAGGAAGAACAATTTAATAAGAGAATTTGGAACTTTGTATATAATAAAACGAGAATTATAACAATTATGGAAGAATCAGATGAATTTTCGAACCAATTAAATCAAGTCAAAGAAAAATACAGAGAGAAGGAAAGCATAAGTATTGAAGATCAAAATAAATACAGAAACCTAAAGAATTCCAAGGACTGTTCAATCCAAAATAGAGATGAAAAATCACTTTTATTAATAATCCGTGAAATAACAGGAAGGTATGCGTGGAGGGCTAAATATAGATCATTTCCCTTGGATCGAAAAGTCTCAAAATTAAAAGATATCCAAGAGTATAAATGGTTTGGTGAAACGAGACCCCCACTATATGAACAACCAATCCCACTTACTCAAAGCGAAATACATGAACAAAATATTAATTTGCAGTTTAAATCAACAAATTTGGATATCTTTGGCGGGATTACTAATCTTCAGCACAAATGTATTCATAACGCATTGTATGTTCAGCACCGCCTTCAAGAACTTTATAGATATTTAAAAGAAGAGACAGACAATATAGACATTAATTGTAAACGTTTCCAAAATGATGAATGCGAATTAGAAAATGAAAATGAAAATGAAAATAATATAAACATAAACGAATACAATTTCAACAACACTAGACTCTTTTTAAGTAATTTTGGTTTATTCCAAATTCACGGTAAAGAAAAATTAACGTTATTGAATAATACTCAAAGATTATTGAGATCTTTATCGATTTTGGATAGGACCTCAGAAAGAGTAAACCAGACAATTTCTGTTGTATACCTCTCCAAAAGACAAAACCGTTTATCAGACCCGAAGTTAATTTATCAAAATAATTCGGGTAGCCAAGATTATAATAAATTTATTCAAGAACTTGGATGGTTTGTTAATTTAGAAAAGCACACTGGATTTAATGGCCTTAACCAAATTGACAAAAACATTAAAGTGCTGCCATACTTTTCAAATGAATATTACGAATGTATTTTCCATGTTTCAACAATGCTAAATTTTGAAAAGGATACAACCCAAAAAAGGATACAATATATTAAAAAAAATAGAATCGTGATAGTTTGGTGTGATGATATCCGCCCATGGAACCCCCTTAGTATCAAATCGGATAAAAATAAATTCTTCATTATTATCCGCCCGCATTCAACGGGAATGTACCACATACAACTATTTAATTATTCGAATATTACATTGACAAATGGACCCCTGCTCAATAATTCTTTCATTAGTAGAAGTATTTTAGCTGAACTGGTAAGAAAAACTGCAATTTTGACAGATAGAGAAATCTCGATAAAAAATAAAGAATATGAAGATCCTTTGAAGAATCGAAACACTATAATCAATTCAATTTTAGAGGATAATGAAATAGATCTACCCATTGATAACTTCTTTTCTAAATTATTTTTGATCAGTGAAAATGATTAATTATTTTTATTTTATGTAGTTTGATATATATATATATATATATATTGAGTGATTTAAATGAAAATTATCTTGATTATATCTATATTATTATTATTCCAAAAAGAGATATTTCAAATAAAGAAATGAAAAGAAATAATAATAATAATAATAATAATAATAATAATAATAATAATAATAGGGTTATAAAAAAACAAAGAAAATTAACTTATTTAATTGTTTCAACAAACATTTATTTTAAGAAATTTTATCAATATGAAAACTTCTTTTTTTTTTTTTACAAATTGAAAATTCTATAATTTTGATTTTTTTTACATGTTTATTTATTTTTGTTTCTTTGAAAAAAATAAATAGTTCTTTGACTTAATTTATATTTTTAATTTATTCAAAAATAAAAACAAAAAACAAAATATTTTTTTTTATTTTTTTTTTAAAATTTCGAATGTTAATTCTAACGGTAATACTTATGTACAATTTACCATTGTTCGGAAAAAAAGTAGCAGAAAATATTATTTTGAGTTAAATTTGTATTTTTTTTATTTGGAAAGATTCAAAAGATTTATTTTAAATGAATGATTGAAAGACTATGCTCTATTTTAGAAAAAAATGAAAATAAAAAAAATAAATTAATCATTGGAGATTTGGATCATTTTCTCTGTGATCGTGTCGTCAAGTGCCTAGTTTTTTTTTAATTTTAGAAATAAAAAGAAAATTTCAAAAAATTTTCTTTCTATTTCTCAAATTAAAAAAAAAGCTAACAACAGTTATCCAGAATTTAAAAGAATAGAGTAAAATCCAAAATTTTACCCAATTCTTTTGAATCCTGGAAAACATAACGACTGCCCAGCCTATAAAAATTTTTGTAAAATCTGGATTTCTGAATTAAAAAAAAATAATTTATCAAATATTTTAAATAATATGAATATTATTAATATTATTGGTAAACAAGTTTCAATATCTTTATTAGTTACAGTAGATAATAAAACTATGTTCAAATCTTTCAAACAATTCTAAATTCAAGTTTAGGAAATCGGGGGTCAATATTTTTTTTTTTTACAATTTTAGAAATAAAACGAAAATTTATGAAATTTAAAGTTTCTTTCTCAAATTAAAAAAAAAAAAAAAAATGGTAAATAAGAGGTATTTGAAACTCCTCCCTTAAATTACAATAATAAAAAAATAAATGTAAAATCAAACTTTTCAAAAATACAAATCAACAATCGAGGAAAAAGAAACAAATGTTTTTAAAATGAGCCTTTGAAAAAAAATGAAAAAAAAAAGAAAAAGAATTTTTCTCATTTTGTGAAAGATATTAATGACTATTTGATTGATAATTTTTAACTTTTAAAATAAACAAAAAACTTAATTATTAAAATTATTTTTGATTGGGTTTTTCTCCATTATCAACAAGTAAATAATATAATTTTATTTTTGTTTCATTTTTTTAAAGAAGAGAGGTTGTGACAATTTCTTTCTTTAGTCACAATGAAATTTCACAAACAGGGATATTTTTAACTAGTCGCAATATTTAAGAAAATCGAGATATTGAATATTATATCGATAATGTAGAAAAAAGTATAATAATCGTCTCAAAAATCATGATAAATGTCAAAAAATTGTGATAAATGCCTAAATATTGAAATAAAAATAAAATCACGATCTATTTATTAATTACTTTTGGGTTAATTCAACAATATTTAAAAATAAAATTTTTTTTGATCAAAAATAGATCTAGTAAAAAAAGTTATTTATTTTCAAAAAAAAAAAACAAAAAAATTACTTGATTCAATCGAGTAGCAGATCCAAGATATTTTCATTATATTTTTTTAATATGGTTGGCAGATCGATTGATCCTTTAGATTGACAAATGTAATAACAAAAAGTTAACAAATAATTTCTCAGTTCATTGTGGTGTTGTAAATTGTATTAAATAAAAGAGCTTCAAAAACAACCAACCCTCCATCTGTTCTTTAAAGAAAGTTTTTCTTTTATCAAAATATTTTCTTAATTCCCTCAAAGTTTAAAGGATAAGGATAACTTTCCAAAGGCTTTCTCAACAACCTAGCCACGTGAACACTAATTATTAAGATTGTTTGGATAATTTTTTTATTCTTCTTTTTCTTATCTTTGCATTTTTCAACAGAAAACATAACTGGATTTTAATTGTTTTTTTTTTTTTTTTTGATACAACGGTTCCAAGGCTACCATAACATTTTAAAAAAAACAAAATTGAGTTTACTATTTTTATTTTCCATTTTCAAAAAAT
Source organism: Anaeramoeba flamelloides (assembly GCA_027625915.1). Taxonomy (NCBI): domain Eukaryota; family Anaeramoebidae; genus Anaeramoeba; species Anaeramoeba flamelloides. The sequence continues at coordinate 12,060,840 of JANTQA010000015.1, forward strand.
TCGAAAATAAGAGCTATTATTCAAAAATATACTTTTCTTAATCAGTATTTTATATTTTAATGTGTATTTTTTATATTTTATGTTTTTTCGCGATAAAGTTGGACTAATCGCAATTTTTTTAATATTAAAGAGAATTTATTATCAATGTCATGATTTTTTATGTTATCATCAAAACTTCTAATATTATTAAAACTAACATCTTTATTAGATTTTGAGAAAAAAAGAAAAATAAATTGTAAGATATATATTAACTCTTTTTCAAATATTGTGACTCATTTGAAATAATAAATTGAAAAAAAATTACCCTTTAGTATTCAAAAACAATTAATGACTTAATCTGATTGTAATTCTCTTTTTAATCATTCTAAATATATAAAAGCATGTATTTTAAAAATTAAAAAAAAATAAAACCAAAAACTAAAAACAGTGAGTTAAAATTTTTAAAATAAGCATTACGGATTTTTAATTACTAAACTTTCACTGAAAAAAAGTTGAAAAACAAGATTTTTTATGAATAATTAAATCAATTTTCAAAGACATTACATAGACTCAATTTTCATAGTGACTATTTGTCTTTTCGAAGATCTCTTTTTTTTTCCACATGATCTTTTTAAAAAAAAAAAAAAAGAAAAAAAAAGAAAAAAAAAGAAGAAAAAGAAAAATTTTTCAAAAAAAAAAAGAAAGAAAAAGAAAAATTTGAAAAAGTAAAACTAAAATTTGAAAAATTAGAAAAAATGATTCTGATCCAAAAATTTTTAAATATTTTTTTGTTAAGAATACTGAAATAAACCCTCCAAATAGCTTCCAAAAACATCATAAAGTGAGTCAAAATTTTTGAAAAATAGTTTATATATATATATATATATATGCGTGTGTGTGTGTGTATGCGTGTACAAATTTGAAACACTATTATTTACTTCAACATTTTGTATATATTTTATAAACAGATTTTTTTCCGTAATCTAAAATTGAAATCATCAAAAAAAAATATGGAAAAAAGAATCAATTTCAAATTAGAAAATAATAATAATTTATTTAGCCAAAGCTTTTTTATTTAATAAAAAATAAAAAGCAAATAATAAATGAAAAATATATTAAAAAATAAATTTTTTTATAAAATTTATTTTTTTAATTTTTCGAAAAAAATAATTATAGAAAATAAATTGAAGTTGTTTTGCGATGTTTAACATTTCTTTTTTCGGGTGGGGCTGCCTCAAATACTTTGAAAGAATGGTCTAATTCGCTATTCACAATCATAACGGATGCCTTATTTGCACAGCGGTAAAAATAATTTGGTGCAGACCAAACGGTTACAAGTTTCTTATCAAAGGAATATTGAAAACCATCTTGGCATAATTGATGTGCCCTTGCAATTATTTTTAATGAGTTTATTTTATTAAATTTTTCAACGACTAATTTTCCAAAATTAAAACCAGCACCTATTGAGAGAAAAATATTTTGGGTGAATGTATGTAAAATGTGTAAAGAAAAATATAATGTTTATTTTGAATAATTAATTGTGAAAATCAATGTATTTTGAACAAATTGAAAACACTAATTATAAAAGATTTTTAATTACAATCCAAAATATATTCAATAAATGGGTAATTACCCGTAACGATAAAACCATTGAATATATTAAAAAAAGATCAATTCTATTTGTTTATAAAAAAGGAGACGAAAAGGTAACTTTGAATTATCGATCAATTTCAATTAATCAAAGTTTGCCAAGATTATTTCTGAAAATGTTATATAAACTAATAGATATCTTGTTGGGAATTTATTCATAAGTCACAATTTGGCTTTTGAAAAAAATACTGATACTCGAATTGCAGTCTTAAACTTCTTAAATACTTATAACACGATAAAATCAAAAAATGAAAATGAAAATGAAAATGATATAACTTATTTTATAATGATTGATATAGCTAAAAATGTTTTGATTCAATTAATTTTAAAATAATTAGAAAAACAATAAAAAAGTTTATTCTAAATAAAATTATCAAAAATTTTTTATTAAAATATTATCAAGGAGAAGGGCTTGGTATATTCCAAGCAGACCCTGGTATCTCCTATTTTATTTGCTCTATTTTCCCATTTTCTTTTATCAAAAATAATACCACTAACAGGTAATTTTCAAATGTTTGCAGATGATTTAATTTTAATTATAAAAGTAAATATCCCCAAGTTTAATTAAACTAAAATGCATACATCCGTTTATTTGGGATTTCTTATCCAAAAAAAAAAAAAAAACACCTTTTTTTCTAGACTAGTGGCTTTTTAAAAATGTGATTATATACTAACAACAATAAATACAATATTATCATGAAATCAAAGTTCTGGAATTTTGATTATATTGTGAATAAATTTTATAATTCAAGATGAAAGGTGAATGAACGCAGTAGTTTTGTCTAACTTATTTTTTTTTCAATTTTATTTTTTCATGCTAGTGTTAACCCTTAACAATAAATTCAATAATATCCAAAACTTCTTTGAATTAGAAGACACATATTAGTCACTTCAAAATTCTTTCTTTAATAGATTAAGTGTTTTTTTGATATCGCGCTTAACCCTTAAAAAAAAATAATCAACAAAATCCAAAAATTGGTACTTAAGCTTCTTTGGTTCTGTGATAGATAATTTTTTTTACTATTAAATTCCAAAATTTGCAAAATCAAAATAATAATAATAATAATGTTTTACCTCTTGGGTTGATTTCCCATTCTTTTGTAGTTTCATCGGGGTCACTCCATAGCATATCACACATTGCCCCTTCGTGTGGAACTTCAGTTTTTCTATCAATTAATCTTATCTAAGAATAGAAATAAAATATTAATAATATAATATGAGAAAATATAAAGTTAGGTATGATTTTCAAAATGATTTTAATCTTAAAAACATTAGAATAATTTCAATAAATTTATAATCATAATTATCCTTTAAAAGTTAATGTATCTTTAATTGATTCGGATTTATTTGTGTTATTGGTGAAATATGATTTTTTTTTTTTTGTTTTTAATTCCAATTTATAATTTTTAATTACTTGAGAGTAAAATAAACCCTTTTCCAATAATTACAGCCCATTTAAAAATGAAAAAATAGTATTTTTTTAAAAAAATGGTTTTGTATATTGTTAAAATAAGAAAATAGTTTATCTTGAGAAGACTTATCCCCTTTGATATGATACGAATTCGGATTTTATTTTGGAAAATACAAAATAAAAAACAAAATAAAAAGAAATTGAAAATAAGGAAATAGTAATTTTAAAAAATAGAAAAAGATCTTGTTGAGATCCTGAAATTTTTTGTTTTATGTAATTTGTGTTTTAATTTATGAAATGGTTAAGTTAAACTCATTTAGACAATTTATTAATTCTGTGTCTATTTTTTGTAATCAAAATTTTACATATTTCTAATATAAAACGAAAAAAAGTAACCTATAATTATTTGTATTAACAATTAAGCTAATTCTTGAAAAAGTTGTTAATTTTTTGAGATCAAAAAAAGTGCTTTCTTGGATCCAAATATAAAAGGAGATTTAAATTATTATTATTCGTTTGGTTGAGAATTAAATAACAGATTAATCTTTGGAGAGAGTTTTTTTCTCCTTTCCATCTTTTTCATTTTCATTTTCATGTTCATGTTCATTTCCAGTAATGATTCTCTTAGTTTTTGCAATTAAAAAAATATGCTTCACGTTTTTTCCAGAATGACTACAGTCAGTTTCACAATATAGAAATTCAAAGGTTTTAAAAAGTATCCATAAAAAGATTTCACAACTGAAATAGATCAGTTTTGTTTTGGTTTAATTAAGGGATTAAGTAAGTTTTACCGATTTTGAGTGACACAGTTAATGTGAAACTGAATTATTCAAATCATTTTTTTAACCAAACACATTAATATTTTAATAAATATGAGAGTGGGATATACCCTAGTATAACATATTTACAAATAATTAAAAAATGGAAAATCAAAAAAATGAAAAAATTTATCAATAAAAAATAAATAAAAAATCATTTATTTCTTGATCTTTTCTGTAAAATTTTATATAATTACTTCTTCTTTACTTGTTTTTTTTTTAAATTCTTCATTGAAAAAACTTTTGTTTGGAAAATTTTTGATTCACAAATTACTTTTTATTACTAAAGAATTATCAAAATTGAATTTAAAAAATCCTATTTTGATTGAATTCGTCTAATTCTTGTTTTGGTTCAGATAAATAGGATATTTTTTAAATCTCTTCTTTGGAAATAAAGATTTATTGGGTGTATTTGTTTGATTTGATATTTATTTATTTTCAATTAAATTGAAAAATTCGAAATAATTTTGAATCTGATTGAAATTTTTTCTTAATTTTTCTTTTTCTTTGGATTAAATCTTTTTTGTGGTTGTTTTTTTGATTCCGAGAATCCAATCTCATTACTTTAATCTTTGAAACATATTCTTTGTTTTGACTTGGTTTGATAAAAATATTTGAAAATTGAATTTTGAAAACAAATTATTGTAAAAAAATGGTTTTGTTAAATAATAAAAAATAGTAATAAGGTGCGAGAAATTCAAAGTTGTAAATTGTTTAGATTTATCTAAATTCAGAAGATAAAGAAAAAACAAATCTTCGAAAATATACTTTATTGAATCTTTTTTTTTTTTCATTCATTGATTTCAACAAGTTTCTCTGGAAAGGTGATCTTTCTTGTTTTGTTTTCAAAAAGAAAAGATTTTTTTCAAATTCACACCTTCTCGGGTCTATTTTTTTGGTTTATTCTATGGTTAATTTCAATCGTCCCCCATAACACATTTTTCAGATCCAAAATCAAATTTAATAAAACTCAAAAATTTAATCAAAAAAAATTGTTAAAAAAATCAAAAAATGAAAGATTCAACTCTGGTTTACTTTTTGTTGGCTTTCTTTTTTCAAATTGAGCAGTAAATGGTATTTTGGTTTCAAAGTTTCAATATCTCATGGCACTCAAAAAATCATTTTCAGTAAGGTTCTTGCAATTAAATTTTTTCAAAATGAGAAAATAGACCCACTTCCTTAAAACTTTTAGTTTGCCCTTTTTGAAGCTAAATATAATGGTGAGTTTTGTTATTTTTTTTTATATTATTTGTTGAAAAATAAAGGGATCAAAATTTTCATTCAGCTTTCCAAAATTATCTTTTAAGGGATTAGCGTCTACCAAGGAGAAGTCTAAGATCAAATTATGTTGTTATTGAACGTAATCACATTAGTGTTACATGGTTCAAATGTCTCTAAAAAATCAATTATTCAAGTCGTAATATTTGTTGATCTCATCAATTAAAAATGATCTAGGTATTAGTAAAAAACCCAGCAATTTCAGAATAAAATCTACATTTTGCCATAAATGTAAAGATTGAATTATCAATATTCAGACTACAAAGTCACAAAATATCTTTCTTAAATTTGTGGCGAAATGTAGATTAGTTACTAAAAAATTCGTTTTTTTTTAAAAAAATTAAATAATTAACCAATACATTTTTTTGACAAATTTTTTCTCAAATCATGGAAAGATATTGATACTACAATTATCTTTATCAAAAGCAAACAAAACTAATCAGTCTTTGTACTTTTATGTTGATGATTATTGAGTTAAACATTGTGGAAAAAAAGTGAAACATGGAAAAAAAGTTCAACACGGTTTTTAATTGGGAACCTTACTGAAAATGAAAAGTAAAATCAATAAAAAGAAGAAACCAATTAACTTCAAATAATAACCCATTATATTATTTTCAATCAACCCAACAAATACAATTTAAATCTACTTGATTTAAGGAAATTGTTAGTGTTGTTTTGGAGATCTCAAAAATAGTCAATTTTTTCAACAAATTTTTAATAATTGATCAATCAAAGAAAAACTCATACTAAAAGATAGTATTAAAAAAACTGTTATTGTGGCGAATACTTCGTTTTGTCTTTATTTATTTATTTATTCTTTTTTTCAGTGATCTTACTTTGAATTTTCAGTAATGTTCCCAATTAAAAACCTTGTTTCACTTTTTTTCCATGTTTCACTTTTTTTTCACAACGGTAATCTTTGAAATTCAAAAATTATTAAAATAGTTACTTTTGGAAGTTCTAAATCTAAATTATTAAATACCAAAATACTGTATTTTGGAGTTTCTATTTTGAGATTTGGAAAAGGAATTAAAAAAATTTTTTTTCAAAATGAAATTTTTTAAAGGTGATCTTTAGTAAAAAATGTAAGAAATTTATTGTACAATAATATTTATAATAGATTTTTTAGAGTCACAGAAACTATTCGAGCCATGGTGCACTTATATCATTTACACCCAATTACAACATACTTTGATTATAGAGAAATCTATGGTGACGCTAATCCTTTAAGTCATGTATTTTTTAAAATTTTTTATACTGAACTCATCATAAATTATGAATTTACCTTCTGATAGAATTGGGTGTCTTGGTGATTTGTTTTAATTCTTGGAAGGTGATTTTTTTGAAAACTTTATTGAAAATTTTGATCCCTTTATTTTACAATTAGCAGTATGTTGAACGAAGACTGTTGATTCATTTGTTTTGATTTAAGATTACTTTTTCATCAAGGTAAATAAGTTTTGTAATTTCTTGTTATTTTTTCAAATTGTTTTTGTTTTTCTTTTTGTTTTGAAACAGAAAACAAAGTGTGGAAAGAAGAAAGAATTAAGAAAAAAGTTAACAATTCAAACCTGATTTATTTGATCAATTTTTGGAGAAAGTCCGCCGTGGACACAAAAAATTTGGTTTTCAACAATGGCTGAAAGAGATAAATAATCAAAAATTTCTGTGCAATATCTCCAAACAGAAGAATTACCAAATTTTTTCATACACTCATCATAGAACCCATATACTTGGGTGATCTGTCTTGATTCGTGGTTTCCCCGAATAAGAGTCATTTTGTCTGGGTACTTAACCTTCAGGGTTAAAAGCAACAAAAAGGTCTCGATCGAATAGTAACCACGATCGACAAAATCTCCTAGAAACAAATAACTTGTTTCTCCTGGCTTGCCTCCGATTTCAAAGAGTTCTTTGAGATCCCAAAACTGTCCATGAACATCGCCACAGATCTTTGTTTGTGAATCGTTGAAAATTGGTTAATTATTGTTTTTATGTCGCAGTTTTTGTTCAAGGATTAGCATTGTGCTGAATTATGAAAACCAAAAAGTAAAAAAAGGTGAATATTACTGTTACGGGCGCTGGAACAAAGATGGTATTGCTTTCTTTTATAAAGATTTGCCTTGCTCGAAAGCAAATATATTTTATTTGACTTTCTGTTGGTAAACTGCATTCAAACAACTGCTCAAGAATTACATCAATGTCATTAGTGTTGTTCATGTTTTGTTTTCAAAACTATAAAAAAAAGTCAAAATTTGGAAATTGAAAGAAAATGATTTTCAGTCTTGTGAAATACTTTGGGTTTTAATACAGTTTATAGAAAAAATTTGAGAGGAGCAAGTAAATACCTCTCTGAAGTGATTCTTTTGAGAAAATATGTTATATAAGTATCTAGTTGCCTTTTATTTTGTTGGAAAATTTTGAAAATGTGATAAAAAGAGCTGTAATTGGGAACAATAATAGAACCTAAAAAAGATAAGTAAAATCTATTAATAAAAGAAAAAATAGAAAATTAAAGAGAAAACTGGGAACTCGGCACAATAACAGTTTTTTTAATACTAATTGTCTGAAAATAAATAGAATAAAATTTTGATTCGGCTTTCAAAAAAAAAGGTTTTAAAAAATCATGTACATTCCGAATTTTTAATTCTATAAAATAAACTTAAATAATTAATTTTCTCTGAGAGAATTGGGGACTTTGGTGATTTATTTTAATTCTTGGAATGAGATTTTTTTATGGATAGCTGAATGAAAATATTGTTCTTTTTATTTTTCAATTAATAAAACAATCTTTTTGGAATGGGTTTTACTTTGAAAGATTAATTAATAAAAATTATTGAAAAAATTGATTACTTTAGAGATCTCCAAAACTTCAAATTGGATTTTGATAATCAAGTGGATTCATTTTGTATTTGTTGATTTTATTGAAAATATAAATGAGTTATTCTTGTATTTGTTTTTGATCTTTTAATGGATTTTACTTTTGTTTTTCAGGTTCTATTATTTTTCCCAATTAAAAATTGTATAAATTTCAGGTTTTTTCTGGTGACATTTTTGTTTCCCAATTGTTATATTATAAAATTATTCCATTTGTAGTAAATAATAAATTTGTTATAATAGGTTATCTCAAAGCATAAATTTGAGGATTGAAGCGAAAAATTATGATATCCTGTTTGACTTTTTTGAAATTGAAAAACAAATAGATACAAAAACTTGTATTAATCAGGATCTTCAATTTCCAAAATTGGAAAAATCTCAGTTTTAAACAATTCAAAAAAAAAGATTGAAAGGTACTTTTAAATTTTAGTAATTTCTTTTCTTTCGAAAATTTAATTTTTGTCTTTGTTTCTTTCAAAAAAAAAAAATATCTGATGGTATGTAAGAGTCTTTGAAAATGTTATATTATGATAGAAATTGAATTTTATTAGAGGTAAATAGTTTATATGTCTTATAAATTTTCACAGTAGGTAAAGAACTGCTTTACTTAAATTTTTATTGAATAATAAAATTACAATAAATAAAATAATTTTTTCCGTTTCAATATCCAAAAAAATATATAATTGGAATCACAAAACCTTATACAAAAAAAAAATCGTGGTTTTTTCAGTAGTATTAAAAAAAAAAAAAAAAAAAAAAAAAAAAGGATCAAAAAGAAGTCAGGATATCATTTTTAATTTTTGATATTTGTAAAATTTACCGTGATCAAAATAATTCTTTCTCAACAACTATAATCAGTGTTTCAAAATATAATCCCTGCTTTGTTTTATTCTTGTTACAAGTTACAACCAAATCACCACATAGTTGAATACCCAAGTTCAAATCAATTTTGAAGGTAAAAAACTGATATTTTCAGTGAATTTTAAATTATTCATGCATTTTTTTAAAAATTTATATTATAATTTTTTCAATTTTTTTTGAAAATTTTTTGTTTTTTTGATGAATAAAATTTTTAGAAATATTTACGCTATTTTTAGAGATAAATTTTTCATTTGATCCTTCATTTTTAGAATTTCTTTTTAAATAATAGAATTTTGTGAAATCAATAGCACGTTTGCTTATAGTTTGTTATCAGTTTCATGATATGTTAATGTATAGGTATTTTATAACAAAAAAACACACTTTTGATTTTGAAATATGTTTTCAACTTTTCGAACACTTTATTTTGACAACAGTAGACTACAAGGAAATTTTTTTCAAAAAAAAATCTCTAAATTTTGTATTTTTGAAATACACTCATATAATAAACATTATTATACATAACAATTTTCAATGAGGTTTACAACTTTAATAGATATTAATAGGAATTGAAAAAAAAATGAAATTTTTCAGTAATATTTTTTTCATTTTTAATTGCAAAATTTTTGAATTTTTTAATTGACTTAGTAGAAAGATAATTTTCAAGTATTTTTTTAATAGTCTAAAAGGAAACATATTTTTCAATTTGAAAATAGCACAAAATATTTCAATCAAAAGATATTGCTAAATTAAATTGAAAATCTGATTTTTTATCTGTTTTTCGAATATTTTTTATCATTTTATTTTTTTTCCATGTTTGAGTTTTTATATACTTTCCCGGTTTTTTTCTGTAAATTGCTTTAACATATATTCTTTTTTCAATCTTAATGTTCAATCAAAAATTAATTCATTTCAACTTTTTCCAATAAAAAAATACCCTGAAAATGGGGTTTTTTTTCAAAAGTAGGTATTTTTGAAAAGGGGGGTATTCAGATTTCCATGAGTTTAATAGCTATCCCTTTTTTATTACATAAAATTATGATAAATTTGAAAAAATAATTTATAAAAGAAGTAGTACTGAAATCCAATGTATAGTTTAGGCTAACTTTAATTTTCGGTATTTAAATTTTCCTTGTAGTGTAAAATGAAGTCATATTGTTAAACTCAACAAATATTTAATGAACCTGTAATAAACTTCAATAAAGTTCACCAAAGTGGGGTTTCTATAGAGTACTCATTTAATTATTTGATAACCAAAGTAGATATACTTGTATTTTGAAAAAAAAAATAGAGTTTGATTATCGTGGAAAAAAAGTGAAAAACAGTTTTTAATTGGGAAGATTACTGAAAATGAAAAGTAAGATCAATTAAAAAAGAATAAAGAAATAAATAAATAAAGACAAAATGAAGTATTCAGTACAACAACAGTTTTTTTAATACTATCTTTTCGTATGGATATATCTTTGATTGATCAATTATTAAAAATTTTTTCAAAAAATTGACTATTTTTGTGATCTCCAAAACTACACAAATAATTTCGATAAGAAAGTAGATTTATGTTCATTGCAAAATAAAAAGATCAAAATTTTCATTCAGCATTTCCAAAAAAAATCACAACAATTATATCAAATCTGGAACAATTATATCAAAGGCTCTAATTCTCAAAGGTAAGTTAATAATTTAAGCTGGTTTTAAGAATTAAAAATTTGATATAATTGTTGTGATTGTTTTTGGAAATGCTGAATGAAAAGTTGGTTCCATTTATTTTGAAACAAAGAGTAAATTGTATTTGTTGGATTGATTGAAAATAATATTATGGATTATTATTTGAAGTTAATTGGTTTCTTCTTTTTTATTGATTTTACTTTTCATTTTCAGTAATGTTCCCAATTAAAAACAATGTTGAACTTTTTTTTCAAATGGTTATCGGGGTTTGTTATGAGTTTGGAAAATCATCACTTTTATTCTTATTTTTTGTTGATTGGTTGAATAGTGTTCTGAACATGTGTAATTTAATTATTCAACATTCTCAAAAGTGGTATATATTATAATTTTAAAAGTTTGATTCTGAAATAAAAGAATTGATTTTGATTGGTTACAAAACAATTCACCGAAAAAACCAATTAATACTGATCTACAGACTTAAATTCATTACCTAAGTTTTATACAAAATTCTAAAAAAGTCTTTTCAAAATTGTGTTGTTTAGAGAGGTTATTTGGCTGTCATTTGTCTTTTATTGTATCAAAAAATATTTGAAATGAAAATTCTTCTTTTTTCATTCTTGTTATTCCTTACTTTGATTAGGTTTCAGCAGACGGAAATGTGTTTTGGCAATTGTTGTTGTAATTCAAAGAATTACAATGGTATTGAAAAGGGAAGGTTTTCTTTGTCACTTCTAAAAATCCCACAAAAATTGAGTAATACTAATAAATTCAAATAGGTGCCTGAAACTTTTTTCCCACAAGCTTTGAAGAAAGCATTTTATTGCTTCAAATCTTCAGTGGCTTTATAAAAGTAATTGATCTTCAAAATATTCCTACTAAAGAACGTTTGAAAAGTTGAGTTGGTAGATTTACAAAAATGGAAATAGAATAAAAAGTTTATTGCGTGTGTTCGAATTTATCAGAATAAAATCTAAAACTCTCCCTCAAAAGCTTATTTGTTTGATAAAAGTTTGCAAAATATAATCAGAATCTCATTCCTTGTTTCAGAAAATAGATTAACGAATAGACTCTTCAACCTTTATAATTGAATTGGCTTGGAAATATTGTTCAAAATTGTGTGAAATTGTAAACAGAAAAGTTGAAATGGGAATCAAAAAAAAAGTAACTTTTTTCAAGTTGTGAGTATTCAAAATTCATAAAACACATTATAAAGACAGAGAACCAAATAATTAACCAAATTAGTTTCAATCAGAATCATAACAATTGTAATTACGTAATTAAAAAAGAAATAGATCAATTGAGATAAGCGGTGAAATAAATCTAACCAACGTACTTTCAATTCTTTGTTTTATCACTTCTAAATCTTCTTTTTAAACAAATTCTCAAAAGAAAGCAATCATTTTTTTATTATTTTCGGATAATGAAAAAATCATATTGCGGGTTTTGATAAGAACTTGTTTCTTCCATTCAGTCTGTGCTGTGGTTTACACCATAAATTCATATTGCACAAGTTGGCAAAATTCGCAACAGACAAGTTAAGGTTGAGGATCTTCATGATACTCCTTTAGCTGCTTTCTTGATTCCAGATCACCTTTTATACTCTTTTTAGGGTCATTATAAAGGGGACTAACCCAAGAATGAACATTTCTATTTTTTAAATCATTTTCAAAATATTTTTTTGTCTTTTCTTTTTTTAATTTTCACTTTTTATTACTTTTTTTTGTTAACTCAAATCTTTATAACACAACCTCCTTAATTCAAGAGTAAATTTGTTAAAATCCAATTGATCAAATTTTAAATTTATCCGACAAGTTGAAGACAAAGAGCCCAAAAAAAGAAAATTATATAAAGTTTATAATTACAAAGTTGAAATCATTTTATTATTTTTTCTCATTAAAAAGTAACAAGATTGTAGAATTGAAATAAAATAATTAGTTTTTTTTAAGGGTACAGTCATTATGAGTAAATAAATTACCTTTGAGATGTAATAAAGAATGCTTAGCGATTTTTATAAACACCGAACACTTAACAAAAACGATACAACATGCGAGATAAGATCGATCTCCAAAAATACAATTTGTTGCAAAATAAGAGGAACAAAATTTTCATTCAGCTTTTCAAAAAAGATTTTAAAAATCTTTGAGTAAAATTTCAAATTTAGAATTCTTAAAACCAGCTTAAATTATTAATTTTCTCTATTAAAAATTGAGACTTTTAATGATTTCTTTTAATTCTTGGAAATGGTTTATTTTGGAAAGCTGAATGAACATTTTGATCTTTTTATTTTCCAATTAACAGTAAACAAATCAAAAACTAGTAAATTTTTAGAAAAAATCGTCAAAGAGTAACACTTTTTTAGAAATTTGAATTATTGTGATATATCATTATGAAAATAGCAGTTGTATTAGTTTTGAAGTGTTTATCGTTGACATTTTTTGTATATATCTAAGATTTTTTTTTTCATTTTTTTAAAATCTCAAATAAGTTATTTTCGCATCAAGTGTGTTACCAAATCCTTCTGTTTCCAAATACTATTTATTGCAAAATTCATGAAACCAACTTTTTATACTACTTTCCAAAATTATATTATATAAATCATGTTAATTTTCGTATTAATTCACAAAAATATATTTTCTATCAGGATTATTCAATTTTTAATAATTGAGTTTTGGTTGAATGATCATTTCATTGGAAGGGTGCCTAGATCTCTTTTTTGAATATCTAATTATTTTTAATTCTATTATTATTGATTATTTTGTAATATTAGATAATAATGTGGAGTGAAGATGTAGTAAATTGTATATCTTTTTTTGTCTTTAGTTTATTTTCAGAGATATTAATAATAAAATAAAAATAATATGATTTTGTCAATAGGATAATGTAATTTTCATTTAGCTTTCCCAAAAACAGAGTTTATTAAATCCTGAAAATTTTCAAATTTTTAATTCCAAAACCAGCTTCAATTATTGATTTTCCTTGGAGAATTGGGGGACTTTGATGGCTTATTTTATTTCTCGGGGATTACTAGAATGAAAAAATAAAATTGAAAAAAAAAGGGTTAGACAAAACTATAACCACAATTATCATTTCATCCTTGTTTACTCGTGTTTATTCAAAATATAATCGACAATCCAGTTCTTAACAATCTATAAGCTGTTGTGTTTATTGTTGTTAATAGTAATACTATTTTAAAATTCTCGTCGAGGAAAAAAAGTCTTTTTTCAGAGTTAAAATTTTCCAATGGATATGACAATGAATTTTCCTGGAAATCAACTTTAGAATATTTTTTTGAAGAGGTAATAACGTATAGTTTTGAAAACACTTATATCATCTAAAAAAAAAGACACAAATTCTTGAAAAAAATAACTGATGATAAATATTGAAAGTGTCTGCCAAGTGCCTAGCTTTTTCATAATTCCAAAAAAAATGAGTAAAATCCAAGGTTTTACTCAATTCTTTTAAATTCTGTAAATTATAACGATACTTTTTATTACTCTATTATATAAAAAGAAAATTTCTGAATTTTTCTGCTCATAACAAAAATTAAAAAAACACAAACAAAAAGTGTCTTAGTTTTTATTCATCAGGTTTATTAGCCTTAGTGGATAATAAATTTATCTTTGAGTCTTTAATAAGATTCCTAAATAAAAATTTAGGAATCCAGAAACACAAGAGGGGCCAATACCCCCCCCCTTAATAATAATAAATAAATAAAAGTGACCTAGTTTTTTTTTTACTTTTTGTAATTTACAGAAATTTTAAAGAATTTTTAGGTTCATTTCAAAATTTAAAAAAAACCAACCGAAAATCAAAAAATAAAATATTTTTTCCAATTTAAAAGAACAAATAATTCTTTAATAGTCCAAATAATTGATTCCCTGTTTAAATGATATTCATCAGACTTCAAATACTTTTGGAATATAATAAAATGATCTTCTAGCTCTGAAGAAAAAATTTTTCAGATTTTTTGATACACTCAGTTCCAAATTTAAAGCTCAAACTTCAACGGAATTTAAGGTACAATAAAAATCTCAAATTAAGGCACAAAATTCAGATTCTAGGAAAATAATTTGTAAAAAAAAATTTTCAAATTTTGTGCCTTAATTTGAGATTTTTTTGTGCCTTAAATTTCTTTGAAAGACTGTGCTTTAAATTTGGAACTTACTGTATTAAATTGAAAAAAAAATATTAAGAGAAGCGGGGAAATTCGATTCCCCAAATTAAATTGTAAAATATGTTTAATAAAATTTTTTGATCAAAGATCTTTTATTAACTAATAGTGCTTATTAAAATTGAAGTTATTAAAAAGGGTAAAATTAGCAAATATTTAATTTTTTTTAGAAAAAATTTTTTCAATGATTGTGATATATCATTTTTTTGGAAAGCTGAATGAAAAATTTTGATCTTTTTATTATGAAATTAACAGTAGCAACAGAAAAGTTCTAATATTTTTTATTATTTGTAAAACTATTTCGAAGCCAAGAACAACAAAGAACCAATACAATTTTGAATAAACTATCATATATTTCATTTTCGGTGTGTATTATGTTGTTTCTGCCTTAAACATTTTAAAATGAGTTCTTTCAAAATTAAAACAAATATAAATCAAAAGAAAAAACTTTACAATTAAAAAGGAATATCTGTAATTTGGATTCTTTTAAAAGCTTTGGGAAAAAAAATAAAAATTTTGTTCTCGATCTTAAATTTTTGACAAAGTATTTTTATGAAAAATAAAAATAAAAATAAAAATAAAAATAAAAAGAAAAAGAAAAATAAAAAGAAAAAGATAAAAATAAAAATAAAATTTCAAAAAAAGCAAGTGTGATCAAATTTGTTACTCTTTATTTATTTCATTTGTTTTGTATAATGTTTTTTAAGTGTTTCGAAAAAAGTAAATTATTTTTGTTTGGTTTATTGCTTTATGAATTTCTGAATTTAATCAAAAAGACCACCACCAAACATATCGTCATCAGATTCTGATTCAGATTCTGGTTCTGGTTCTGGCTCTGGTTCTTCTTCTTTTTCTTCTTCTTTCTTTTCGCTGCTTCCACCAGATCCGCCCATGCCTCCCATAGGAAGAGATCCCATTTGGAGTTTTCCTGCATTGATGACATCAAAAATGTTTTTTCCTTTCATTAAACCAACAAATTTTTCAATTCGTCCGTCTTTGTCAGAGTCATCAATTCCTGCTGCCTTGAAGACGTTTTTGATGTCTTCAACACCTGGAGTTTCATTTCCTCCCATGACACAAAGTAAGTAAGCTGTAATTACACGCATTGATAAAAAATTTTTGTGAAGATCTTTTGATTTGAATTGTTTTTAAAAGAAAAGCAAAAATTAAAAATAAAAGGTAAAAAAGCAAAAGAACAAATTTTTTTGTTATTTTTTGAAAAAGAAAAGAAGAAGAAAAAAAGTCATTGGTTAAATTGTTGAAAAGTAAATTGGGAAATCATTTATCAGATTAATTTCAATAATAAAATAAATAAAAAAGAAAATTACTTGTCTATTTATAAAAATAGTAAAAAAAATGAAAACTGAAATTCTGGATTTTTTCTATTATTTTCAAAGTTGAAGAAATCATGAAAATTCAAGATTGTGTAACACCCAAACACCTCAAAAAAGCACAATAGGCAATAAGATAAAAAAACTGATTCTCATAACAAGATTTAAGATTTCGTTCAAGTATTTGAAATTAGATTGGGATAAGAGAATGGCTGATTAACATGGATATTTATTTTTTTAATTATGAAATATTCCTCTCATTTAGAATTCATAATTGGACAAAAATATACACAAATGTCACAACAAAAAAGAACTACACAAAGAAATCGATAACAGAAAGAACTGTCTAGTTCTTTGAAAACTCGATTTGTAAAAGTTTATTCGGGAAGAAAAGGGAAAGGAAAAAAAGTGAAAATAATTTCTATTTTGTTAATCAAATACCAGGAAAACGTTTTTGGACTTTCAATAGAAAAATATTGATGTTGAATACACAATAACTATACAAAATCATTGTAAAAGAAACCCACCTTCTTCATTCTGCTTCCATTTCTCTCAAGATTTATACACTTTGTAAAATTTAAGCAACAAAGTGAAAGTCTCATCATTATAAAGTAAAAAAAACCTAACGGAAAACACCTGTCAAGAATTCATCAGAAAATACCTTAAAAACGAAACCCTGAATTAGTTGAAAGAAATCTTAGGAAACGATGAGAATACCTTACTACCTAATTTTCCACAAATGCCAAAATATAAACAAAGAGCTTAGTCTCAAAGCAAAACCTTTTTCGAGTGAACTTTACTCTGTTTTTTGCTTTATAAAGGAAATAGTACAATACAATTTTCGTTTTTTTGTACGTGAAAATGTGGAAATATATAATCTCTGGATATTTTATCTCCTTATTTGTTACTTCTTGACTATTTAAACAATTAATCCAACTATTAAAACAACATTCTTTTTGAAACAGAAGAAATTTTTATTGATTCAACTTACAAATATTAAAAAAAACACAGACAACAAATCAGAGTTAATATGAATTGATTAGAATACCATTCGTTTTAAAAGGATTTTTATTATTTGGCAAATTACAATAAAACAAAAATAGTTAAAAGTTGTTTTTCTGAAATCTCACAAAATTTGTAAAAGTATTTTAAAATGATTCCTAAAATGAACCAGGTTTTGGATACAATGTACAAAAAATAAGATAATATTATTTCTTTAATTCACAAAATGCTAATTTACAAAATATGATATTTATTTTTTTTACAAAACGACAAAACTGATTTGTAGTCAACAATTCAAATGCTAAAAACAATAGAAATTTCAAAACCACAAACCACTCTTCCAGACCCAAACACACAAGACAATAGCCTCGATTCACCAAAGCACCCCTTAATAATTGAAGATCCTTTTCATTACCAAAAGGATTGTTTAGAGGCACAACCAGAACTTTTTGAAGATCCACAAACGCTGCTTTTAAAACGTCTCTTAGAGCAAGCTGAGAATTTGAATTGCCAAACAAACACTACAGAACTGAAAGCAATTCCAACTGGATGTTCAACTGAGGTGACGTTCAATCAACAAACAAATAATCTTAATCAAAAAAAACAAGAAAAAAAGAAAAAACCAAAAAACAAAAAAAACCTATTTGGGAAAAAGATCAAAAAAAAAAAAAAGATTGTAAAAAAAAAGCTCAATGAAACCCAAATATTTGGTGTGCCTCTCGAAAAGGTACTCCAGCGTGATTCCCGATCAAATTACTCAGCACCAAAGCTCGTTGAAGAATGTATTCTCTTTTTGGAATGTGAGGGAATAGAGAGCGAAGGCCTTTACCGTATCAATGGCTCTGTGGAGAAGAGAGATGAATTAAAGAAGCAATATAATCTAGGGAGGTGTGTCTGTTTTGAGAGCATTAGTAACTTGGACACTGTTGCCTCTTTGATTAAACTGTTTCTTCGCGAGATACCTGATCACGTTTTTGGCCCCAAGAATTGCAAAATCATTGAGAAACTTTCCAAAATGGACGACAACAATGATCGGCTGGAATATTTCTCAGAAATCCTTCCTCAAATCCCTCTTCCAAATTTTTCATTATTATATTTGCTTATGCCCCATCTCAAAAGAGTCTCAGAAAAATCAGACACCAATAAAATGACTGCCTATAATTTGTCAATTGTCTTTTCCCCTACCCTGAGAATCCCTGGAGATATTGTTGCCTTTATGATCCAAAATTGGGATGAAATCATTTTTGGAATAAAGGATTATGGCCCTTAAAATGGGAAAAAAGACTGCTTCTTTGCCTTTCATCTGCAAACAAATACACACTTTTCAAAGTCATCAGAGAGCAACACATAAAAAAATATTGTAAAAGATAAAATGTAAAACTTTCAAAAAAATTTTTGAATCTTTTTCATTTTTCGGAACTTATGAAGCAGGTTTGAGAAATAATTCATATTATAATCAATTATGAATAAATTGTCAAGGCTGTCTTACATATTGTTGTTTTTATTGGATTTAATAATTAATTGAGAGAAATAAATTATCAATATTTTTTAATATTAATTTTTTAGGAAATTTTTTTTATTGCAATTTTTTTATTGGAGAATAAGTTTTCAAGAAGAATTAAAAATCTTTTTTTTTTTGTTTTATTTTATTTTTTAGATTATTGAAGAGAGCTTATTGGGTGAAATTATTTTCTGTTTACACAGCCACACTAACTTTATTTAGAGTTTTTTATCATAGATATTAGACAATATAAACTTTGTTTTCAAAATTTATCATCTCGTTAAAACAGTACAAATAACCACAATAATGTAATTTCTTTCAAATTGGAAATAATTTTGATTTTTGGAAAATAGGAAAATCATTTTTTCATCTTTTAGTTTTTTGTTTTCATTTCATTTTTTAAATTATGTACTTATTTTGTTTGATCGACAATTTTTTCAAACAATTGATATTAGGTTATAGTTGAGTTCTTCAAAATAGAGAAACTTAAATAAAATTAGTTAATGGTATCTAAAAATTTGATTGATCAATATTCCTAAATAGAATTTAAATAAAATTACAAATGTATTTCGTTGTTTTTACCCATCTCCAAAATCTTAGACAGACCAATAATTTATTAATATTGATGATTATTTATTTTTTGTTTTGTGATTATTATTATTTATAACACGTGTTAATTTTTCAAGAACTAAATGGTTCTAATTGGGTATTTCTTCTTGAACTGATTAAATAAGATTTTTTTTTTAAATTGAAATTTTGTTTGTGTTAAAAATTTTGAATTGGGGTTTATGTTATAACTCAAAAAAAAATTTATTTATGTTAAGTTAATTCTGAAAAGTGACAAGATCAAACCCAATATTCTTAGAAATGATATGGATTTGGATTTCAATTAAGACATTACCTTTTCAAAATGAGTTTTACAAAGTTAATATTCCCGAGCAAAATTATGATAATTTGTTTAATGTAATAATTAACTAATAACACAATTAAAAATTAACTACCCTTTTGATAATTAAGTTGTTATATTAGTTTAAATATAAATGTTGTATAAAATAGATTTTTTATAATTTGCGAATTAAATGAATGGTTTACATACATTTATCTAATTTTAATAATGGTAAATATACCATCGGATCATCTTAATAGATTAATAATAACTTGGATTAAAAAATTGTTTGGTAAATACCAATAATATGTTCGAAAAATTATCATTTTTTCAAAAAAGTATTGATATTTATCCAATGATTTTATATTGAAAATACATTCAAGCTTAAAAATAAAAAGAGGGGATTCATAAATATTATAAAAATTCAGATAAAGGCAAGGAACTCAGTAGTTGCCTGGAAAAATGTAAAAACTCAATTTTTAATCAACACTTATATTTACACTTGGGTATAAAAAATTTTACCTAGATTTGATTAGAAAAGATATTTATTTACACTCATGTACAAAAATCTATTTATTATTATTATTGTTTTTTTCTTCAAGCCAATTCCCAGTTCCACTTTAAAGGCACAAACCCTGAAATGAAATTTAAAGGAATATTTTGATTATAAAAGGAAAAATCTGGATTTTGAAAATCATTTTTTTAAAAGTCTTTTTTCAAATATGAAAAAACTGTAATCTATATTATGAAACAAACGTTTCAAAAAGCCAGAGAATTAAAAAGGGATGTTATTAATGTGAAAAAATTCATCATTACAAGATTTAAGAATGGAAAAAAATTTTCAAACACAATACAACACAAGTTTAATTCTTTCAAAAAGAAAAGAAAAGAAAGAAATTTTCGTTCATAAATTAAAAATATAAGAACAATTTTTTTTTTTTTGGTAACTGGATTGAATTACACGAATTTCATAAGCAAATATATGCCTACAATTAAACAAAATTCAAAAAAAAATATACTTAACAAAAATATATCAAAAAAATAAAAGAATAAAAGTATGGAAATATAATATTTTTTCTTGTCTGGCACAAGACCAATTTTATCTGTAATTTCAAGTGTTTATTATTCCATTCCAAGTAACTTTGGTTTTATCTTTTTAAACTTTCAATGGAATATTTTTTCTTTATTAGTTTTTATTTTTTTCCTATTTTTTTTTAGAAAAAATTGGAAAAGAACTTTTTAAAAAAGTGAAAATAAAAAAAAAAGTAAAAATCCAGACTTTTTGTTTTAATATCAACACATAAGTGCTTTTTGGAATAAAAAATTTCAAATTAAGGTACATTTTATTGAATTTTTTTACTCATTTTTTTACCTAGAATATCAATTTCATACTTTAATTTTCATTTAATATAAACCATAATTTTTGATGAAAATTTTTACCAACAAAGCGGAACAAAGCATAAATTTGAAAATTATCCAAAAAAGAAACCTTGTTTCAATAACAGGGCCCAAAAAAAAAATCTAAATTTTAGTTAATATTTACAACTAATTGTTAAAGAATAAATAAATAAACTTTGTTTCAGTCAAAAGTTATATAAATGAAAAAGAGAAGAAGAAAATTAATTAATATACAAATAAATAATAATGATATCATTTGCATGATAAAGTTAGAAAATATCCACTATTGTTAGGTTTTCTTGAGTTTTCTGTTTATTTGTGAAGTGTTCTATGTTTTTTTTACTTTTTGAAATAAACGGAAAATTTAGATAAATTTTCGGTTTATTTCAACAAGTAAAAAAAAAAAAACCTAACGAAAATCAATTGATTTTATTTATTTATTTATTTATGTAATTAAGAGAAAGGACTAATCAAAGAAAATTTATAAAATAAAAAAGAGAAGAAGAAAAACATTTAAAATATTAAAGTACAAAAATATTATATCATTTCCAGTACCAAATTACAAATTATCCAAGTCCTGTAACAGGACGAGTAAAAACCTGATAGTTAGATTATCAGTAATAAATAAGGATTCCACAAACCGTGATTAATAAAATGGCATTCCACAACTCCGGATAGTGGCACTATTCACCCGATTAGACAATAAATTACTATTACAAGTATTTTTAATATTCAATTTTTTATTATTACCTTTTCTTTATTACCTTTAGTTTTCGAACCATAAGACCTTTGAGGAAAAATTCCAAAAAGAACAATAAATTTCCTAATTTTAATTAATCATATTAAAAAGTTTCTGTGTTTGTATTTTTTCTAAGGGTAACTTTTTCATATAGTTTCTTATTTCGAACATTTGATAAAAAACTATTAATTCTAAGTCTAATAATTTCAAATATTAATTTTATTGATTATTTTTATATTGTGTATTATCATGATTTTATGATATTTCACCAATATATAAAAACTCCATTTCAAAAATTGTGAAGCATCTTAAATAATAAATTTAAAAAAAAAAAATATTCATTTGTATTCAAGAAAAACTAATTATTAAATCTTATTTATGATTCTGTTTTAAATTATCCTAAACATAAAAAAACCCTGATATTTTAAAAAATAAAATCAAAAACTACAAAAAAGTGAATCACAAAATTGAAATGAGCATTAGATGTATTGTTTAAAAAAAAAAAAAAAAAAAAAAAAGATTGTATTATTTTATTATTATTTTTGTTGAATTTGTATAATTGGTTGTTTATTGATTATTGTAGGCTCTCCTTCATATAATTCAAAGGATTGATCATAACCAAGTTTGACATGGTATAGCGTGTTTCTATATAACAGCTTTTCAAGTTTATTTACGATTTTGATATCACTTGAGTGGTTTAAACAGAGATCTATTAATAAAGGAATGATTGAAAGTTGGTCTTTTTGTGTTAAAGGGCAAGGGTCCATGAATATTTGTTGATATAAAAATTGGCAATTTTGATAGATTTGCTCTTCTCCGTGCAAAATTTCATAATTGATGATTGCTGTCCATAATTTCTTGTATTTGGGCGAAGCCTCAAAAGCCTTATTTAAAATATTTCTACCTTTATTTATCAAAATTTTCTCAATTTTAAAATCTTGGTTTTCATTTGCAATTGTTGCGCGATATGATAGATATTGGCTCATTGAGATTGACAATACCATAATTGAATTATCATTTTTACTGCACTCTTCCATTGCCTTTTCATAGATGAGAAGAATTTTTTCCTCTTGTTTTTCGTCCTCTTTTAATTGTCGTTTTTCAAATAAGGTTTTTAAAATATATATTTCATAGGCCTTATCTTTGAAATGCTTCATTGAACCTTCAAATATTTTGTTAACCCTATCAAAATTCTTTTGTCTTTCTTCGAATTCTGCAAACGCAATGAAAATTGATGGCCTATTTTGAATAACACTTTCCGTGGCCCTTGAAAAAATTCCTCTTGCCTTATCAATTTTATTGTTGTTTTCGAAAAAAAAGGCATATCTTTTCCAAAAATTTGGATACAATACACATGGAACTAAGCATCTTTCATAAATTCGAATAACAAATTCTTCATTACTTTCGTTTTTATTCTCTTCATATTTTGCTTCGGCAAAGTTTAAATATTGGTTCCAATTCAAGATTTCCTTTGTATCTAATGGCTTGATATGGAAAAATGGTCTTTTGATATTATTTTCAAAGGGAATTACCTCATTCATTTTTTTGACAGTTTGAACTAAAGTAGATTCATGGTATTTCATCACTTCTTGAAATTTCATCAAATCATCAGTGATTTCGGATAATTTTTTTTTAAAATCTTCATCATTGGGTGTTAATTCTTCGATTGGTCTTGATGATGCATGATTTGTAAAGCTATTTAGATTTTAAATATAGGGAGAATATGTAATGAAATATTCAAATTAATTAGTTTTTTGAGTAAGGGAATTATTAAAAATTGTTATTGATCATATTATGATTTGTGTTTTAAAACTGAAAAAATTTTGAACCTCTTTATTGTAATATATTATTCCATTCATTTATATTCTTTCCAAATAAATTGATCAAAGTATTTATTTTTTGAAAGAATTTTTTATTTTTCTTATTATTTTTTATTTTGAAACTACTCTAAAACCTCAATAACCAATTACGATTCAACACTACCTCACAATCATGAAAAAATTTTTTCAAAAAAATTAAACCTTTGCTAAATGTTTCACTTTTTGATAACTTCACTTATAATAAACAGTTTTGGTGAATAAAAGATCTTTGATCAAAAATTATTTTTAAAAGGATATTTTACAATTTAAGTTGAAAAATCCAATTTTCTATTAAGATTTTTTTTAAATTTGATCGTGGAATATTCTCAATAATTTTTTCTTCAGAGAAAGTTCGTCGGTTATTTTCAAGTATTTTCGAGAATATTTCAAACAATCTTAATTTTTATTTCTAATTAATTTCAAAATTAAAATCCTTTCCTATAATTATAACCCATTTAAAAATGAAAAAACAGTATTTTTTTTAAAAAATATTACTTTAATCGTGTTTTTAAAAGAAAGAAAATATTTTATAATGAGTACACTTATCTCTTCTAATACCGGTGGTATTTAATTTTAATTTTTTAAAAAAATACTTTTAAAAAATGTTTAAAAATAACATAGTTAAAATTTTGGAATAACATATCTAAATTATTAATAGGCTAACATTATTGGAAAATAGTTTAGTTTTATTGGAACAAGATTTTTTGTTTTTAGTGTCTAAATATTGTGTTTCAAAATAGATTTTGTTGATAAAAACAAAAATTCAATTTGTAGATTGAAAAAAACATTATTTATGCCAATTTTTTTGAAAATTGGGTAATGTTTTGTTTCAGCAACGTTGTAACAAATGCTTTTCTCTCTTTATATTTTTACTTTGTTTGGAATTTGATTTTTTTATAAATGTTCCATAGAAAGTAAGTCAAAAATGTGTTATTCTAATGTTATTGAAACAGTGAGAATGATTTTAAAGGAAATCTTATTGATTTCTATTGGAGTTTTATTTGGATCTTCAATTAAAGATTAAAATGAACATTGTTGTTTTTTTTTCAATGTGCTTCTAGGAATTTGAGTTTTTCAATTTTTAAGAAAATCTAAAAGATTGATTTGATTTACTTAGAGTTGATACCAACCATTATTTATTGTGTATTATACTTATTTCTTATTTATTATTCAAAGGTCATTGATCAAAAAATAATTGATATTTGAAAAAATTTTTGGGAACTTTTGTTAGAAACAAAGTTTATTACAAATATTATTGAATTATAAATTAATAGATTATTTAGTAAGGATCAATAATTAAAAATTGTCATTTTTGGAAATTTTTTTTTTTGAATTACTTTTTCAAATCTAAAGATAGTAACCAAAATAATAAACTAAATTCCAAAAATTTGGACACAGTTTAAACAGTTGACAGAATATCAAATACTACTATTTCAATCAATTTGGAAATAATTTTGATATTAAAAAATATTTTTTTCATTTTTTGTCTTTTCTCTTTAGTTTTCATTTCCATTTTTTTCAATTGCGTAATTTCGTTTCATCTCATCGAAAAATTTTTTTCCAATGATTGATATAATGATTAATGCTGAGTTCAGTTAAATAAGAAAATTACATAAAATTAGTTGATGGTATCTAACCTTTTGATGGATCAACAATTCTTGGCGAAATTTCAACAAATTTAGTAATACAATTTTTTTTGTTTGGCTTGTTTCATTATTTTGAACACATTGATTTTTATTTTATTTTTTTTTTCTTTTATTAGGATCAAAAGTTGTTACATATAAAAATATTAATACTGGGCAACATAAATAGGGATTTTTATATTATGTTTGCAAAAATAAAATATATTAAGTTATATATTTGCCTATTTTTGATTTTGGGTGTAACCAAATTGTTGGAATTCAGTTTAGTATTCCAGTATCTAATTATTAATATTTAGAACCTCCTCCAAAAGTGACTATTTTTTCAATTTTTTAATTTCAAAGATTTACTCAATAGTTATTAGCATAAATTCCAAAGATTGATTACTTTGTTGTTTCCTTTCTATGAAGCCAGTTGGTATTTTCAAGAAATTACAATATATGAAAATAATTCGTAAAAATAATATCTTGGTTAATTTTTTGAATTTTTTCCTCTGTGCTGTAATCTTGCCTACATTATAGTTAGGATAAAAAAACGCACAATACAATTTTAGAGTGTCGTAGAGTGTCGTAGAGTGTCGTAGAGTGCCGTAGAGTGCCGCAGAGTGCCAGGTTTTCTGTTTTATATATAAAGTGTTCTAGGTTTTCTTGAGGTTTTCTATTTTTTGAAAAATCAATAGATTTTCGTTAGGTTTTTTTGAGTTTTCTATTTATTTCAAAAAGTAAAAAAAACCTAGAACACTTCAGAAATAAAATAGAAAACCTCAAAAAAACCTAGAACACTTCACAAATAAATAGAAAACCCAAAAAAACCTAACGAAAATCTATCGATTTTCCATATAAACAGAAAACTCAAGAAAAGTTAACGGTGGTTTTTTTAAAATTTTGAAATAAAAAGAAAATTTTTTTAATTTTCTTTTAATTTCTAAAAGTAAAAAAAACCTAACCGAAGTGCCTAGGTTTTCCAGAATTCAAAAGAATATAGTAAAATCTTTGATTTAACTTTGATTCTTTTGAATTCTGGAAAACCCAATGGCAAACAGGATGTAATTTTGTTGAATCACCTCTCTTCAATATTAAAAAAAAAATAAAAAAAAATTGAATTTTTTTAGCAATCTACATTTCAAGACAAATTTTTGAAATTTATTTTTCAACATTGAAGTTCTCTCTATTGATGGTTCAAACTTTAAATATATGTCTCAAAATATAACCTTTTTTCTCAAATTATATTTTTTTTTTTACTAATACAGGGTTTATGTTTTAATTGATGGGATCAACTTTTAATACTATTATACTAAGAGATTTTTTAGAGACATTTGAACCATGTATTACTAATGTGATTTACTTCCAATAACAACACAATTTAATTTTAGACTTCACCATGGTATACTCTAATCAATTAGTCAAGATGCTTTTTTTAAAGGTCATTAATAATTTGGTTCTTTAGATTTTAAGTCCTTAAAATTGAATTAATTTCATTGTAATTTCAGTAAAAAGAGAATACCAATATTTTTTTATCTATTTTGAAGGTTGACATGGAATAGATTTTGTTTCTTTTTTAAAAAGTTTTTAATTTCTCTTGCTAAAGTCATTTGAAAAAAGTGAGGGCTAACAGTTTTATAAAGTGTGAACAAAACTTGAAAGAAAGAATCAATCAGTTTGTGTAACCCTTTTTAAAGCTTTGAGTAACCACTTTTTGAAAAGAGTTGAAGTCAATTTTTCTTTTAAAAGTAAAGAAAAGCGATCCAATAAAAATGTTTTTTGTGTGTGTATTGTTTTGTGTTGTGCATTGTTTTGTATGTTTACCTCTTTTTAGATTCTCTTAACTGTTTGGAAAATCAAATAATGATAAAATTTGAAAGTTTGTTGTTAAAAAAAGAGTCTAAAGAAAAATATTAAAGAGAGAATTTTACCTTTCCCAGAAATATCTAAGCTGTTGTATTGGCTGTTGAAGAATTTGAAGAAAAATTTTTGTTATGTTTTGAGGCTTTTTTTTCGAGAATTCCCATTCAAGATATTTGTTCCATAACAAATGAGAAAGAAAATTTGATCCCACTGTTTTTGTAGCTTCTTGGAAAACCCTACGATTATTAACATTACCAAAAAAAAAAAAAAAAGAAGCAAAATAAGTACATGGTTACTTTATATTTTTTTTTGTTATTTTTTTTGTTATTTTTTTGTTATTTTTTTTTATTTTTTTTTTAGGATGGTGAGATTTACAATCGTGTATGATTTTCATCTCTCTTTGCAACACAATAATCACAATAAAATATCCAAGCATCAACGCTATGAGGAACAGATTTAACACTTTGTTGGTAAATTTCTAATGCCCTGTCGGGATCAAGCTTTGCAAATTTCTTCCAATAGCCAAAAAAAAGAGGGAAATAAGAAAGAAAAGAAGTATAAATCGATCGAATTAATTGGATGTCGGTTGAGATTTCTGCTGCATGAAGTAGTTCAGTCCAGATGGTATAGTCAAGAGTATTTTCGTGAAGTGATGTAATACTATTATCGAGATCCATAATACCTATTTAAATAATTTTAGAATAAGGAAAAATATGAAAAAATAAATTATCACAAGCACTTTTTTATAAATTTAAAGAGATAATTTCCAAACCGATTCTGTCTTCACTAAAAATTGCTACTCTTTCATTTTGATAAAGCTGTTTTCAATCCTTTATCCTGCACATAACTAAAGGTTTTAGATGAATATAAAGTTTTTTAAGCATTTATATCTTTTGTTTGATGATAAAGAATCTTTTAAAACCAAGTAACCAAGAAGAGTAGTATTGGTTCGTGTGTGAATTATTGAACATGATTTGGTGATTCAGAGCAAAAGTAATAATAACTTAATTTATAGAAAAATTGATTAGAAAAATATCTTCAGGTGTGTTAAAAGGAAGATCAAAATATTGTGTTCTCTGAGAACTGAAACCAGATACTGAAAATAGAAAAAAGTGTTTCAACCGAATACCTAATAAAGAAAGACAAAACATTTATAAATTTGGGTTTTTTCTGGATTTTGATTAAAACATATAAGCTATTTCCAAGAATGTGGGGCAAATTTATTTTAAAATATATTTATGTAACCCATTCTTCAAAATAGGATTTAAATATAGAAAATCATTAACCACCATTTATAGATTCTTTATAATAATTCAATTTGTTTCTTAGTATTGTATTGCAGAAATAAAAATTTTTAAAATTTATGATCTCGATTTTATCCGATATTTTTTTATGTGTAAAATTGGTGTTTATTATTTTCTTTTTGATCGAAAAAAATATTTTCATAACTTGTATAATCTCAAAAAAATTTACAATATAATTAAAAACATATAACTACGTTTTCGTGTTTTAAAAATCATTTTGTTCCTATTCCATATTTCGGGTTTTTTATTGAAATTGGTCGTACATTGCTTTAACCAAAAAAAGTGCTATTTTTTTTTTTTCATTTTTTGGGAATATTTCAACTAACATGCTTTGAATTAAATACATAAGTGGTGTATTCCATCAGTATATTTATTAAACTTAATTTTGTATAGTTGATTAATGATTACAATCACTAAAAAAGATTATTTTTTATGAAATGTAAAAAAAAATGCCCCACTTTTTTGGAAATACCTTATTATCTTGATATTAACAATTAATTCACGATAATATTTTTTTTTTTAAGATAATATTATAAAAATCACCATTAGTCGGACTTTATCATGAAAAATCATAAAACCGCGATACTCCACATTATCTTGATTTTACAATTATCACCATAAAATTGTAAAATATTTTTTTTGAAATCACCTTAAGGGAATAGTCTCTATTAATTTTTTTTTGACCAATAACTAAATAAGGAATCCTTATCTTGAAATATGTTTAGAATTGAAAATAAACAGGTTTTTTCAATGTTAGAACTATTAGTTCTTGTTTTTTTTAAAATATTACAATTCTGTCAAAAAAAGTGACTTTTAAAAATTTTTTTTTGAAAAAAGATCTTAAACTGATGAGAATTTTTTGATTAATTTTGAATTTAATTATTTTCTCAAAAATAATATTTATTCTCATTTTTAAAAACGAAAAAATAATTTTAAACGGTGAATATTTTAACTTTCACTTCTGTTCATCCAACTTGACTCTATAATGAACTCATTTTGTTTTATCAATAATTACTTTTTTAAAAAATAGTTCTTATTCTTTTCTTTGATTTTTTTTTTGACACTGACAAAAAAATTTGGAATGATAATTTGGGAACACTTGAAAAAACTTCAAATTCAACAAAAAAAGAGTGTAAACTCAAAAAGTAGATTTATGAAAAAAAAAGAATGGTACAAGAAAAGAAAGAAAATCTTTTATTAAGAGTAAAGCATATATTGTATATTTTTTTCGAATCAAACTGTTTTTTCATGCAAATCCAAAAAAATCTTATCAGGTTTATTTTTCAAACTATTTTTTGTACGCCTTCAACAAACATAACAAGGTTTTGCTTTCTTGCAAATATTTTTTTTTATTTTTTGTATTTTTGCTAAAAGTTGAAAAAAAGCAATTTTCAAAAAAGTGAAAAAAGGGAAAAATTTTTAAATTTCTATAAAAACAATAACTAAATTTAATGAATGTCATTTAGCAAGATTTCATTACTATAGTAAGAAGTTTTTCACTTTGATTTGAAATCTAAGTAATTGGCAAAAAAAATTCTAAATCTCTATTAAATTTACCTAAAAAAATTTAATAGAGACTAGTCCCTTAAGCTGAATTTTTTGTCCTTGAGAAACTGATCATCTGAATTGTTTGTTAAGGGACTAATCTCTATTAAATTTTTCTATCTAAACTATTTTTCAGTCAAAGGTGCCCAGTTATAATGATTGAAATACATGTGTTTTAAGTTTTTTTTTCGATATTAGATGAAAAATTTTAAATTGGAAATTTTCAAAAATGAAATCATTTTTTCACATTTTTGCTTTTTTTTTCGATTTTTTTTTTTAAAACCTAATTCAGTTGCAAAATTTTTTTTTATTGTAAGATCAATAGTCACTTGGTAAAAATGTGTTATTCTAAGGTTATTGAAACCGTGGAAATGAATGTTGAGAAATCATATTGTTTTCTATTGCAATTCAATTTGATCTTTGATCTTGATATTTGTTTAATAAATGTGAAAAATTTTCATTTCCTTTTTCAAATAGAAACCACAAATACCAACACACTTCGTTTGTGGACTTGATTTCTTAAAGAAAAGTATGGAAAATGAAGTGAAAATTGTTTCATATTTATTATTCAAATACCAGTAGAAGTTCATTTCGAACATTGTTGTTTTTCTCAATCGTGCCCTAAGAATTTGAGTTTTTCGATTTTTTTTAAGAAAATCTATTGATTAATTAGTTTTCTTTCAGACATATATGAACAATTCTTTGATGTGTATTATTCTGCTTATTTCTTATTTGTTCTTCGATGGTCAATCATATAAAATAATTGATATTTGAAAAAAATGTTGGGATATTTGACTGAAACAGAGTTTAAATTTAATTGAAATTGAGAAAATTTTTTGACAATTACTTAGATTTGAAAACCCTGTTTATTTTCAATATTATAAATATTTCTAGATAAGGAATCCTTATTTAAAAATTGGTCAAAAATAAAATAATAGAGACTAGTCCCTTAAATTGAATTTTTAGAGCCATTTGAACTATGGAACGTTAATATGATCAATGTTCAATAGCAACATACTTTAATGGTAGTTTTCTCCTTGTATTGACGCTAATCCCTTAAGCTGAATTTTTTGTCCTTGAGAACCTGATCATTTGAATTGTTTGTTAAGGGACTAATCTCTATTAAAATTTTTTTACATAAATTTAATAGAGACTGAGAAACTTTTTTACCAATTACTTGGATTTTAAAAACCCCTGTTTATTTTCAATATCAATCTTATTTCTAGATGAGGAATCCTTATTTAAAAATTGGTCAAACAAAAAATAATAGAGACTAGTCCCTTAATGAATTTTCATTGTTATCTTCCTTCTAAATTTTGTTTTTGTTTATTTGATTTTTTTGCGAATGTAGATACACTCAGAAATTTATTTTTTGTTTATTTGACTTTTTCAAACTAAAGAAGTGAAATTTCACAATATCCTTCTTTGGTTCAGTAGCTCCTTGAGTATGGACCAAATCCACAGTAAGCGCCTTGGGCCTTAAAAAATGTTTTTTTGGTTTTTCCAAAAATTTTTAAATTTCTTAAAAGAGGAAATCATTAAAAAATTTGAGTTTTTGTTTGTTAAAGAAGAGAAAAAAAAAAAGATTCGAAAAAAACGGTAGGAATTAATACTGGTACTTGAGAATTAAATGAGAGAAATTATCAGAATAGTATCGGATATTCAATTCTTCAAGACTCCTTTTATTTTAGAATGGTCAATAAGCCCAAAATATTTAAATAGAAACAATAAAAAGAAAAACCCAAATCGACAGAGATCGCTAATGTTGATCTCTGACTTTTGAATTTGATCGTTTAAAAAATAAAAAGTTGAAGTGAAAATTGTTTTCACTTTGTCACTCGAATACCATAAAAAAAGAACAGGTTTGAATTTAGTCAAATAGAGAAAACCCAAGCATATCTTCTTCTGAATCGCTTGCACACTCATAGTTTTGACTAATTGTAGGTTCAGTGTAGGAAAATTTTTCACATAATTTATCCCATGTCTCTGCTTCGTTTTCATAATAATATTTTTGGCATCCCAAACAAAATCCAATGTCCATGTTACAATCAAAATAGAGCCCGTTTTTATAGAACTGTCGGCAAAGAGGTGTTTTTTGAGTCATAGTATATGTGTTTTTATGAATAAACAAAATAAAAAAATGAATTTTGAAACTTGCTAATATTGTTTTTAAAGGATAATTTAATTTCTTGGTAATCGTCAGTTTCTGAAAAATAAATTTCTGAATGTTCTCTTTGAAAAGAAACCTCAACATTTCAACCCTAACCTTATTCGACACAACTTAATAATTGTGGAGTTCATTTTTCTTATAAATTTTTGAACTGTAAAAAGTTTATTTTCTTCCCAACCAACAAATCCATTGACAACTAAAAGTGTTTCAACCAAAACACAACTTTTTGAAATATTTTCATTCACTTTAATCAATAAATAAAGATTAGAAAATTTTCTGTTTTGGTCTTGAAATAAAAAAAAATACTTAAAGAAGAAAATTGATTATTCGAATCCCCTATCAAAAAGAGGTCGATCAGAATACATTCCAGGACTACTGATTAATAATTTCTTTCTTGAAGTATCTTTCAAACACTGGACTGTTGAGATAATTATACCTTAAGAAAAATTGAAAACCAATTTATCAATTCAAAAAGTGTTTCTTTTTTCTGAAGACCTATACATTAGTCAATCAAATAAACAGATAACAAAAAGTAAGTAAATATTGTATTGATTTCTTAGGACGACTTTTGCAATTGAAAATTCAATGGACAGTATGTCTCTTATCAGGGTTTGTGTTGTTGACAATTCTCTCAAAATTTTATTCGGAGAGATCTTCGAAGCAAAAAATGGTATTTTTTGCAAAAATTTTAGTAGACTCGTATCATACAAGACTAAGAGTCTTACGCAAAAATTAATTCTTGTAAGAAAAATTCACTTGAAATCACTCTTTGGAACCCTTATACCGTTGAGGGTTTTCAATTCCTTTTTTGGATTTTGAGTTGAGTTGATAGAATTCATAAAATTGTTTTCAA
The DNA here is from genome assembly GCA_027625915.1 of Anaeramoeba flamelloides. Lineage (NCBI taxonomy): Eukaryota > Anaeramoebidae > Anaeramoeba > Anaeramoeba flamelloides. The sequence continues at coordinate 12,093,617 of JANTQA010000015.1, forward strand.
ATTTCAAGAAGAAGCAAAGTGTAAATTTTAGATGAATATTACTGTTTGTTTTAAAACAAAGAGATTTTTGAATAGTCTCACTGAAATTTGGTGATAATTTTGTATTCAAAACCAGAAAAATGTCATTTCCAAAATTAAAAACAGTTTTTTTTCTATCAAGCGACTCAGTTTTTTTTAAAGACAAAAAACTGACTAATTTTTGCAATATTTAATTCCCAAAAGATCCTTTCATGAAAAATTCCTAAAAAACTTTACCCCACAGGTTCAACCCAATTTCTCTTGATCCAACAAATAGGTGTTTTGAGAGAAATGATCCATCCAAAAAAATTTTATCAAAAAAGTTTTTTGAAAAATGAAATGTATTTTTGTCATTGATCATGTCGCCCCAGAAACAATTCGAGGAGAAACACTCTCCTCTAAGTTATTGCTAGGAGATTTAATTAAAGAAAAAAAACAAAAAGTTCTCAAAAAAAATTAGATAATATATAATTATTTTAAAAAAAATATCTATCAAAGTTTAAAATTTCCATAAAAAGCCAAGTAGTTTACTTTCAAAATTTATTCATACGTGGGTATACTAGCCTGTAGTCAATTAGATGTTACATTATAATAAGTATAAAAAAAAAGAACACCGAGTTTATCATGTAACTCAGGTTATATACTTTCCGGGTGTATTATTTTGATTAATTTATTTGTAATAACAAGAAATTCCTTAAATTGATTGAAAAATTCAAAATACCAAACACTTGATTTTTGTTCAGAAATTAGGATATTTTAAAATACCCTCTTCAGAAATATAGGTTTATTGTATGAATTTGATGGATTTGATAATTCTTATATTTTTAATTAACTAAATAAAAATAAATATATTTTTTCTTTGAATTTTTATCCAAATTGTTGTCAAAATAATACTTGCAGATAGGCTTAATCAGTTTTTCAACCTAAATAGCGTGTTTCTTTTTCTAGAATACATATTCATTAACCAACCAAAGAAGCTGACCACAAACTTAAGCTAAATATGATATTGATTTCAAAAATTTCTATTATTAAAAAAGAAAATTTAAAAATTAATGATTAATTTGAAAATGGAACTAAAAAAATAGAATTATTAAGAAAAAAATTTAAAATACGGAAAATTATGGGAATTTTAGAAAATTATAAAAATTATATTGAAATTTTACATTCACATTAAAACATTAAAGAGTACATTCCCAAAATTGATTTGTATTTAAGTAGACTATCGTGAAGCGAATTAAATGTTATTTTGAAACAAGAAGAAAAAAAGTAATATTTTTATTTTGAAAGATTGATTATAGATTTTTAGTTGAGATATTTTTTGATCACTATAGTTCAAAATCACTTTATTTCCCTATATAACATAAATTTATCCAATTTTAATTTTCTTCAGAAAATCATATATTTTTAAAGAATATTTTCAAGAAATAAAGGTTTATTGTGTGAACTTATTTGATTTTCAAATCATTATATTTTCAATAAAAGATTAAAAGTCAAAAGAATTTTGATAACCATTGAAATTTTTTAACTGTATCTTCTTTTTATTTTGGTTAATTTTTTTGTATTTACCTTTTTATATCAAATATTAGATAATAATTTATTAATCTTTGAAACATTCTTTTTTGTTTTGGTATATTTTGACATAAATATTTGATAAAAGCTATTTTAAAACAAATTTAGAAAATAGATATTGAAATATAAAAAACAAAAAAAATAGTTATTAGGTGTGAGTAATCCAAGATAACGAGTTATTTTTTCTCTTCTAAATTTAGAAGATAAAGATAAACAAATCTTCAAAATAGACTTTGACTAATTTTTTTTTTTTTTTTTTTTGAGATCAGATTGTTTCCAAATAATTAATTAATGGTAATCTATCTTTTTAGAGTTTAAACGGAAAAGATTTATTCCAAAAAAAAAAAAAAATAAATATCATCAATATTTTAATATATAATTTTAGATTAATTATAAACACCCCTATAAACGCATTTGTATCTAGAAACAAAATATAATTTAAGAAAACAAACAATTCAATTCATTAAACCCCAATTCAAAAAATTGAAAATTTTAGGATCCAACTCTGAATAAATTGATTTGTATTTCTTTTCACAAATAGAGTAGTAAATGACATTTTATTTTTAAGGCACAGTATCTTATTTCATAAAAAATACTTGTTTTTATAATGTTCGTACAAAGAAAAGGTTTCAAGATGGACAGATTCAAAAAAATATAAAAAAATCTTAAGTTCATTTTCCATTTTACTACAGTTTTTCCAAGTCTACCATAAAATTTTAAATAAAACACAACTGATTTTTCGATACTTGTTTACATTTTCAAAAAATTAGGAAATAAGAATAGAAAAACAAATTGTATTTGATTTAAAATTTTATGGTAGCCTTGGAACGGCTGTAAATTTTAAAAACTTCAAAAATATTTCCAATAAAGCTTGATAAATTTATTTTAAAATATCTTCATTAAACTCAAGGGTTATAAAACTATTTAATTAAACAAATCATTAAGAATCATTTATTGATTCTTGATCATAATTTATTTTTTTTTTTAGTATGGTATTATATAAATAAAGGAGATAAAATTTTCTGATCTTGATTCTATCTGAGATTTTTCCGAGGCAAAAATAGCTATTGATTATTTTCTATTTGATTGTCAAAATCATTTTCAGAACTTCTTTAATCTTGACAATTTTTATAATCATAGAAAAAAAGTATAAACAATATTTTAATGTTTTAAAAATCGTTTGTGTCCCTTACCATATTTGCAGTTTTTTATTGAACCGAGTTGTACATTGTTTTTTCTAGAAAAATTACTATTTTTTTTTTTCATTTTTTTTGGAAATATTTTGTGAAACATAATTTGAAAAAATATGCAGTTGTAATATATTCAATCAGTAATAATAATTAACTTCAGCTGGTACACCAATTAACCAACCTGCCCACTAACAATGATGATTTTTTACGAAATTTAAAAAAAATTGTCACACCTTTTAGGAAATAGCTTCCTCTCGAAACAGTCCATTAAAAAAAGAGTATTTTGAAGATCAACTTAATTTTACAATGTTGCATATCATTTAAACAAATAAATTTATTTATTTAAGGACTATCTAAAATAATGCCACCATGGAGGTCTTACAAATTCAAACATCAGTGGATTAGACTCTTTATTGCTTTAGATCCAGAAGAACTATAAATTTTGAAAAATAAAGGAAAAGTTATTTTGGCCAGATCAGATAATTTATTGGAAGATGATGGTAAAACCTACAACCCAATCATTTTTCTCTTAATTGAAGTATTGTCTAGTTTCCAATTAAAGCATCTGAAAAAATGTACTTAGAAGATACATGGTTGGGTTGTGATTTTTAGCACTAACCATTAAGTATCTTATCTGACTAAAATAACTTTTCCTTTATTTTTCAAAATTTATAGTTCTTCTGGATCTAAAGCAATAAAGAGTCTAATCCACTGATGTTTGAATTTGTAAGACCTCCATGGTGGCATTATTTTAGATAGTCCTTAAATAAATAAATTTATTTGTTTAAATGATATGCAACATAGTAAAATTAAGATAAAATTTTTCGATGTATAGTATTGAAAAAAATACGATGAATGAAAATAATCGCTAACAAGATTTTTAATTGTGAATATTAGGAAAATTGTTGTGTATCTGTAAATTTTAAATCAAATCCTTTTTCTAAATCGCTAAATTTTTTAAGAAAACAATAATAAACCTACCTAAAGTCCATGAAAGGGGGGTGTCTGTAGAATACTCGAGTAATTTTTTGATTGTATAAGTAGATCAACTGATTTTGAAAAAACAATCCAGTTTTTTTAGAGAGGTTTTACGAGAGTTTGGAAAATGATAATTTTTCTTCTTGTTTTCTTATTTGATTAAATCTTATTTTGGACAAAAGTAATTGAATATCATTCTAATAAGTGGGTGTGCTATAATTTTCAATTTTAATTCTTTATAGAAAGGTATTTGATTTTAAATATAAAAAATTACACAACAATTTTCCATATATTCACAATTAAAAATCTTTTCCTGGATTTTTTCACTCATGGTATTTTTTTCAATATTATCACTTTGTTTTGATTGATCAATCTTTGTTCTTATTTGTCTCATAAATGAGTAAAAAAATTTTCACTTCATTCTATATTTTCCTTTTTCAAAGACAAAACCACAACCTGCTATTTGAAAACTCTATATGTTAAAGAAAAATAAATAAAAAGAAAGTTAAAATTTTGAACCGATTATGAATTGAAAAACCAATAATACACCGAAAATAAATCTCTTTCTGATAAAGTTCCCAAAATCACAATTGTGAATAATTTGAAAATGTACCATTTGGTTATACATTTCAGAAAGCTTGTATATCTTAAAACTTTACTTTTCAAGTTTCATTTTTTTTTTAATTAATTATTTTTAACTTTGTAAAAAATACAATTAAAAAATGGTACTTGGTGAATTAGGAAAGAAACTTTCAACTGCACTTTCGAAAATGAACTCCAGTCAGGTTCTTGATAACAAGGTGTTTAATGAAATGATTGGGGAAATTGTAACCGCACTTTTACAAGCGGACGTGAATGTTCAGCTGGTCAAAAAAGTTCGGGATGATATTAAAAAAAAGGTGAACCTTGAAAAGATCCCAAGTGGTGTTAACAGAAGAAAAGTAATATTTGATTATTTTTTTTTCTTTTAGATCTGTTTGGTTACCATCAAAAAAAAATCATTTAAATGAAAATGGTTAATCTAACGAAACTCTTTTTGACAAATACAATAAACGATCTTTATTTATTTATGTCTGATCTTCTTGGAATTCTTTCTTTCTTTCTTTCTTTCTTTTTTTTTTTTTTTCACTTTTTAATTTGTTGTTTGATTTTCCTTTTTTCTTCTAATATCTTGTGAAAAAAAAACAAAAACAAAAAGCTTATTCATCAAGTAGTTTTTGATGAACTTGTTGCCTTAGTTAATCCTCGTAAAAAAGCGCCCAAAATTCCTGAACAAAAAAGCAAAACAGGAGAGATTAAATATAAACCTTATGTGATTATGTTTGTTGGTTTACAGGGATCCGGTAAAACTACAACTTGTGCAAAGCTCGCCCATCATTATAAAAATAAAAGTAAGAAATTAAATTAAAAAAAAAAATTGACTCGTTGGTCTTTTCTTATTATTTTGTTTTTTTTTTTTTTTTTTTTTTATTTATACTTTTCCGGACTCTTGTTTTTTTTTTTTTTTCAAACAAACCCTCTTTTGTTAACCTTTCTGAAAAAAAACCAAAACCAAAAACAAAAACAAAAACAAAAACAAAAACAAAAAAACCCAATAAAACAACAAATTCTCTCCAAGAAAAAAAAGTCTGTCTTGTATGTGCAGATACATTTCGTGCGGGAGCATATGAACAATTAAAACAAAATGCACTGAAGGCAGGAGTACCCTTTTATGGTTCATATACTGAGCAAAACCCTGTGAAAGCAGCACGAGAAGGAGTCAAGCATTTTAAAAAACAGAAAATGGAGGTAATTATTGTTGATACATCTGGAAGACACAAACAAGAGGAAGGGCTCTTTGAAGAAATGCAAGAGATTTCTGAGGCCGTAAACCCAAAGAATGTAATTTTTGTTATGGACGGGACAATCGGGCAGTCTGCCTTTGATCAGGCCAAGGCCTTTCAAGAGCGTGTCACTGTTGGATCTGTCATTTTAACAAAATTGGACGCCAAGGGAACCAAAGGAGGAGGTGCCATCTCTGCTGTTGCCGCAACGGGCTCACCAATTATCTTTTATGGGACTGGCGAGCATCTGTATGATCTCGAGCCCTTTAACGCAAAATCGTTTATCAGCCGCCTCTTGGGGCATGGTGATTTCGGGGGCCTTTTCAATAAGATCAAGGATGCGGGCTTTGAGGATCAAGCAGAATTTTATCAAAAAATGATGGAGAAAGAAGAAGTCACACTCAGAGACATGTACGAACAGTGGTCAATGATCATTAAAATGGGACCCATCGACAAGGTGATGGAAATGTTTCCAGGCTTTTCCAAGGATTTGCTACCAACGGGCAAAGGAGAAGAAGCACAGCTCAGAATTAAACGCTTTATGTGCATGATGAATTCAATGACGAACAAGGAACTGGACCACCCCCGTGTTTTCCACCACGAGCCTTCGCGATTTACCAGAATCGCCAAGGGCAGTGGCCACTCGGTCAAAGAGGTCAAAGAAATGTTTGAAGAATATAAAAGATTTGCAAAGGTTCTTAAGTCAATGATCAAAAGAATGAAAAAGGGCGGCGGTAAAGGCTTTAACATGAACCAATTAATGGGTGGCGGTAGAAGAACACGCGGTATGAATATGGGTAACTTAAATATGGGTGGACTCAATATTGGTCAAATGATGAAAAATTTCAATATGTCTCCTGACCAAATGAACCAACTCATGGGGAAAAAATAATTATTTTTTTTTATTTTTTTTATTTATTCTTTGATTGTTAATCTATTTATAATCCATGAATTTTTTTATTTTTTTGATTGATATTTTTTGCTTTTGGATAAGATAAATTTTTTAATCAAATTGATATTTTTTTTAATTTTTTTTTTTTTTTTTTTTTTAATAGAATTAGGAGATCGTTTTCTTTTTTTTTTGCAGAAAATTAAAATATAAATGTCCATTTTCACGAGAAGACGGAGAGTTTACAATCAGCCATGTTTGCACAGTGTGTTCGTCAATAATACACTCCATAATATAATAACAGTCTAAACAAATTCCAAAAATTTGGAAACAGCATTAAAAAAGTTTAAAGAAGAAAAATACTACATTTTACATTCAATTTGGAAATAATTTTGATTTTAAGGGGTCGAGTCATAAGGGGTAAAAATAATTTTCTTGAAATGGATTTAAAAAATTTTGTAATTTATATGAGTCTCAATAACAATCAAACTCTAACAAACAATTGTAAAGTGTGATAGATCTCCAAAAGTCAACAATCAAAAAAAACGACATTTTAAGAAAAAAGTACCAAAGAGCGGCATTCAATTTCCAATTTGAATGAGGTTTGAATATATAATTTTGATAACAACTATGTTACTTTCGAAGTGTAGCTCTTTTGTACTTTTTGAGATCTCAATAATTTTTTTTTTTCATTTTATTTCATTCCTTCAAATGAGTTATTTTTATCTCAAGAATGTTATAAAATCCCGAATATGTCAAATATAGAGGGTTACAATCTAACAAAAAATTAGATTAAATCAAATTAAATCGATTTTGAACCTGAGGAAAACAATTTGTTTTAGATTGAAAAAATTTAACCCTTTGATAATATATAAAAAGAAAAAAGATATTTTTTTAAAAATTGATTTTTTGGAATTGAGAATCCTTGGAAACAAATTTTGGTAATTTATTTTTTTGACTATGATGATCTCTTAAGGGGGTAAGTAAAATTTTACAAATTTTGATTTCCATCATTTATGTGAAACTGAACGATTCAAATCATTTCTTTAAACAAAAACATTAATATTTTAATAAATACAGGAGTAGAATATGCCCTAGTATAATATATTTTCTTATCAATTTAAAAAAGGTAAATCAATTAAACGAAAATATTTATCAAGAAATAATAACTAAAAAAAAATTTGATTCTTGATCTTTTCTGTAATATTTATTTTTAATTACTTATTCTTAATTTGATTTTATTTTTAATTCTTTATGAAATAGGTTTGTTTGTAATTTTTTTAAAAAACAAATTACTTTTTATTTCTTCAGAATTTCCAAAATGAATTTAAAAATCCTATTTTCATTTAATATATCCAATTCTAATTTGGGTTCAGAAAATAGGATATTGTTTTGAAATTTTCTTTGGAAATTAAGATTTATTGAATGAATTTGTTTGATTTTATAATTAGGGATTTCCCATTAAAATAGGAGAAATATAAACCACAGAAATCTGGTTGAAATTTTTCTAAAATTTTCTTTTAATAATGGATTGAATATTTAGTAATTATTTTTTGATTCCATTTATTCAACTACTTTATTTTAATTTTTGAAATAGTGATTTTTATTTTGTTTTTGTTTTTCGATAAAAATATTATAAAAAGGATTTAGAAAGCAAATTAATAATTATATTTTCTAAAAAAATAATAAATAGTAATCGTACAAGAAACGATATGTTATAAATTGTTTGGGATTCATACAAATTAAGAAGATAAAGAAAACTAATCTTAGAAAATAGGCATTGTTCGATTTTTTTTTTTTTCATTCTTGGTTTCAACAAATTTATTAAGGAAAGGTGATCTTTCGTATTTATACTTTTAAAAGAAAACATTTGTTACAAATGCACACCCTTTCCGGTATATTTTTTTGGTTTTTTTCTATGGTTAATTTTAAGCATCCCGATAACACATTTTTTAGATCCAAAACCAAATTTAATAAAAATCAAAAATTTACCCATAATACTTTAAACCAGTTAAAAATAGTAATTTTTCTGAAAAGATGATATTTATTGACAAAATACCATCTAAAAGTGAAAATAGTCAATTATTATTATTTTTTATTTGTTTTAATATATATATGTATATATGGATACTTTTAGTAGTATTATTGTTAGTGTGAAAATTTTGTCGATTTTTTCCAAAAAAAAAACAAAAAAAAAAAAAAGAGATCTACCAAACCAATATTATAAATAAATCATGTGTGCATTTTTCTTCTTTTCCCAAAGAAACATTAAATTTACAATTCAATGCTATTTCAAAGTTCTAATAATTTTTACAGGTAAAACTCTTGTAGGCTTATTGTTTAGTAATTTGAAAATTAGGAATTGATTTTGTTTATTTTTTTTTTTTTCATTTTTTCCAATTTTTAATGTTATAGTCACTTAATTGGGTTTATTCGACTCTCTTTAGCAACTAGATACTAAAAATGATCTTAAAAAATTGTAATTCTATTGATTGAAGAAATATAAATAGCAAAAAAATCTTCAACAGTCTCCTTTAACAAAAAATTCAAATCACGAAAAAAAAAGTTTGAAAGGATTCATAATTTCAAAAAATCAATTTTTAAAAAACAAAATCTATAATCTGGTTTTATTTTTTTTAATTTACAAAGGGTTAAATTTCTCCAATTTATAAACGATTTTCTTTAATTGCATAATCAATATAATCTATTTTTTTTGTTATTTTGTAACTCTCTGGATTTGGCAGAGTAAGTTTTTTGGTAATATTCTTGGGGTGAAAATAACTCTTTTGAGAGAATGAAAAAAAAATAAAAAAAAAAAATTATTGAGATCTCAAAAAAAGTTAAAAGAGCGACACTTCAAAACTGATATAATTGGTCTCAAAATTATATATTCTAACCTTTCAAATTGGAAATTAAGTGTAACTCTTTGGCAAATTTTTATCAAAAAAAGTTACTCATTTTTCATTGATGATTTTTGTTGATCAATTATGTAACATATGACGGATTGGTTTTTAATATTCCAAAGAAATTGAAAAATTTTGCATAAAGTTTCAATGAAAGAATCAAATTTTTTTTTAGCATTTTATTTGTTGGATATTTTAGGGGTTCTTTCGGTATTTCTTTGATGAATATCAACTTTCAATCTGAAGTTTATCAAAAACTTTTATTTCTTAACAATCTTAATTTGATTTTTTCTTAAAAAAAAATAGAATTTTTCATTTTATGGATACACAAACTAGGGTTAAATGGAGTTTATTATTAATTGTATTACTATTAAAATGAAATACTACTTAAAAAACTTTCTCAATTACAAAATTGGTGCGATCTCTCTATTTTGAAAAAAGATTTTAATTTTGAACACTTATTTGTTTACCTGATGATTTTAAATAAAACTAGTTTTAAAAAATTGTGTTAGAAAAAAAAAAAATTATGAACCATTTATGTGATTATTCTTGAAATAATTTCACTTTTTCAAAATAAAATTGAAGATTTTCTGGATAACAATAATCCAATCAATTATTTTTTTTTTTTAGAAAGAAAAAAAAAAAAACAAATAAAAAATAACAATAATTTGTGTTATTTCCACATTTTTAATATCGACATATCTTTTTCAAAATCTTTTTTCATAACAGAACCAACTGCTAACTCGAAATCTTCCTGAGTTACGTGTATTCTTCGTTCTCTTAAAGCAAACATTCCTGCTTCGGTACATACTGCTTTAATTTCTGCACCTGATGCTCCTTTTAATTTGTCGGCAATTTTTTTTAAATTTACTCCTCTCATAACATTCATTTTTCTTGAATGAATTTTTAAAATATCTAATCTTGCAGATTCATTTGGATTTGGGAATTCAATTTTTCTATCAATACGCCCTGGTCGAAGTAATGCAGGATCTAAAATATCAATTCTATTAGTTGCCATAAGCACTTTAATGTTTTGTGATGGTTCAAATCCATCCAACTATTATATGTAAGAAATTATTATTATATCGATATTAATAGATATATTGAAGATAATGATAAAAATTAAATAAATATATTAAACAAATGATATTTTTTAGGGTAAAAAAAAGGAATGATTTTGCGTTTGAAACGACAGTAACCAAAATTACAAGCCTTGATTTCGTTTAAATTAAGGGTTAGGCTTTGGTATTCAACTTTGATTTATTCAAAATTTATTCATTTTTTTTTAATTTAACAAACGAGGATTAGACCGAAAAACAAAATATATTTTTATATGCTTAAGGTAATGGTTGAAAAGTTGACTCTTTGATCTAAAAGCCAAAAAAAATCTATCTTTGAAAAAAATTGCAAAAAAAACTTGTAACACATGAGTTCAAATATATTTGAAATCATTGAATTTTCCCTTAAATTTCAATCAATTTCCTAAAAAAAATATTTGCCTGTAAAATTTCAATAATATTTTAATAAAATTTCCTTTAAATTTCATATATGGAAATTTTGATCAATGATTACTCAAAAAATCCTCAAATTTTCCATCGAAATTCATTTAAGGATTTTTTCAATGAAATTTGTTTACAATTACCACAATAATTGTTAGAAAAATTCATTTTTTTTATCGCCTTTTCAAACAATTGTAGTAAAATCGATAATAAATTAACATCTCTTAATAAAGCCTTTTAAGTATTGTGTAAAAAATTCTTGATATTTATTAATTAAAAATTACTTTACATGTACAGCTGTGTTTACAATTAATATAAATCATTCATTTTTATTCACAATTTTTATTCATATTTTCTCTCTTAATTTATGAAAATAATTATTTTCATTTTTTTTATTTTTTTACTTTTTATTTTTTTTTAGCATTTGTTTTTTGTTGTTTGGACTTGGAATAAATACATAATATAACATTGGCTTAATTTAATTTCTTTTTAGTTTGCTTTTGTTTTTTTTTTTATTTTTTTTCTCACAACAACAAAAAAATATCTAAAAATAAAAAAATTACCATTATATTCCCTAAAATAAAATAATAATAATAGAAAGTCAATGCATTAAAATAAATTTGCTCATTTCAAGAAAAAAAAATTTCGGAAACAGTGAATTTCATAGACATTTCAATGGCTGTATCTAAAATCTTTTTTATGTGTATATTTATATTAATATCTTTTTTTCTCTTCTTTTTTCCTATATTTCGTGGTTTTTCTTTTTTCTTTTTCACACGAAACAATTCAAAAAATAAAGATCTCTTTTGAAATTTTCATTTATTTTTCTACTATTAATTTTTCCTATATTTTTCGTTTGTATTTCAATATTTTTCATTAAATTCCAGAAATTTTCAATAAAAATTTCCTTGAAATTTCCTTGGTAACTTTCATTTATTATTACAATGATGACTCATTAAATTTCATGAAAAAATTCAATAGATTTTTAATCAAAGTTCATTTTATTTTCATAAAAGTTTGCTTCAAAATTAGTCTGAAATTCAAATCATTTTTGTTCTCATGTAAATTGTTATTTTATTAATAAATTTAATTGAAATTATTTTTTTAGATTCAAATTTTTTCTCTAATTCAAAACATTTAGCAAACTTTAAAAAAAAAATCTTTTATTTTGTTTTATTTTTTATTATTGGTAAGAAAGATGATTCAACAAAATTAACCCCTGTTTGCCTTAAACCCTAATAAAAATAGAATAAAAAAATTAATAGTAGGAAATATCTTTTAAAAAATAGGTTTTGTGAGTTGCTGAAAATTTTTCTAATTAAAATAATTTGAAAAACTTTATTATGTAATTTTTTCCGACGATATATCCTCAAAGTTATTGAAAAAATTCAAAATTACAAAAAATTAATCACAAAAAATATTAGGTGCTAACTTGAAACAGAAAAAATTTAAATGTTTTGTTTAGATCAATCTTGAAATGATGTAAAAAGAGATTTTATTTTACTTTTGGGGAATTGTTTTTGGTTTGATTGGAAATTTACTTTTTTTTTTTTTGTATTTTTTTACAAGTTTTCTTTGGAATAGAAACAACAAAGGTCTGGTAGCCAAAAATTTCAACAAATATCAGGTTAAACTTTAACATTTTTCGTTTTTCTGTATAACCCTTACGATCCTCTGTACACCAGTGAGCGATAAGGCGTTACATAAAAAAACAAATTCATGTAGATTATTTAGTAGCAATTTGATCATAAAGTAAAGGAAAATTATAAAAGCTTGATTTTATTTCAATATTACTTTTCTCAGTATTTCTCTGCTTTAAATGAAAAAAAAAAAAGACTCATTTAAAAAAGTGATGACAAAAAAAATTTTCAAAAGTATCATTTTAAAAGTCGACAAACTTCAATAGGCCATTTTTAGGTCTCGAAAAATTTTTGTCACGCTATTTTAAAACCACTGTATCAAATTTCTAAGGTTGACTTGAGCAGAATTTTTCAAAATTTTGTATGTACCAAAATAGTGTTGTTTGTTGACGAAAGTTTCAAGTTGTTAAAGAAAGAAATAAGATTAATAAAAAAAAAAAAAAAATAGCATTTAAGAATGAAAAATGTGAAAGTAATCTACCTGATTTAATAATTCCAACATGGTTCTTTGAACTTCTGAATCACCACCTCGTCCTCCTTTAATTCTAGTACTACCAATTGAATCAATTTCATCCATGAAAATAATTGAAGGTGCATGTTGACGAGCCATAACAAAAAGTTCTCGAACCATTCTAGCTCCTTCTCCGATATATTTTTGAACAAGTTCAGTACCACTTACTCTAATAAAAGTACAATCGGTATGATGAGCAACAGCACGTGCCAATAATGTTTTACCAGTACCTATTTTTATTTTTTTTTTATTTTTTTTTTTTTTTTATTGCAGAATTTTTGAAAAAAAAGAAAATTTTAATGCTTGTGTTTTGTTGCAAAGGATAATAAAAAAAAAAAAAAATTAAAGATAATAATAAGGAAAATTGGAAGAAAGAATCTAATTAGCAATAATTTTACCTGGTGGCCCATAAAGAAGAACTCCCTTTGGTTGTGCAATACCTAAACTTTCAAATAATTCTGGATGCTTAATTGGTAATTCAATAACTTCTTTAATTTCTCGAATTTGTTTATCGAGACCACCAATTTGATCATAAGTCGAGTTTGGTACAGCTTCTACTCTCATTAAACTAACTAAAGGATCGACTTTTGTTGGCATAATTCGGTGAATTGTATAATTTCCTGATTTTAAGGCTACCCTTGTTCCTGATGTTAAGTCTTTTAATTTGATTCCTTTTCCTAATTTAACAACATATTTACCATGTGGTTGCATCTGAATTGATGTTTAATTGTTTATAATTTATTTTTCAAGAGAAAAGAATTGCATTTGGATTTTGGTTTTAGAATTGTAAAAGTAATAAAAAAGAAAAAAAAGAAGTAAAAAGAAAAATAAAAAAAAAGAAAATTAAAAGATTTTTTAGCGAACAATGTCAAAAATTATTTTGTTATTTTTTTTTTCTTTTCTTTTCTTTTCTTTTTATTCAAAAAAAAAAAAAACATACTTTAACAAGAATACGATCCTTTCCCATTGGTTTTACAACAGTTCCAATACTTGAACTAGATTCTTGAAGTAAGGTCAATTCTTCTCTTATTAGCTTGACTTGGGAATTTAATTCATTACGTTGTGCTTCCAACCTTCGGATGGTTTTTAATTTATCTTTTTTATTTACTTCAAGTTGTTCCAAACGTCCTTTGTAGTATTGTATTAATGTTTTGTTTGAAAGTTTTTGTGTAAGAAGGATACTCATTTATGGTATTGAGGTTATAATTTTTAAGAGTTTGTATTCAAAAAAAAATTAAGGATAAAAATGAAAGAAAGAAAAATGAAAATTTGTAAACCCTAAATCAAAGAGCTTGTTTCTGAAAAATAATATTCGTAGACAAGAAGGGGATAATTTAGTGGTAAACCTGTGAATAACATAATATTAAAGTACTGTTGGAAATACCAAAATGCCTTTTAAATCTCATTTTGAAAAAGGAAAATCCAAGTCTGTTCACAAACATTTTTCGTTTTAAAGACCTATCTTTTGTTCCTAAAGCCAAAAATACAAATTTTTTCCCTCTTTTTTTATTGCTGTTGTCAATCGTGTGTGCAGAAAAGTTTAATCTGTCGTGTTTCAAAATAAAAAGTGTTTTTTTTTTGTTATAGAAGATCTATACATTAACCGATCAAAAAAAAAAACCAATAAACCCTAAATATGTCTGGTATTTATTTCTTAAAGTTCTATTAAAAAAAAAAAAATTCTAAAAATGAAGGACCAAATTATTGCAAAATTTATCTAAAAAAATAGAGTAAATTTTTTCAATTTTTATCATTAAGAAAACCAAACAATTTCATAAAATACTGAGTAAAATTATAAAAAATTTTCAACAAATTGTATTCCTAATTTAAAATTTACTGAAAAAATGAAGGAATTAACATTCAAAATTGATTTAAACTTAGACATACCACCGGTTCGTAACTTATGTGTTGCCTTGGAACAAGAAGTAAAAAAAAGAATTGGTTTTATTTTGAAAGACGGTTTATTGTCTTATATATATATATATATTTTTACACTATAGTATCGTTTGTACAATCAAAGATGACTTGAGTAAAAAGTATTTCAAAATGAAAAGTATATTTAGTTTTATATCGAAGACTTTGACAAAAAAGGATCAATAAAATTGGTAATAAATAAGAAGGAAATTTGACGTTGGTATCTTTAAGATCTTATATTAAAATATAAATAAATAAAAATGAAGTATCAAATGTAAAAATTTTTTTCAAAAAAATAGACTTAATTGAAGGATTATAATCCCCTGAAGATGGAAAATAGATTACCTTATAACTGGTTTTGTGGCATTTTTTTTTGGTTCTTGGATATTCTATTTTCAGCTTCATATTAATTTCATATTTTGTTCAAAAAAGCAATTCATATTGAATTTATTATTTTTATTTTTCTAAAATCCAAATTGAAGAGTGAAGTATAATAAATTAGAAGGTATTTAATAAATAATTTTGATTTTTATGTTGTAAATTAAAATATTCGTTTCATGTTTACTATTGAATAAGTTGCCATAGATCAAAACTTATTTTCAAAATATGGATTAAATTAGATTGGAAAAAACAAAATTTTATATAAGATATTATTCAAATTTGTACTAATACTAAAATTCAAAAAAATTTTGGTTTCGAAGATTATTTTATTATCTTTGAATAATAGTTAAGAGTTATTTTTTATTTTTTTTTTAAATTTATACAGTCAGTTTCACTTTTAAGGCACAAACTTTGAACGAAATTTAAGGCACAAAAAAATCTCAAATTAAGGCACAAAATTTGAATTTTTTTTTTCCCAATTTATTTTTACTTGAATTTGAGTTTTGTGCTTTAATTTGAGATTTTTTTTGTGCCTTAAATTTCGTTGAAAGTTTGTGCCTTAAAATGAAACTGACTGTAGTAGATTATTTTATCTATTAAAAAGTTTTTATTTTTTTAATTCCAATTTAATAAATGAAATTATTTTACAATTTTTTTTGTTTATTTTGTTAAAAGTAATTTATATTACTTAAATAAATGTTTTAGAATATTACTCATATTAAAATTTTAATTTTGGCCAAAATAAATAAAATTCATTTTTATCTTAATTGGTTTATATTTTATTGAATTTTTTTCTAAAAAAAATGAAATGTTTGCAGTAATGTATTTTTTATTTACAGTCAGTTCCACTTTTAAGGCACAAACTTTCAACAAAATTTAAGGCACAATAAAAATTTCAAATTAAGGCACAAAATTCAGATTCTAGTAAATTTAAATTGTAAAAAACAAAAATTATCAATTTTGTGCTTTAATTTGAGATTTTTATTGTGCCTTAAATTTCGTTGAAAGTTTGTGCCTTGAAAGTGGAACTGACTGTAATGTATTTATAAATACCAATGAAAATTTAAAAAAAAAAATTACAAAGTTACGATCGATGGAAGAAAGTGAAAAAACCAAAAAAGAGAAATATTTATTAAACAAAAAGTGTTTACACTTTTTAAAAGTTAGGAACTTTGTTCTTCAATGTTATTGAAGCCACAGTAATGAAGAAAACTCTCAACCCTAAAATTTGGAATAATTCATTGTTTTGAATTTTTGCACATGTGTAGTAACTTTTTTTGATTATTATTATTAATAAATCAATGTTTTGAGTTTTGAATTACTATTATTGTAATAAATTTTCTTCTTTCAATAATTAAAAAAAAATAAAAAGCTTTAAAAACAATGTAAAAATGAATAATTATTATTTTTTTTTCCAATTTCAAAAATAAAATCAATAACATAACTACTTTATCTTTGAACTCTTTTGATGTTTTATTATAATTCATATCTGGATTAAAGATAAATAAGAAAATAAATATATCAGTACATCAATATCATTTTAAATTTTTTATAATAAACTTTATGAAATAAATGCAAATCGGGGTGTTAAGGGATTTATATAAATATATCTTGTTGTTTTATTAGTATAAAAAATAAAAGTTAAAAATTTCTAGTTGGAGAAAACAGTAACGTTAATATCCTTTCACATTAGCAATTAAATTGAGTTTTAATAGAATAAATAGTGCATAATTTAAAATTATTTGTATCATCATACTCATTGTTTAAAGTTTTATCATAGTGGTTTAAAATATCTTTTTGTGAAAAAAGGGTTTATTTTTTGTTTAAAAAAAAAAATTGAATTTATGAATGAATTGTTGTTTAATTACGATTGCAATATTTAATTTAAGAGATAATAAATAATAATTTAAAAAATACTACATTTGTTGAATAAAAATGAAAAAAAATAATAAAAAAATTTTTTTAATAAACATTTAGTGTGCTAGGTTTTTTGAATTTTAAAAAAGATGGATCAAAATCAATAATTTAATATAATTCTTGAAAATTCTGGAGAGTCAAACGAAAGTGTGGGACAAGTTCAGTGGATTGTGTAGTTTCTCCAAAATTCGAAAGATAATCGAAAATTTAAAGGTTTTACCTAATTCTTTTAAATTCCAGAAAACTTAACTGCGGCCTTTTTCAATTGTTATTTTTGTTTCGAAAATCTATTGATTTTCAAATAAAGACAAAAATTGTAAAAAAAAAAAACGACGGGTGTCCGTAGAGTGCTGTAGATTGCTCTATCTTTTCCAGAACTCAAAAGAATGGAGAAAAATATTTGATTTTACTCAATTCTTTTAAATTCTGGGTAAGCTAACTGTGGTTTTTTTGAATTTGAGAAATAAAAAGAAAATTTCTAAGAAATATTGTTTTAATTTCTTAAATTAAAAAAAGTCTAATGAAAAGTGTCCTAGAGTGCCGTAGAGTGTTCTAGGTTTTCTTGACGTTTTTTATTTTATTTGTAAAATCTATTGATTTTCTTTAGGTTTTTTTTACTTTAGAAATAAACAGAAAACTCAAGAAAACCTAACGAGAGTGTCCTAGGTTTTTTTTACTTTTTGGAATAAACCGAAAATTTATTAAAATTTTCTGTTTATTCCAAAAAGTAAAAAAAACCTAACGGAAAAACAAAAACAAAAAAATATTTTTTTTTCAATTCAAAATAATAAATAATTATTTAATTGTCAAAATAATTGGTTTCACATTTGAAAGAAATTTATTAAATTTAAAAAACTTTTCAATAATAAAAAAATAATATCATAGCTATGAAAAGAAAATTTTCAAAACTTTAGACGAGCAAATTTTAAAAAAAAACTTTATCGAAACGGGAAAATTGATTTTTTTAAACTTAAATTTTAAAATCCTTCCAAATAATTTTTGATCCAAGATCTCTTATTCAACAATAATATTTATTTTAAGTGAAGTTATTAAAAAGTGAAATATACAAAATATTTTAATTATTTTTGAAGAAATTTATTTTATGATCATGTTTTGATCCAAAAATACAAACAAAAATTCTATCGTTTATTTGAAAATTAATTGGGAAAAAGAATTAGTTTGAAATTATAATTCATTTCTTCATAATTGAGAAAGGAGTTTGTTTAACAGATATAATCTTTCACTGTGAAAAAAACACTCAATTGATTTTCGAAAAAAAAATTCAATCAGTTCCGAGACTATTATTTGAAATTTAAAGCAGAGATACAATTTCAGTTCATTATCCTTTTTGAATCAATTCTTAAAATTTTGTTTTATTTGGAATTCTAAGTTCACTCTGAATAAATAGAAGAACAAAAGTTACAAAAAAACACATAATTCACTTGAATCATAACCTATTTCAGAAAAACTCTCTTTATTCAAAAAAAGAATTATGGAAAAATGAAGTAAAAAATTTTTCCCTTTTTCTTATTCAAATCCCAGTCTTCACTGAGGTACTAAAGTTCTCCTCAAGAAATCACAGCCCCATAGATACTCAAACAGTAGATTTAAATAATAGTTCAAATTTTGTCAAAAAGTAAAAGATTTTCCAAAAACTGATTACACGAAAATATAAGACACGAATTTATCACTATTATTTTTTTGAAGTGAATTGTTCTTTTCAAAAAGATATGAAAATAACTCAACAATCATATTTCTGTTGCTGTTGAAAATGACAAATTATTTGTTTTTACCTTTCCTATAATTTGAGCTTCACTAAAAGTATTTCACAAAGCCAGAAACACTGAGTTGTGAGAGAAAAAACATAATGTCAAAATAACGTTCTTTTTTCTGGTTCTCATAAAAAAAAATTTTTCCATATTTTTTTCATTTTTTTAAAACAATAAATAGGTTTTAATAAGCAAATCTTTCAAAATGTCAAGATCATTAAACAAATTTGAAAAACAGTTTTGTTTTATGGGAATAAAAATGTCATTTAACTTCGTTGTTAAAGGCAACCTAACTTTAGAACTGATTAACGAGACTTGTAAGAGAATCTACGAACACCAGCCAATACTTCAGAAAAAAACGCAATTCAAAAAAAAAGAAGAAGATCTCGAGATCAATTGGGTTTCAAGGAACTTCGAAGAAGCCTTTGAAATTGAGGTACTTGAGAAAGATGTCAACAACCATGAGCAAGTTGTTGACGAAACTTTAACAAGGCTTGACAAATTACAAGGCAAGAAAGAAGACTGCAAAACATATCTTGTCTGGATCCAAGACCAAAGCGAGGAACAATTACAAACGATCATTGCCTTGGTAGATCATTTGTATTTTGATGCAAGATCCTGCTTAGCTTTTGTCAGCGAGTTTATGAAATTTTTGCCTCAAGAAAAAGAAGAAGAAAAAGAAAAAGAAAAAGAAAAAGAAAAAGAAACAAAAAAGGAGATAAAGATCAAGCCATTGGAGCCACAAGATCTTGATTTGATGGATCTTTGCAATGGCACGACGGCTTATGAAAAAGTGTGCTCCTTAGGATACAAGTATGGTGTCGAAAGGCCTTGGAACGACTTAAAACTTGATCACTTGCCACCTCTCAATGCCCCACCAAAGTTTGAAACAATCAGCGATCATGGGTATACCGAAAAAAGCACACGGCCACAATTGCATTTCAAGTTATCTCAAGAAGAAACAGCCTCCTTTATAAAAAAATGCAAATCTGAGCAAGTGACACCGTGGTGTGCGCTAACAACATTATTAATGTTTTCCATTTACAAAACGGATCATTCGAATGTTGAAACTTACAAATATTTACCTGGCGCCTTTGTTGATTTAAGAGCACGCCTCCAAACCCCACTAAGCCCTGAGCTTTTCGGTTCGTTTTCATGGGTGACCGAACTTGAAGAGATGGATTTAAATCCAAAGGAAACCAAATTTTGGCAATTCAGCAAACTCTTAAAAAAGATGATAGATGCGCAATTAGAACAAAGAGAAGTCGAAAGCAATGTACAAGCATTTGACAAGCATCAGGGCTTTATAATTGGTGTTCCAAATTGCTCAAGTATAAATAATTATGGCTCCTATGATCAATTGGGCTTTTGTAAAGGAAATGAAAAATTCAAGCTCATAGACATCGCTTACGTCGGGCACGAATACCCCATGCTTGCTCATTTACAAATCGTGTCATTCTCTTTCAACAACGAATTGCGCTTTAACCCCTTGTTTTCTCGTCAATTTTTCAAAAGAGAAAAAATTCTTAATTTGATGAGTAATTATTTCATCAAAGGAATCAAGAAAATTGTTAATAATGAAAATGATATTATATTAAATCAATTTTGAATTTAATTTCATTTACCAACTTTACTCAGATACAAATCAAATTTTTCTCATTTGAGATATCAAAAAATAAAAATAAAAATAACAATAAAAACAGATACTTTATTATCTCGAAGCAAAAATTAAACTAAACAATATGAATGTCAGATCTCATGAAATATTGCCATACTAATTAGTTTTTTTTTAATTCGTTTTGTAATACTATTTAGTTTTTTTTTAATCCAAATAGCGTTATTTTCAATATTTTTTTGATAAAATTAAATTATTTATACAAATAAAAAATTTTATTTAAAAATTTCATAAAGCTTTTTTTTTTTTTTTCTTTTTTCTTTTTTTTTTTTTCAATATTAATAATAAACTAGATTCCAAAAATTTGGACACAGTTTAAACAGTTGAAAGAACATCATTACTGTACTTTAAATTCAAATTGGAAAGAATTTTGATTTTACAAACAATTTCATTTTTTGTCTTTTTTGTTTTCTTTTCATTTCCTTTTTTGCAGTTACGTAATCTGTTTCATTAGATCTCGAAATTTTTTTTCAATGGTTGATAGAAGGTTAGTGTTGAGTTTGTTAAATTGGAAAATCAAATACAATTGGTAGTTGGTATCTTATCATTTGATCGATCAACAATTGTTGGTGAAATTTCAACAAATTTACCAATACATTTTTTGTTCCACTGGTTTCATTCTTTTGGACACACTGGTTTTTATTTTTGAGTTTTAAATTTTTTTCTTTTATTTGGATGAAAATGATTACTTATAAAAACATTAATACCTTGTAACTTAAATGTGGTTTAATATTAGGTTTGGGAAAATACAATAAATTGGGTTTTTTTTTGCCTATTTTTGATTTTGGGTGTGTCCAAATTTTTGGAATGAGGTTTAGTTTAATATCAGCAAAGCACTGTAATTCTAAAAATTGGATATTAAAAAATTAGATTTAAATATTTATTTCAAGTTTTCAAATTCTTCTTGAATATATTTCTCGATTGTATACAATCAAGTCTTTTAAAAAAGTTTTTTAAAAAAATATTATAATCAAACTCTAGAATAACTCAATTGAATTTTCTCAAATATTTTATCGATATTTTTCGAATTTTTTTTTCATTATATTTTTATTATATTAAATATTCTAATCATATGTGTTTTGATGAAAAATTCAAAGCATAAATACAATAAATTTCATAATTTTGATTAATCATATTCAAGGGTTTCCATGTATGTTTGCTAAGAATAACATATACCCCTTAATTTCATTTATTTTTAGACTCTAGAAGATAAGTGAGAAAAAAACAAGTTATTGAATCATTTAAATTAAAAAGAAAAAATAACAATATAAATTGAAAATAAAAAATATTTAAAATAGTAAAAATATTGTATATATTCAGGTGCTTAGTGTCCAATCTCGGAGTGTTATTTTGTTTTTTTTTTATGAAAAGGAAGAGAATAAAATCTGAGATCTTAACTATATTCCTCTCAAATTAAAGAAAATCTATCTCAGGCAAAATATCAATTATTAATGACTGATTTTGTATTTTTTCTTATATTAGATAATCTTTCTATCAGGGTTTTGTGTCAGAGTATCTTCAAGTGTTAAAGAGTGTATATATTTTCTAAAATCTTTCCAAATTCTCAAAAAATAAATGGATTTTACTCAATTATTTTGAATTTTTGAAAAAATCTAACTGAGGTTTTTAGTTAATTTTTGAAATGAAAATAAAAATAAATAAAATTTATTTTCATTTCAATAAGTAAAAAAAGCATAATAGCAGTTTTCTTTATGTTTTTTTTTTTTTTTTTTATTAAAATCGATAGATTTTAAGAATAAAACAGAAAAATCAAGAAGCCCTAACAATACTTTTCCATATTTCAAAATAATAGAGAAAAATCAAATATTTTATTATATTCTTCTAAATTTTTGAAAATCTATAGTCTATCCAAAGATACAGTGAAATTTTTTCAATATGAGCTTACTTATTCTTAATTTCAACTTTTTAAAAATGTATATCAACACCAAAATTTGATATTGAAAAAAATTCGCCCTAGCCTTGGAACAGCTGTAACAGCAATTTTTTTCTAATTAGTACAAATTAAATAAATTTTCTTTTGATAACTTACTGGTATTTGGATTATTTAAGAGAAAAAACTAATTACAACAGAATAATTGTTAATTTGATGTTACAAATGATATATATATATATATATATATATATATATATATATATATTCTTTTTTTCGTGAAATTTTTTAATTATTTATCTTCTTCTCTTACTTTTTGCTTTGTGGGTTTTTCTTAATAACACCTTTCTCTCGATAAATAAATCAACAAATGCCCTATTTAGATTTTTTATCCCATCATTTTTTAATTGCCTAATAATATCATTTCTTTTATTTTCTAGAAATTTGATTTTGCATTAAGGGTCTAGTTATTTATGTGGTTTACCCCATAGCAAAGAGTGACCTGAGACCAAAAAAGGATATTGTGAAATTGCCCTTCTTTTGATTGACAACATTCATCTAGACAAAAAAAAATTAAAGATAATCTCATTGTTAAAATAATTCAAATTACAAAAAATGTTGAAAAGAAATCACAATTTCAAAAAATCAAAATTCAGATAACCAAAAAAAATTTTGGGATCTCTTTGCAAAAATTCAAATAAAAAAAATCCAAAAGATTCACAATTCCAAAAAATCAAATAAAAAAGAAACATTAAAAGAATTCTCAATTTCAAAAAATCAATTACTTGTTCATAAAGAAAATTTGTTTCTTATTTTTAAATTTCCAAAGGGTTAAATTTCTTCAATTTAAAACAAATTGTTTTCTTGAAGTCTGCAATCAATTTAATTCGATTTAATTTAATTTGTGGTTATTTGTAACCCTCTAAATTTGACCAAGTAAGGATTATGTAACATTAATGAGAAAAAAATAACTTATTTGAGAAAAGGAAAAAAGGAAAAAAAAAATTTAAGAGATCTCAAAAAGCATCAAAGATACACACTTTAAAACGAAAACAGTTGTTTTCAAAATTGTAAATCACAACGATTCTAATTGGAAATTGAGAGTTGTCTCGATCTTTTGCACTTTTTTCTCTATGAGTGTCCTCTTTTTTGATTGTTGATTTTTGGAGATCGATCGAGCTTCACTTGTTGGTTTGGTTTTTGATTGGTGTTAAGTACTCATAAAAATTATAAAATTTTTTTTTCTATTTCAGAAAATTATAATTTCACCGTAATGACTCGACCCTTAAGGACATTTTTATATTTTGATTGTTAAAAATGGCTTGTGGATTTAATTGGGAGTTTTTTGAATGTGCTGGTAACTCTCCTTTTTTTATAATTTTGAATTTTGTTGAAAACTTTTGTAATTTCAGAAACGTCTTGGTAAAAATTGTTTTGGTTGTTATTGAATAGAAAAAAATGAGAGTTGATATCTGAGTTTGAGTTGGTATTAGTGGTTTACTTGAGATTTTCAAGTTTGGTTTGGTTTGGCTTGGCTTTGTTGGGAATTGTTGTTGAATTTGAAGATTAAAAAATTCCAAGAGTATTTTGAAAAACCTTTGTTTTTGTTGAGAATTGTTGTCCATATTGTTGATCGACAAAAAAGTTGGGATCAGAAAAAAATTTAACAATAAAAAAAGTTGAAAAAAAAGGTTGATTTTTAGTGTTGTTTCAATTTGTGTTGGTGTGAGGTTTCGTTTGATTGTTTAAAACCATGTATTTCATCTTCTTTTTTTTTATTATTCAGAAGAACAAATAAAAAAAAGCATGAAAAGAGAAACAAATTTAAAAGTCATCTTCATCACAAGTAGGAAGAGGAACTTTTGAGGCTTGTTCAAGTTCTTCTTGATTTTTTTGCATTTCTTTTTGGTTGATTTGAATAATTGGTGGTACCAGCGAAATCGCAACAGTAAAATTTAAAGAAGGTTTGCCAGTAAGCTTCCTGACTAAAGAAAGGAAAGGCTTTTCAAAATTGTAATTTGACTTTGCAGAGATTTCGTAATAAGGGATGTTTTTCCTTCGATGGAACGTGATTTGCTTTGCGCGTACTTTTCGATCTTTGATATCACATTTGTTACCAACTAAGACCATTGGTATTGTGTCTGCGACTCGAACAATATCTCTGTACCATACAGGCACGTTTTTGTATGTCTCTCTTGAAGAGACATCAAACATGACAATGGCTGCGTGTGCACCAATATAGTATCCGTCCCGAAGTCCTCCAAATACTTCCTATTTGTTTGTGTAAAATTGATTAAAGAAGAAATTGTGTTGATGTAATACAAAAGTAAAAAATTATCTTGTCGATTGTGAAGAAATCGTAAAGCTGAAAATTTTCAAATGAATTTTACTTGGCCAGCAGTGTCCCAAATGTTGAGTAGAACAGGACCGAAATTGGTATAAAACACTAAAGGATGAACTTCAGCTCCAACAGTCGCCAAATATTCTTTACGAAATTCACCTGTTAAATGACGATTAACATAGGTTGTTTTTCCTACAGCCCCATCACCCACAATGACAATCTTAAATACATAGTGTGCTTCCTTTTCGTTCTTAATTTGATGATACATGTTGTTGTTTTTGAGAAGTGAAAAGAGTTGATTGAAAAAATAATAAAGTTTTTATTCCAATTTTTTATTTTTAAGAGATTTTTTTGATTTGATCTAAATTTTTTTAATTTTTTAATTTTTTAAGGTTACTTTATGAAATAAAATTGAGAATTTTGTAATCTGATCAAACTCTTCATTAACCAATAAACAGTTGTTTTTTTCATTAGAGTCCTTGAAAAGGTTGTTGGACTTCTTTTTTATTTGGGAATTACATAAATTGTTACCCATTCATACTCAAAATAATTGTTTGTATTAGCTAGTTATCAACTTTTTATTTAGTTGTTAAATACAGTCGTTTTCCAATTAAGAAATGTATATTTTTCTTTCAAGCTTCGAAAAGCATAATGGTAATTATTTGTAGACAAAACCCAAGGCCATGTCAAAAAATAATTAGAGATTACAACTACAACTAATAAGGTTTTTCTTTCTTTCATAATTGAATTTTAAAAAATTATTTTTATCTCAAAGTATTAAAAAGAAAGGTTTTAAATTAAAAAAACTCTAGATTATCTTGATAAATAATCTTGTGAAGGTTTTGGTTTTTTCTATTATTCCAATCATTGGAGATTTATTTGATAACTTGAAATTATAATTTTTCTATCTTTATGGGAAAATGATAGTATCATAAATTAGTACTGTATTTTACTCAGGTGCTAACAAAGATAGTTTTTTTTTATTGAATATAAGAATTGAGAACAGGATCTAATTCAAATCTGATTTCTGAAAGTAAACATAATAATTTTAAAAATTTTGAAAGAAAAAATGGTTTGAAAAATCGATAAATTTAGAGGTTAAGAAAGGTATGAATGTTAAACTACAAGAAAAAAATCAGATCTAATGAGTAAATAATTTTTTGAAATTGGAAATACAAAACTAAAGAAATTTAAAATAGTACTGAGAAATTGTTTAAGGATTATCCCAATAGACAACTGATAATTTCATAATGTATTGAAACATTCACTCACTACAGCAGATTTGTTATGGATCTTCTTTAAGGTACCAATAGTCGAAATAAAAACTTCTATTAAATTATATAACAAATTGAAAAAAAAAATCAGATCTCTTTAAATTGAAAAATGAATGAAAAAATTCATGATTATTAAAATACCTGGATTAACAGTAAATATCAGTTCTCTGTTTGAATTATTATTTTTAAATAGTTTGATCCTTTTTTTCTCACATTGGAAAAGTTCTGAATTAAAAATAGTTTCTAATTTAGTTCAAAAAATAGAATATTTTCTAACAAGAAGAAACAAATATTGTTGTCTTTGAAGAAACTCTACAAAAATACTTTTTATAAATAAAGCGAATACGTTTTGGAATTACTTGGTATAATGAATCCACTTAATTTCGAAAAAATATTACAATAATTATTTTATACTTGAAAAAATATATTTTTTTATTGAACATATAGTTTCAATCAATTTTTTATTTTTAGTTTGAAGAAAAAATCATGAAAAATTAAAAAATAAATTTGCAGATATGTTAGTACTTGAATCGTTTTTTTAATATTTAGTTTCAAAATAATGATTAATATTTACTTTTTAATTGTATTATTTTTAATCAATAATTAATTACTAAAATCTATTCTATTTAAAGAATTTAGTAATAAAATACAGATTAATAGTATCAATGTGTTTTAATATATTTTTCTTAATTTTATTAAATAATTTCAAATAAATAATATAAATTAAAGTTAATAATTATCATAAATAATTTATAAAAATTCTCAATAATAAATAAATAAATAATAAGGTTTTTCTATTTATACCCAGTATATTTGTAAAAAAAATACATAATCTGTTAAATTTCCAAGAAATTAAATAAATTATTGAAAATAAAATAAAATATTTAATTATTGGGTTATTTAATTAGTAAAGATTTTGTATAATTTTTATTGTATTTTCAAAATAAAATTATCTTTTTAATCATAATTGTTTATAAAAACTCTCAGAAATTACAAAAAGTAATATTTCATAAAAATAAAAATATTTTATATATTTTTCTTTTTTGTATTTTAATCCAATAAGCTCAAATAAAAAATTATCAGATCTTTATCCTTGGAATTTAATTGTATAAAATGAAATATCTTGACAATAACAAAAAATTCTTCTCACAAGTTGGCAAAGAGTGTTAGTTTAACAAGTATATTTTGATTCCTTCTGTAAATAATTACTATATTACCTTTAGGATATATAATAAATACGAGTTACAAAACTCTTACAGTCATAGCAACACTACCATTAAACCAATGATAAACAGAAAACTTCATTTTCTATCTCAGAATTTCCATTATGACAGGATTCTATCGTCATATGATAGCCTATTACAAACTGTGAAATTTTAGACTTGAAAAAAAATTTGCACAAGAGAAAATATTAAAATTTGGATTTTCACAACAACCTATGGATGATTATTTTTTTGAAAAAATTTCTGGTTTTTGGGGGATCTACAATTTCTAAACACCTAACAATCAAAAGTTAAGACCATTTCAAAGTTATTATTAAATTCTATCTTCAATCTTTGGAATCTTTGTTTTGGTTAATTTAATTTATTTCATAAACAACCAGATTTTTTTCTCTGTCTTTCAAATCAGAAATTTTTTTAAAAAAAGCTATATCAAACCATAAAATTATGTAATAGGGTATAAAAGAAGATTTTTTTTGTATTTAACAGAGACAAAAAGGTCAATTTCACATTGGTTAAATTCCACGGTGGGTTTAGAACTGCTGTAATTCTTAGGTTTTAAAATTAAAAATCTTTATATTGTCTTCAATTTCCAAAAGGAAAAATAATTTTAGATGATAGTTTCATTTTTAATTGATTTTTTTTTTTTTTTTTTTTCTGGGGGGGGCTTGTATTTTCTGAGCCTAACAAATTGTAAAGATAAAAAAATTTCTAAAATGAAAAATGAAATAAAAAATTTTGTAATATTTATTTGAATTTATTAGTATAGCATTGAAAAAAACACCTACCTAACCTAATAATTCCTGGCAAGATTTGTAATTGATGATATTTGAAAATTTCTGGTGTAATTGCTTTTATTTTAAATCAAATCCTTTTTTAAGAATCAAAATTTTAAAATTATAACTCATCCACTTCTTAGAATGATGATTAATGAAATTAAACTTGTTCAAAATATCATTCAATGAATCAAAAAACAATGAAAAACAATTATCATTTTTCAAACCCTAATAAACATTTATCTAACTCTATTGTTATCAAAACAGGTACAGCTGTTCCAAGGCTACCATGAATTTTTATATGAATCAAATTTTGATGCTGATATAGATTTTTAAAAAGTTGTATATGAGGATAAGAAAGCTCATATTGAAAAAAAAATTGATTCATATAAAAATTCACGGTAGCCTTGGAAAGACTGTAGATCTACTTTGGTTATCAGACAATTACTTGAATATTCTATATAGAATACTCACTTTAATGAACTTTTTCTGGTTTTATTACAGTCAGTTCCACTTTTAAGAACAAAATTTCAGCGAAATTTAAGGGATAAAAAAATCTCAAATTAAGGTCACATTTTTTGGAATTTTTTTTTATACAAATTATTTTACTGGAATTTGAATTTTGTGTCATGATTTTAGATTTTTTTTTGTTGCTAAATTTCCTAGAAGGTTTGTGTCCTAAAAGTAGAACTGATTGTACCAAGTCCCTAAAAAATTTGGTTATTTATAAATAAGGGTTTGATTTTAAAATTTTGAAATTACACAACAATTTTCCGAGTATTAATTGTAAAATAAGAAGATCAAAATTTTCATTTAGCTTTCCTATTCAAATTTTATAATTAATTTTAATCATCAAAAGTAACAATTCTCAAATGGTAAATTAAGAATTTAAACAGATTTTAAGGAATTAAAAATTGAAATATTAATTGATTATAAAACCTTATTTTTGGAAAACTGAATGAAAATTTTATACCATTTATTATTACAACAAAGAGTAATATTCATAATTAAAAATCTTATCCAGGATTATTTTCATGCAGTGTATTGTTTTCAATACTCTAATTAAAAAATATACTCACGGCATCAATATTAATTTTGCCAGATCTCAAAATATAAATGAGAATATGTTCAAAATTGATTTCGATTAAGAATATAATTGATTAATGAATTCAAAGTGAATTGAAGAAGAAAAAAAAATTTTAGTTTGATGAGAAAAGGTGGTTTTTCAGCTTGGAACAAGCTTATTGTTTTACGTACATTTAATAAAAAAAATTGTCAAGTTTTAATAATTTGAAAAGAAGGGAGGGTAAAAGATATGGTGTTCTTCTTTAACACAAATAAAAAACAAACCAATAAAAAAAAGAAAAAATTGCTCTCATGAATAATAGAACAAAGATGTGTTTTGAATTTCTATGAAAAGATCTAAAAATGATAACTAATATTATTTAAAGTAAATATGGACTCAGATAGAACATTCTCAACTTTTTCTTCCCCGTGTAAGCGTGGGTGAACAAGGTTCTGTACGAAACTGCAGACAAGTGTCCTAAAATTCATCATAGTCCAAATTAAAAACAACAATAAAAATTTCTTAAAAAAGTATTAATTATTTAATAGTTAATTAAAATAAATGAATTATTTAACGAAATATTATTTTTTTAAAGACATTTATCGATCATTTGACAAAAAAGTAAGGGTATATTAACACTTTATACTTGGAAGGAGTATTTGTTGATTTTTAAAATTACGTAATTTTAACTGTTGGGATCATTGTTTAAAATTCAGTAGAATATTGCTAACCAAGATCATTTTACATACATTACAATTGTTTGAATTTTTTTATTCACTCTTCTCTTATTAGGATTTTATTAAATGAAAATAACACTTTATTAATTTTGGAATCGAAATATCATTCTAACTGATTATTAAATACAAAATACATTCATAAAAATTTCATCTCATTTACCTTTTTTTAAATTTTCAAACTTTGCTTTAATATCATTTACCTGTTAAATAAGATATTCAAAACCAACTTATTTTGAAATGGTTCTATTCAACTTGTTCAAAATTCTTTCTCTCGTTTGCAAAAGTTTGTTTGATAAATAGGAAATATTTTTCACTTCATTTTCCGTTTTTTGTTTTTTTAATAAATTTTAACTAATTAGATCGAAATGAGTAATATCTATTTATTTGCTTTGTACTTTTTATTGGATTTGTTTATATATGTTGGATGAAATGGTTGTCCTAAAAGAAAGATTCGTGTAGCATTTTGAAAAACATAATAACCATTTGGGAAAAATGTTCAACATAAACTTTAATTGAAAAGATTCATTAAACCATGAAACAAAAAGTAAAATCAATGAAAAGAAGAAACAAAGTCAAACGAAAGAATAATCCATTACATTATATTGATCAAAACAAATAACATAATTTAGATCTTCTTTATTATCAAAATCTGATTTAGTGGTTTTGGAGATCTCAAAAAAAGTCAAAATTTTGATCAGATTTTTAGTTGTTGATCAATCATAGAAAAATTCCCTACCAAAAGATATTCTTATTAAAATTGTTATTCTATTGGGTACCTCCATTTTCTCTGTAGTCATTGAAATTTTCTTTTATTACCGGTATTTGAATTATAAATGGCCAAAATTTTCACTACATTTTCCATTTCCTTTTTCAAACAAATTACAAACTACCACTTCTTTGATAACTCTATTTATAAAAGAGAATAATGGAATGTGAAGTGAAAATTATTTCCCTTTTATCAAATAAAGTAATTAATATAATTTGATTTTTCAGTCAATTTCCCCATTAAAAATTGTTTGGTTACTTTGTTTACCTGTCTAGGAGTGAAAAAAATACTGGAGATGATTAAAATCCCAGATAAAATTTTTAATTGTGAATAATAGGAAAATTGTTGTGTAATTGCAAATTTTAAAATCAAACCCTTATTTATAAATAACCCAATTTTTTTTTTAAAACTAATAATAAACCGACCTAAAGTTCATTAAAGTGTGGCGTCTATATAGAATACTCAAGTAATTGTTTGATTGTATAAGTAGATCAACTTTTTTTAAAACACAATAGTTTTATAGAGGTTTACTAAGACTATGGAAAATGATAATTTTTCTTCTTGTTTTTTGATTGATTGAATGGTGTTTTGAACAAGTGTAATTTCATTAATAATCATTCTAATAAGTGGGTGGGTTATAATTAAAAAAAGTTTGATTCTTAAAAGAAAGGATTTGATTTTAAATATGTGCAATTTGACACAACAATTGTCCTAATATTCACATTTAAAAATCTTGCCATGGATTTTAATCATCTCCAGTATTTTTTTTAACTACTATATAACTTTTTTTTCCCAAAAGACTAGTTGAAATTTTATCCCAGACAAAATAAGTTAAAAATAATTCCCAGAATGGGATTTTAACTCGAAAATTTTTCTAGATTTTGAAATTAGTCATTATCTCAATGGCTGCGAAAATATTTTTTTAGACAAGTATAACTTTTTGATTAAAGAGTCTGTAAATTCTTTATTACTTCATTCTTTGTTCACATAATTTGTTGAAAAATTTTTCGTTCAAACTTTTCAGTAATCAGTCTAAAACAAGGATCCACAAGATCTAAGAGCAATTACAGCACTGAATGGGTTATATATTAAAGTTTGTCTTCTTAGAATCGGGAACTTTATTGGTTTATTTAAATTTTTGGGATTGTTACTTATGGAAATGTAAATGAAAATTTTGTTCAATTGATTTTGTAATTCTTAGTACTCATATATTAAACCGAGATCTATACCAATAATTAATTCTGGTCAGCTGTTTTTAATCTGGATTCATCTGTTCTTGTTAAAATCAAAATAGTAAAAGTCGGTATTTTATTAAAAAATATTTTCTAACTATTAAGTGTTTTATAGAAAAGTGGGTCTGATTTTTTTTTTTTGTTTTGTTTTAAGATATCAACAATAATATATTATAAGGCGATTACTACGATAGAATAATATTTTTGAATTTTGATACAGTTAGTTTCATTTTTAAGATACAAATTTACGTAAAATAATTGAGGAATAAAAAAATCTCAAATTAAGGCACATTTTTCGAAAATTTTTTTACCCATTTTATTTTGCTATCCACAAAATCTGTGCCTTAATTTTCCATTTTTTTTTGCCTTATTTTTTGGTCAAATTTTGTATCTAAATGTGGATCTGATTGTAAAGAAATTCATATCTTTTTATTGAAATTTCTTAATAAAAATTTGGAAACGGGTTTATTAATAAGAGATTAATTATCTTGCTTCAAATAGAAAAAAATTCAACATTTAATGAAAAGATCAAATCCTTGTTTATATTTTTTTAAAAAATAAAGAGACTTTAGAATATTTTTAAATAGGTGGATTATTTAGTAATAAATTTTTGATCAAATGTTTTTCTGATGCCCTTGACAAGAATTAAAAAATAATCTTATTTTTTACAAAATGTAATATTTTTATTACAAAATTAATCGCAATATGCTTTTGACCCCTTTTTATAAATATTTGCTATATTATGAATTATAAAAAATAATTCTTGGGGAATAAAAAGTATATATGAAAATTTTTTTATTCCAACTTTCTAATCCTATAAATTTTCTAAGAAATTGTATTAATTTTTCTTTTATAAGATACAAGGCTTTTTTAAAATTTGATAGATCTTTGTGCTTGCCTGTAAAATTGGAAACCATAGTTCCTAAAATTATAAGATCTCTCGTCAGGGGATGTATTAATTTATATAAATATAATTTTTTTCATATCCTTGAATTTTTTATTATTTATTTTTAAGCTTTTCTCAAATCCAAAAATTAAGGACTAATCTCAAAAAAAAAAAAAACTTTTATAAAAATAATAAATAAAAGAAGAAATACTCGAATGATAAATAAAGGGTTAAATCATGGATTGGTTGTGTACCAATTATTAATCACAGATTCTGTAATTTTTATTCATTATTAGTAATATTTGTGTCGGGTTCTACAAACTCTTGTGAAATACCGGGGCATACCACTAACTGTCTAGTTTTATGGAAATTCAAAATAATCAAGAAAAATATAAGATTTAACCTAATTCTTCAAAATCCTGAAAACATATATGGCAGTAGATATTTTTTAAAAAATCTTCCCGTTCGAATGATATTATTAATAATAATAATAATATTTATTTTTTTTTCCTTCTTCTCTTTTTTTCTATTTTGATACTTTTTACTTTAATTATACTTTTTTCGAAATAAATAAAATAAAATGAATAAATATAATATTGAAATAATATTAATAACAAACTCATAAATTTTGTAAATTTTTAAAATTATCTTATCTACAAGTTGATAGAATGCCCATTTTCACATATTTAAATGAAATTTGAAAAGTCTATTCCTTTAACCAATTTCAAGAAATTAATAGTAATTTCTAAAATAATAGATATTTTATCTTTAATTTAAATAAAAAAAATCTGATCTTTTTTTGTTTGGATTTTTGGATCCAAAACAAAAAACAAGAAAAATTTTCACAATTTTTTTTTTATGAAAATTCATTTCTAGTAATTTTTACAAGTATATATACTGCACAATGTTGATTTTTTAATTTTATTTACAATCAATATAAAAATGAACCAAAATAATTACCAATTGAAGATCGAGAAAAAATAAATCATTTATTTAATTTCCAATAATTGATTGTAATACTTGGAATTTACAAATGGGTTTTTTTTTTTTCAATTATATAGGGCTAAAATAAGGAATTATTATTATTTTCTTCTTATGCTTTATTTATGAACTTTTTTTTTTTTTTATTATAATTACTAATTAAAATTAATTTTTTGTGTTTGAAACTGTTTATAATTTTATGAGAGAAATAATAGAATCTATTTTTAATTTTAATCTTTGAATTGTCAAAAATTCACTCTAATAATCAAGATTGTGTTATTAATTATTACTTTAAAATAATCAAATTAACAAGTATTTCTTTAACTTATAAAGGATTTATATCGGGGTTTTAAAAAAGGGGTTATAGAGATATTGTGAATGATCTCGTTTGATAATTTTTATTATATTTTTTTTTGTTAAACTAAATGGAAAAATTATTTCATTTTTAGATCTTTGAATAATTCAATTATATATATACAAGTTTAAAATAATTATTGTATTTTTTTTTTTTTGAAATAAAGTTGATTTTTTATTACTGAGTTATTTCAAAAACCAATGGTTTTATTTTTCAAGTATATCTTTTCTATAATTCATTCACAAAAAATACTATTTCTTATTTCTTTCAAAGTAGATAAGTTTTTTTGAAACAATTTTGAAGTATTTGAAAAATCTAACAAATGAATCAAACTTTTTTAAAAATAATAATTAATTTCTGAAAATATTATTGAAAGTAAGGTATGTTATTAGAGTAATTAGATTTTTACTTCATTTTTCAATTTCAAGATTCGATAATTTTTTTTGAATTTTGTTATTCGATTTACTAGATGGAGTAAATTTTTTGACATGGCTACTGTTATTTGAAAGATTAATGGGAAAGAATTTTCACTTCATTTTCTATATTTTTCAATAAAAGCCACAAATTAATACCTACTTTTTTAGCAAATCGATCTAGAAAAAGGAATCTATCTAGAAAATGAAGTGACAATTCTCTCCCATTGATAATTTCAAATACCAGTATTAAACTTAGAAGAAGACATTTTTTATGGTTATTAGTCCCTAAAGTTTAGCTTGAAAATTGATATGATATGATTGAATACTGAATTATCTGTTGTATTGGAACTAGAAGAAGAAAAAAGTTGGGGTTTTTAATTTGAAAAAAGGGTTTACGAGCTTAACCCCTAAAAGTCAACCACTCTTTAAACAAGAGACCTTGTTAAAGTCTGTTATCATAATAACAATTAAGTTCTATTCAAATTTTTTCAATTAAATGAAATCATCTTCATACAAATTTGAAGATAATCCCAATCAAAAAAAATTTTCGTTCTATCTTTTAAATTATCAAAAGAAAGAACAAAATGATCTAAAAAACGGAATTTAGTCAAGTTTATAACATTTAATTTGCTGATTATTAAATGAAAAAATTTTTCAAAAGAATTTTCACAAAGAAATAAAAAAACATTTAGAAATTAATAAATTTCTTTTTTTTTCTTCTAAACAATCAAAAATAAATAAATTGAACATTTTGTTAACACCTATTTAATTCCTTTTTTATTTATTTGTTGTTTATTTCAATCAAAAAAACACACAACAAGGAGTTTAAAAAACACTGTGATTTGAAGAATCAATTTCAAAAAATGAAAAGAAAACACACCTCCCTAAGAACAGAAAATTCCATTCTGATCACTAAATATCGTATTCTTGATTCTTGTCAAAACAATTTAAATTTTTTCCACAATCATTTTTTTTAAAAACAAACATCTGTTTTTTTTTTTGGTCGTTCAACAAAACAAAACTATTTTTCTCTACCTACCCAAAAAGTTTGGAATAACAAAAAATTATTTTGATTTGCTGCTTGTAGAAATTTGTGAAAAATTTTTTACTTAAATGTCTGAAGTGAATTTAAAAGAAATCAACATAATGTCGGCAAAAGAAATGCTGAACAAAACACCAAAACTCCGAAGAATTTCAACACGAGGAAAGATGGCAATCCATCCTTTTGCAAAATTAGCACAAGTCCCTTCCCAACAAATACAAGCTGGAAGACTTCTTGGTGAATCTTCAGATGATGAATCAGTAAATTTTTTTTTTTCTTTTTTTATTTTTTTTTTTTGTTTTGTTTTTGATTTATTCAAAAAATTTAAAAAAGATCTCTTAATTTATTCAACAAACCATTTCTAGAGTTAAAATTACCTTCAAATCTTTTTTTTAATTTTGATATTTTCTGTAGAAAATTTTTTTTGACTTGTACCAAAAAAAGATAACAGCCTTTTGAATAAAGTGAGGAACGAAAGTTTCAAAGTGTGTTCCTTAAACAGCCTAAAAAAAGCAAACCAAACAGTTCAAGTAACAGTTTTTAAAGCTTACGGTACTCGAATTTTGAAAAACAGCTCCTTAGTTACGAGTACTTTTTTTTTCTTTTTTCAAAAATAAAAAAAAAAACGAAAGAAAAGAAAAACAAACGCTGAACTTAAACAAAAACCCAGCTCTAGAATTTGGTTTGTTTTTTTTTATTTTGAAAGCGGATCTTTTTGTTTATAATATTATTCATTTTCAGTGCACACATTTTGACTTCGTTTTCTTAATTCTTGTTTTTTCTTTTTCTCATTTGAAAAAAAGAAAAATATTCATTACTGAAACGAAAGATTACGCTTCTGAAAAACGGATTTTAAGGTACCTCGTCCATTAGGTTTGGGTAAATTTGTCACTATTTAAAACATCGATCGCAAATAATAATTGGAACAAAATCTCTCTGAATTTATGGAGTGGATAAAATTGTTGAGAGAATTCCCAGAGATTGCTTTTTTTCATTAAGACTCAACAGTCTCCTGATTTTTTTTGTTATTGGATCTTAAAGAAATGAATAATATAAGCTATTTTCACAAAACTTTGTCGTTTTCTTTTATGTTTTAGATTTATTTTCTTTTTTAATAGCTCTATTAAGTAAATTTATAATACAAAACAAACAGAAATGCTGATACTGATTGTATTAGTACCTATTGGGAGATTCGAAATAGGCTTTATCCAAAATATCTCTGAAAAATGAAAAAAAAAAAAAAACAACTCTTTTTTTTGTACAAAACAAATTACAATTAAATTGTTATAAAAAAAAAAAGGGCAATTTGGTAGCCACCCAAATGATTTTTTAAATAATAAAATAAATAGTTCTCAGTTTTTCATTCATAGTCACACTTTTGTATAGATTAAACCTCTTCGGAAAAAATAATAACAAACTTTAAAAAAAATATAAAATAGAAAATATCTTGATTAAAATATTAAACACTATTTTTCCGAAAAAATTGCACGATCAAAAAAAAAAACTTTTGTACTCGCCACCTATTAATAAGGGCGGATTTAGGTTGTAACTAAAGAGACACTGGAAGTCAATAGGTGTTGGATTTTGTGTTAATTTGGATCTGGTTTTCCATACCCAAAAGAAATATAGCCATTTTAAAATAAAAAATGATTTTTTATTTCCATAATTCGTCATTTTAATAAATTTTTTAAACAATTAGTTACCATAAAAATGATTGATTAATGATTCTAATAACAGAAAACTGTTATATAAAAAAAAAAAAAATATTAAATATGATATAAATAAACTTTATTTCAAAAATTATTACCCACCTGAAATAATAAATTGAAAAAAAAAATCTAATCTTTCTTTTATTCAAGGACAACAAAGTATAATCTTATTAAAGTTTTACTTTTTAATTATTAGAAACACATAATACTCTGATATTTTAAAAACTCTAAAAAATAAAATCAAAACGAAAAAAAAATGAATCACAATTTTTGAAATGAGCATTACGAAATTTTTTATTACTGGAATTTCAATGTAAAAATATTAACAAGAAGAATTTTTAACTTGTCATTAAATTAATTTTAAAAGACATTAATAATCTCAATTTACTTAGTGATTATTTGTATTTTTGAAGATCTTTTTTTTTTTTTCAAATGATCTTTAGCAAAAAAAATAGTATCAAAAAAAAATAAAGAAACAGAAAGATAAAGAAAAATAAAAGAAAAAAAGCAAAACAAAACAAAAATTCGACTAAATGAAAAAAAAAATTTGAAAAAAGAACAAAAATTTGATGAAATTAGAAAAAATGATTCTGATCTCAAAATTGAGAAAATTTATTTTTTATAAGAATATATGATAAAAATCTACAAACTGCTCCCAAATACAATTATAAAGCGAGTCAACATCTTTGAAAAATAACTTTATTTATATTATAACTCCTCTGTAAATTAAAACCTTTTTTTAAACTAAATTTTTAATGAAAAGTTCAAAAATTACCACAATTTAAATCACAAAATATAAATAGTCATTTAAAAAAAAAAAAAATCTAAAAGGGATATACATTATTATTTCCCAACTCTATCCATTTTAAAAACAGAAGACGCATTTATTTTCTTTTTTTGAGTTTAATAAACTGTTAAAGAAGGAGTTGATAGTATTTATTTTGATTATTCCCAAATGTACATACACACACACACACACACACACATGTATACATTTATATATGTGTGAATTTATTTATGTATCTACCTAGATATATAATAGAGGAACTAAATCTAGAGTAATTAATATTTGATATTAAATATGAAATTTTTTTGTGCAACTCTTTATGAAATGGAGTTAGACCAAAAAATGAAACTTTCTGATTGTTAATTAATTTTTTTCTATTATTACAGATATTTTAAAAAAGTGAGTAAAAAAAGTTTTCAAAATTTTCATTATTAAAACTTTGTAAAAGTTAAAAGTTTTAACAAGTGACTCACTTTTTTAAAGTTGCTGTATAAAATTCCCAAAATATTTTTCTAATGATAAAAAATATTATTATTTATATTTAAATTATCTTATTTTTAATAACCCAATTAATCAATTTAAATAAATATTAAAAGATCACTTCAAGTGAAATTGAAGTCTCAACGGAAGAAGAATTTAGATCTGATCAAGAAATTACAGCAGAACAACAACAAAGAATGAAATTAAAATTATTTGTCAAGTATTTAGAAAAATCATCAGAAAAAACAAAATTAGCAAAAGAATTGGCTTTATATGTTTTATTTTTAATTTTTTTGTTTTGCTTTATTATATTACAACGAAATGTTGAACAAGATTGGGAAATGGATAACGGAATGCGGGATCTTTTTATCGAAAAAGAATTTCCAAGAAATTTTTCTCATGTTTTTAAAAATTTTTTTGATGTTGGATCAGTTGAAGAACTTTGGCAGGTAATTTTATTTTATTTTTATTATTTTATTTTATATATACACAGCATTTATATATGCCACCCCGAACAAGAATGGTGTGTTTTTACAAAAATTTCTTTTTTTTTTTGATTGCTAAAATAAAAATATTATTAATCTGTACTGTGTTGTCTAGGTTAAATATATTTAAAAATAAATTAAAATGTATAAATTAAAAAATTAAAAAAAAAAAATGAACAACAATTAATTCTGAAAAAGTAAATGAAAATTTTATTAACTAATTCTTAAATGGTCAAGAAAGTAAAACAACGAAATTTTGAGAAGTACAAATAAAGATAATTCCAATATGTTTTTAAAACTCGAAATTGAGATCATAAATAAAAAATGTAATTAATTATACTTGATTTAAATTTTTGGTTTAAAAAATGATTAAAAAAAAAAATAGAACTAAAAGCTATTAACAATGACATTAAGAAGACCATTTGAACAAAAAAAGACTGATTGACTCATTATGGTATTTCATAAATTTGTAAATTTTCTCATTTATTTTTTAAAGGGCGAAATAAGATTTTCTGTTTTTCTTCAAAATAATTTTTTAAATTTGATAACCAATTGTAAACAAACCAACTTTTTAAAAGTCTGTATAATAATCAACACAACTCTATCTCTTGATAAATTAAAATAATTGTTAAATTGAAGTTAACCACTTGTTCAATATTTTAATAAAATAATGTACATCAATTGTCCAAAATGACATATCTCTTATTAAGAAATTAATAAATAAAGTAACAAACTAAACTCTTTTTCAAAAATTGAGACTCACCTGAAATAATAAATTGAAAAAAAAAAAATTATCCATTAGTATTAAAGAACAATTAATAACTAAATCTGATTTGTAATTCACTTTTAAGTCATTCTAAATATATAAAAGCCTGATATATTAAAAATTAAAAAAAATAAAACCAAAAAACTAAAAAAAAGTGAGTCACAATTTTTGAAATGAGAATTACGGATTTTTTATTACTAAACTTTTCACTGAAAAAAAGTTGAACAACAAGATTTTTTATGAATAATTAAATTCATTTTCAAAGACATTACATAGTCACAATTTTCTGAGTGATTATTGGTCTTTTCGAAGATCTCTTTTTTTTTTCCACAGGATCTTTTTCAAAAAAAAAAAAAAAAAATGGATAAAAAAAAAGATATCAAAAAAAAAGAATAAGAAAAAGAAAAACAAAAATTTGAAAAAGCAAACTAAAATTTGCAAAATTAGAAAAAATGATAATGATCCAAAAATTTGAAAATTTTTTTTTGTAAAGAAAACTGGAATAAACCCTCAAAACAACTCCAATTAACATTATAAAGTGAGTTAAAAATTTTTGAAAAATAGTTTATAATTAAAATTATATTATTTAGTTTTTAAAAAATATATTTTAAAATCCAAAAGTTCTACTCTTAATGATATTATTATCTTGATTTGAATACATTTCATTTGATATAAAATAATAAAGTTCCTAAAAACACTTGATGAAAGAGGTTACAACAGGAATTGAATTTTAAAATTTTGAAATATCAAATAAATTTAAATATATTTATTATTTTTAATCTGCTTAAACCATTTTGAAATTATTTTTTTATTTTAGAAAAATAGTTTTTACCTTTATAATAATTACTAAATATTTTGAATGATCCTTTCTAAAATGATTTTAATGTATACTATTGTAAGAATTAATAATATTTAACCTAATAAAATTAAATTGAAAATTTTAAATTTGTTGAATAGGATAATACAAAAAATACCAAAATACTTTTATAAAAAAAAAAAAAAAATAATAAATAAAAAAATTAAAAAATCAAATAACCAAATAACTTTTTTATTTTTATTACCAAAAATTTTTTTATATTATTAATCTTTAGTGGGCAAAAGGACCATTAACAATAGCATTGGATGGTGACGGTGAACATCCGACCTTTTTCCACGAGACAAATGTCCAAGTTGGTGCATTAATTATCAGACAACATCGAATTGATTCTAAATTTTGTTCTGTCCCCGATAGATACCAAAAATTAGCAGGAACAGAAAATTGTTTTCAATCTTATACAGAAGCATTCAAATCAAGAAAAAAATATGGAAAGTAAAAATAATTTCTCATCTTTTTATTATCACAACACGAATTTTTATTCCCTAATTTCTCATTATTATTAATTTGTAACAAAATGTAAATTTAAAAATATAAATCTAAACGAAATTAAAAATATAAAATAATAAAGTTGGGAATACACACACGCAAGTGAAACAGGTATAGGTAATTATTGGGGAAAGTTAACAACATATTATGGAGGCGGTGGATTCATTGTATACATTAATAAAAATTCAACAGATATAGAAGGTGAATTGGAAAGTCTTGAGACAAATAATTATATTGATAAATCAACGAGAGTTGTTTTTTTTCATTTATTTTTTTTCAATCCTAATAATTGGAATTTTGGTGAACTTATTCCAGTAACTATTTTTTTTATTTTTCTTTTTCTTTGTGTTTTTTATTGAAATTTTATTATTGTTACTGACTTTTCTTTTTTCCTTGATTTTTTATTTTTATTTTTTATTTTTTATTTTTTATTTTTAATTTTTTATTTTTAATTTTATTTTTATTTGATTTTCTTTTTCTTTTTGTTTTATTTTTTATTTCATTAGTTTTTGGAATTTGGTGCAGGAGGAATGATCATGCCACGTGTTAAATTTAGAATTTTCCAACTTGATCTTTATCAAACAACAGAGGACAAAATAAGAATTATTTTTGAAATTGGACTTTTTCTTTTTTTCTGTTATTTTTCATACAAAATTTATAAAGAGGTAAATAATCAAATTTTTTATAAAAAAAAAACATAAAAACTTTTTTAATTTTTATTTTTGGTTTGTTTTGTTTTTCTTTCTCTAACCCAACAAACTCAAAAAAATTACAAATAGTATTTACTTATTTATTACCGAACCTCAAAAAAATGGGCATATTTTAATAATTTTTGGAACACCCTTGACGTTTTAAATATTGGTGTAAATTATTTTTTTTTTTTTTTTCTCATTAACTTTTTCATATATATTTTATTATTTATTTAATTTTTATTATTATTATTATATTTCTTTCATTAATCTCTATTTTTTTGTATAAAGTTATTTTGGGCTATTTTTTTCATGTTAGTTAATTATTTATTAAACAAATCAATAAATGATATTGATATTAATTCAAACGAATTTGTTAAATTGAGTTCACTTTCTGGAAAATATACGAATATTTATAATTGCATTTCTTTCAATCTTTTTATGTCAATAATCAAAATTTTTAAATATTTCAGAATGAATAGAAGAATGTCTTTATTATGGCAAACTTTAGCAAGAGTATTTTTTTTTTTTTTTTTTTTTTTTTTTTCT
This sequence comes from Anaeramoeba flamelloides, assembly GCA_027625915.1. Taxonomy (NCBI): domain Eukaryota; family Anaeramoebidae; genus Anaeramoeba; species Anaeramoeba flamelloides. The sequence goes on from JANTQA010000015.1 coordinate 12,136,104, forward strand.
CTATCTTATCCATATTTAAATCATCTCTATTATATTTATTCTTTAAAAAAAAACCATTTTTAAAAAATTTTAGGCATTTCCAAATTTAATAATGTTTTCGATCTTTTTTATAATCATATTTTTGGCCTTTTCGATAACTGGCGTTATTATCTTTGGGCCATCTTTAACAAATTTCCGAGATATCACTGCATCCCTGATTACATCATTTAGAATGGCGCTTGGAGAAGTGGAATATGATGAATTAAAGCAAGTTAATCGAATCCTTGGACCACTATATTTTCTCTTTTTCACATTTTTTGTGATCTATACCTTGTTGAACATGTTTCTTGCAATTTTAAATGATGCCTATGAAAAGGAACACAAACAAACTAGTAAAGACCAAATTAATAAAGCATTCATGAAACAATTCGGAAAATTCAAAGGCGCATTAAGCAAAGTCAAAAAGTTTGGAAAAAAATCACTCAATAAGGCAAAAAAATCCCCTACAATAGATTCTTCCTCAACCTCTGAACCATCAGATGACGAAAATGCAAATTCAACAAAAAAATCTCAAAATGATATAGAAATGAAAAATTTAAAAAAAAATCCAATTAACCAAACACAGCAAATGGAACACATCAAAAAGGATGCAATCCGTAAGTTAAAGCATGCTCGAAAAAAATCCGGAAAATTCCAAAAATTTAAAACTGATGACTTAGAAAATCTTATTAAGAATATTCCAGGTGCAGAAAAAATCTTTGACAATGCAATTTTAAATAATTCCGACTCCAGTGAAGAAGAAATAACTAAAATAGTGAGAACCTCTTCCTTTAAACAACAAAGACAAACAAAATTAGAAAAGGGGAAAGGAAAGGGAATGGAAAGGGAAAAGGGAAAAGAAAAAGACGATGATTTTAAAGTTAATAATTTAATACAATTATTGTCTTCTGATTCTGAAGACGATACAACTACAACTTCAGATACCGAATCCGAGGTTAATATTGTTTTATCAGAAGAAAAAGATTTTGATGATCTTGAAGAAGAAGAGCAAATAGAATTACTTTTAAATAAACACAATTCAAACAACTCACAAATTGAACGTTTACAAGAAAAAATGTTACAGATTTTAAATGCAATCGATAAATAATATTATTATATCTTTGCCTTCCATCATATTCTTTCTTTATTTTTTTAATCCTCTTCTCTTACTATTAATACTAATGCTGCTACTTCTTTAATTTTTTTTTTTTATTATTTATTAATACTATATCTTTCTTTTTGATATATATATATATATATATATATCAATTTATTCAGGTTTATTTTTTTTATAATCCCTATTTTCCTCAAATTATTTCAAATTAAAAATATTCTATTTTTTTTTTTAATTTTTTATTTTTTCTAAAGATTTGATTCTTTTCTATTTTGAAATTATTATTTTTTCATTATTTAAGATTATTTTTAACATTTATATTAAAGGATAGTTTTTAAATACTATAGCCCATAAACTTAAAAACAACACGAGAAGTTTTTTGTAGTTGAAAAAAAAAGTTATTTTCTAAATGTTATCAAAGTTTACATCTAATATTATCTTTTAATTTATAAACTATTTTCCTGTCCAATTGGTCCAGTTACATTAGATGAATTACATGTAAAAAAAGAGTTTGAATGGAAAATACTTGATCAAACGATACCTAGACTAAATTTCATTTTTTTTTAAATAGTTAAAATAATAACAATATTAAACTTTCCTGAATTTTGGAAATACTTTTAATTGATCAATATTTTTAAAGCACTAGTATTAATATAAAAGCAAAAAACGTCCATTTTATTTGTCATTTTTTTTCAATCTCCTTTTCCAAAAACCACATGAACAAAAGGCTGTCTGAAATGTAAAAATGATTACTGTTGTGGAAAAAAAGTAAAACACGGTTTTTAATTGGGAACATTACTGAAAATGAAAAGTAAAATCAATAAAAAGAAGAAACCAATTAACTTCAAATAATAACCCATTATATTATTTTCAATCAACCCAACAAATACAATTTAAATCTATTTTTTTTTCTAAATTATTGGTTTGGTTTTGGAGATCTCAAAAATAGCTAAATTTTTTGAACAAATTTTTAATAATTGATCAATCAAAGAAAAACTCATACTAAAAGATAGAATTTCAAAAACTGTTATTGTGGCGAATACTTCATTTTGTCTTTATTTATTTATTTATTCTTTTTTTCATTGATCTAACTTTGAATTTTCAGTAATGTTCACAATTAAAAACTGTGTTTTACTTTTTTTCCATGTTTCACTTTTTTTCCACAACAGTAAAATAAAATTTAATTTAAAATTTTTTTGTGTTTTTTAATGAAATCTGACCAATAAAAATTGAAAATTTAAATTAGAACTTATCTTGAAATTTCAAGGAAATTAATATTTCAAAATTTCAGGAATTTAATGAAAAATGTTGGATCTAAAATCAAAAATATAAGAAAATTAAAAGAAAATAAATTGATAATTTTTTAAGAGATTTTTCATTATTTTGATTTTTCATGAGAGAAGAAGGATTTACTTGGAAAAGAGAAAAAGAAAACAAAAGATTCTAAGAATTGAACTTTACGAAACTAATACCATCCTTGTTATTTGAAGATTGTTTCTTTTCTGTTTCTTTCATTGGTTAAAGTCTCGGCATTCTAGAAAAAATAAACACCACTTTTAATTGGAACCACAGCTTTGTTAAGATTAGATAGGCTTTTTTAACAACTGAACAGCCAAAACCTTAAATATTTTATACATTTGAAACATAAACAGATTTTTACAATTACCAATAAATTCGAATAAATTTCAAAATAGTTTTCGTTCAATTTCCATTTTTATAAATCTTCGAACTGTTTCTTATCAAACAGTTATTGAAATAGAATATTTTAAAGAACAACAAATTTTACAGAGTTTCTTAACACTTGACTTGATAAAATGCTTTATTCAAAGTTTGATCCAAATAATTCCAAAAAGGAAAATCAACAAAAAATTTCCAAAAATAAATTACAATTTATCAATATCTTTGACTTGAAGTATTTCGAAATAATTCAAAAAACAAGAAACTGATGTGTTTGTTTGTTTTTCTTGGAAATTGCCCCTCTTAACTTCCTTAAAAAGTACAATTTCAAAAAAAGTTTTTGAATAAATTCTGATTCTTCCTTCCTTTCTGAATAGAAACAAATAAAAGGATTATTTTGAATTAAACAAATCTAAAAATGAAATAAAAGTTTGTCATTAATATTATATTATTCTAACGACAAAAGAAATTCACATCCAGGCAAAAACACCAAAAAATCATTTTTTTTTTATTTTGAAAAGTTGGTATTTTCTTTTTTACTAATTTCCAAAACAAACCCTTTCAGCATTTAGGATTAAAAAGAGTTGACAAAACAAACAAACAAACAAACAAAAAAAAAAAAAACCAAAATGGAAGAAAAAAAAAATAAAACGAACATCCCGCTTTATTTCACTTTCACTCGAAAGATGATCTCACAACAAAAATTGAATTTTTGTTTAGGCTTTTTTTCAATCTTTCTTGTTGTTGTGATTTGTTCCATCTCGATGACTTTACTTTATCATTCTTCCACAATTTTTTTGAGGATAGCAGAAAGGCAGGTGGGAGAGATTGATAGCAAAATCAGTTCTAACAATTATTCGCCCAAGACCCAAATCAATATGACTGCGATTTCCGATTTGGTACCATTGGACAAGCTAATCACCAAGACCGAAAACAAAATCAATAAGAACAAAGAAAACGAAAAGGACAAAGTAAGCTTCCACAAATTGAGGAATTCGCTTGTCAAGGATTACATCAAGGAAAAAACAAAGGCGTATCTCAAAGCAGACACGCAGCAAACAAGAACCAGCCAGCCGAAAGCAAACGCCAAATTCAAGACAAATAGCGGATTCAATGCAAACCGCAAACTCAAAGCAGATCAACAAACAAAAGCAACAAACGACGAGGAAACCTTTGACAATTTACAATACGGATCGCCAAGAGTGATGAGCTGGGACTCCAAGCTGTATCCTAAAAAGTATTGTTCTGGCGATTTAGCAAACAACGACTGGACCTATGTCGGCCAAGAAGAGGAAGACAGCTGCAAAAACAACACAGCGACAGACACGAAGAATTGCCTGGACAAGTATTGCACAAGATCGAAGAAGATTGTTGTGCATATGATCGAGAGCGAAAGAGAGGAGGAAATCGGGCTGGGGAGGCTCTACAAGGAAGACGCCATGACCGCAGGCGAGATTAATTGCCAAGAGGAAGTCTTTAATGACCTGATGGTTGGCGAGGGCACCGAGGTGATCCTCAGGATCCCCCTGAACCAGGCCATCCCGTCTGTTGTGCAAGAGGCCTATTTCCAATGGAGGAAAATCAGCCACGACGAAGCGCAGGATATAGACAAAATTGAGATCCCGTTGGAGTGGGCGATCTTGAATTTGCCATTCAAGCTAACGAAAAAATTGGAAGGCACGATGGGCAAGTTCGCGCAAAGAGATGAGAACAACCAATGCTTGCTCGAGTTTTCCACGTTCCTGCCATACCTGCTAAATTATGGTAACCCCGAGTCAGATCCAGAATTTATGAGCGCGCTCTCTGGCATTGATCTCAGGGAATTTACTGACATTCTCATTTGGAACCTGAAGCCCCCAAGAAACGACTACTATCGCAAGAATGATTATGATCAGGTGCAAAAACTGATCATTGACTTCATTTCCAAACTGCTATACCGAATTGGCTTTGATCAAATATCTGTCGACTTGCCCATTTTAAGCAACATGAGGTTCTACTCCAACTTTAGTATGTTCTTGGGGATCATTTTAAATTTCATTCTCACCATTTTGGTGATCTTGTCGATTGTCTTGATCTATTCCTTGCTGCTGGTCAGCATCGAAACAAGAACATTCCAAATGGCCGTGTTTCGTACGATCGGCATGACCAAAGCTGGCCTTATCAAGTTGATTTTAAGCCAGGCCCTGGCATTCTCGTTGCCCAGCTGGGCACTTGGGCTGCTTTTTGGGCAGATAATATATCTCCAGATCGCATCCTATTTTGGCAACATTCTCGGCACAGAGATCCCCAAGATGCTGTCTGGGTCTTCGATTGGTGTTGCCACTTTTATCGGGTTCGCGATCCCAATTTTTGCGTCCATTTATCCGATCAAATTGGCATTAGAAAAGTCCCTGTATAGCTCCTTGGATATGAAAAGATCACGGATCAAGGCCGTCAAATTTAAAATAAACCGTAATTCGCAGAATCGCTATAGCGGATGGATGATCGTCATTGGGCTCAGCTTTGCAATTTTTGGGTTCTTGATTTATTATTTATTCCCCTTAGCCTTGCTTTCCTTCAACTTCAGTCTGTTGCTATATATCTTCTTCAGCTTGTTACTCTGTATGCTGTTTGGGCTAGTGCTTTTGGCATTAAATATCGAATACCCGCTCGAAAAATTGCTATCCTATGTCTTCTTGTTTGCTTCAAGTGTATCAACGAGATTTCTGATCCTGAAAAATTTAATGGCGCATCGAATTAGAAATAGAAAAACCTCGGCAATGTATTCACTGTCATTAGCCTTTATCATTTTTGCTTCGGTGCAATTCGATTTACAAATGGTGGAAATAACATACTCAATTCGGCAAGAAAAGGGTGTGCTAATGTATATAGGATTTAGCTATGACGACGATTACAATTTCGAAAAATACAAATTTCCAGATCTAAGCAACATTTTTGATTATTTGGAAAATGAAAAAAATATCGAGGATTATTCTTGGGTGTCGATAATGCTGAATGATATCATGAGCCCCGATTATGATTATCGGCTGTCAAATACGGGGAATACCTTTTCCTATTGGACAGACATTTCCACGGTGTCGCCCAATTTTTTGAACGTTACATTAAAAGATGACTTTTGGAAAACGAAAACGGATATACCCGAATTCGGTAAACTGTGGGACCCAATTGAACAGCTGTATACCGTGAGGGGGTCAAGTAGCGCGCTAATTGGATCCCTATATGAAAAAAGTTTGAATTTGGACACCGACGGTTTATTTACCCTTAATGCAGAATCAAAAAATGAGTTGATCAGATACACCTTCCAGCCTCTTGCGTTTATTGACTCTTCTCCCATCTTTATTTTTTCAAATCTGCCCAGTACAACTTACCAGGACACCATCGTTTCAAGCTCCACCTTTATTAATTTGTCACAAAACAGAATAAAATCAGTCAGCCAAATCCCACTATCGAAAATTTTACTCAAATTTAACGACAAAATCACATCAGATGAAAAAGATCAGATCAAGGAGAACTTGGACTCATTGATCGAGGAATTGGAAAGTGATATAGAAGATACAGAAATAGATGGTCTAATAGATTTCAGTGTTTGGGATTACGATGATGAAATAGAACCCTTCGATACAGCTCGTGTGATCATGTCTGCCTTTTCATCCTTCGCAATTATAATTTCCAATATAATTTGCTTTTTCGCGTTGATATCAAGTACCTATGTAAATATCTACGAATCAACAAAGGAAATCGGGATACTCAGGGCCATAGGATTAAACAGAAAACGCTTGACAAACGTATTCATTGGAGAGGCATTATTACTAGTCCTAGCAGCATCAATAATGGGATTTTTTATTGGTATAATAGTCAGTTACTCAATGTTTAAGGAAAACCAACTCTTCCTCGGCTTTGAGGTTCCTTTCCCCTTTCCATACGTGATATTCATAGTTGTGATCCTTTCCTCCTTCGTTTCTGCATTACTGGCAGCAATTTTCCCTTCAAAAAGAATACTTTCAAAAAGTATTGTAAAATTATTTAGATCAGATGATTAAATTAACTTTTGTTTTTTATTTATTTTTTTTTTTTATATTTTTTTTTTCATTTTTTTTATTTTTGAAAGAGAATTTCTATTCAAAAAAATAAATTAAGATTTAACATAAAAAATATATTTTATTTGTTTGCTTGTTGGGTTTTTAAAACTAAGTGGCCGTGAATGATGCCGTGATTAGAATAATATCTAATAAAACTTTTATTCTTCATTTTTATTGAAAAAAATTAAAAGTGATTTACAATTATTTCTAACTTTGATTAATAATAATTAGAAAAAAAATTGTTGTCTGAACCATTTATTTTTAATTTTTTGTTTATTTTTAAAGAAAAATATTTGTAATGAAATTATCGTTACCTTCAAAAATTTAACAAATTTGGTCAATTTCTATATTTAGGTTTTCAGGAATGAATAATAATAACCAGATAATTCTCAATAACAAATTTAACGACAAAATTAAAAATAATTTTGATACATGAAATTTCCTCTTTTTTAAAAAATAGAGAAAATGTTTACGTTTTGAAATCTATTACTTTTTCAATCTTCAAAAAAACAAAAATAACTTTGTTTTTTTATTCATTGATTCTTAATTAAACCATTCGAATTTTTTTGATCAATAGTTTTGAATATCTACCCCTACTACCCAAAAAAAACACTAATAATGGAAAAATGATCAAATACCTTTCATTAAAACAATTAAAAAAACTAAATGAAAAAACTAAAAATAAATAAAGTTACAATTTAACTTTTTTTTGAAAACATTTTTTGCCAAAATCATTCAATTAAAAGTTGAAATTAAGAATATTTTTAGATACTCTATCTTGTTTTAACTCATTTACTAAAACAAATTCTAAATTATGGGAATTTTATTTTCACAAAAGGGACTAATTTGGTCCTCAAATGTTTTTTTTTAGTTTTAAATGGTAAAATTAAAAAAAAGTTGTACTAAAAGGATAAACTCTCTGAAAAGCCATTCTAATTTAATATATTAACTTATTCTTTGATTTCAAAATTTTCTCAACCCCAATTTTTCAAAAAAAAATAAAAAAAGTGTTTAGTAATTTCAAAAAATATTTTTGATATTCAAAAGTTGAGAGTGTTTTTATTCTATAAAAAATTATCACAGTGGTTAATTGAATCAAGTTATGAACTTAATTTCGAAAAATATTAATCATAAAAAAATAGTGCTTAATTTTATTAAGGACATATATAAACTCCTCATAAAATAAAAGGGCACAGAAAATTTTAAGAATAATTCATTATTGAATCAAATTAATAGTAGTGTCATTTCAGAATCTAAGAAACTCTTTAAAAAATAAAATAGAACCTAACCGAAAATTTAAAATCCATTGAAACAAATCTGTAAAATTTAAAATTAAATATTTTTAAAATTGATTTTCCCTTTTATTTGAAATTAGAAATCTCGTTTTGTGAATTGTATAGAAAAAAAAAAATATAAAACTAATAAAAACCATTCAACAATGATAATTGCTAAATAGTTCTTTAGATTTTATTGATAACTCTTTAATCTTCAAACTTTCGGTCTTTAAGGTTTCATTTTTAATATAAAACTGCTTTTCATATGGTATTTTGTTTGTATTGTTTTTTTTTTTTTTTTTTTTTCTTTTTTCTTTGTTATATAAATCAATCCAATATTGGTCTTTCTTAATTCCTATATCTATTTTATTCGGAATCTAACTTATAATTTTTCCATTTTTATATTTTTAGATTATTTCCAAATTTTTTTATTCTTTGCTTATTTTTTCATTTTCCAACTGTTCGTAATCCATAAATAAAAAAACAAAAAATTCAAAAATGAATAATTAAAATGAAAATCACCAATAAGTAATTCTCTTATTACCAATCAAATTCAATAGTATTTATGATTTGAGAGATGTACCCTTTTGTTTGAAAAAGAGTTTATATATATATATTTACCATTTTGTGAAAATCTCCCAATGGATAATTAAAAATATCTTTTTGTTGAATACTTTTACTATTAATAACTAAAAAGGGGTTAATTTAATCTCAATTAAATAATTTTTTCATTTTTTCACAAAAAAAAATTTTTGGAAAAAAAATTATTTTTCTTTTCCTAAAATTGAAAAAATAACTTGTAATTTTTTTAATTTTTTACAGTATTTTCTCTATTAAATATAAATGCATTTTTTCTGAAAAAAAAAATATCAAAATCATATCACAAAAATGATATTTTTCTCAATATAACCCTAAAAATTAGAAGTGATTTTTAGTATAGAATATTCTGAAATCTCAAAAAAAAAAAAAAAAAAAAAAAACACAATATTATTAAAAAACAAAATTCAAATAATAATAATTTATGTATAGATAGAAAGAAATATAGATATGTAAATGTATATGTATATATATATAAGGATACATGTAAACATAATTATTACATATATTTTCCTTTTACATTAAAATTTTTTTATTTTTTAATATTTCAAAAAAAAAAAAATTATTTTTCAGATTTGAAATTATTAAATAAATAAAAGTTTTAATAAATTGATTATTTTAAATGATATTGTTTCAAAAAAATAAATAAATAAATAAACTCGTATTATTAGTAAGAAAAACATAAACCACCAAAGTATTTATATTTATATTTATTTATTTTTTTTAATTTAACATTCATTTATATAATACAATATATTATATTATATGTTTGTTAATATTTTCAATTGAATTATTTTCATTAAGGGGTGTTTTTGGATCATTGATTGTTAGCTCAAAATTCTGTAAATCTAATAAAGTTGTTTTCCGATGAGTAGTTTCAAAAGTATTAAAATCAAATTCAATAATTTCAAGAGGAGCATTTTGAGACGAAGATTTTTCTTCAAAATCTTTACTATTCTCAGTTGTATTCCCATTCCCATTTTCATTATTTTCGATATTAATATAATTGTCATTTTCGAGTTCTTTATTCGTATTACTAATAAAATTATCATTTTTATTATTAAATTGAGAAGAATTCTCTTTTGATTGTATATAACCATCATTATTTTCCGGATATTGTTTATTTAAATTAGATTGGGATTGTGTTGAAAAATGATTATTTTTTTGATCATGGGAATTTCTATTAGGAAAAGGTGTTAAAATGTGTTGTTTTTTGTTTTTATCATTATTTTTGATTGGGTATTTTTTCTGATTATTTATAATATCAGAATCCACAAACATATTATTTGGTTTGTGGCGTTGGCGTTGTTGTTGCTGTTGTTGTTTTAAATGTTGATTCTGTTGTTCTTTTAACAAATTATTTGTCATTTTTTTCTTTTTTAAAATCGAATAGCCAATGTTTTTTTCTTTTTCCGTTTTGGTCTTTTCCATTTCTAATAAATCCAAATGTTGCTTTTGATAAAATTTTAAATTTTTGACAAAATCAATAATTAAATTTAAATGTTTTTTTTCCATTATGGAAAAATTTATTTCAACATTTTGTTCTAAATTGTCATTTGTTTCCACACAAACATATTGATCAAATTTTTCACAAATTATTTGATAAACCATTTCTTTTTCATCATTCTTTAATTTGGAAAGATCTAATAATAAATTTGAAATTTTTTCTTTATTATTGTTATTTTTTTTTTTATTATTATTATCGTCTTTTTTAATAATAATATTATTATTATTATTATTATTATTATTATTATTTTGTTGATTATTATTAGTATTCTTCTCATTCTTGTTCTGGATTTCCTTTCCCCATTTCTCCCTTTTTAGTAATTTTTGATCATTTTTACTAATTTTTGAAGCATTTTCAATTTTGAAAGAAAGGGGGTTATTGGTTGCAGGAAAAGATGAGTTAAAAGAAAACATTTTAAATTTGTTATGTGTTGCTTGGTGCAAGAGGCATAATAAGCTTATGGACAGTTTTTGGGAAAGCTTTAATCCTTCTTTAATATCTTTTAAATATTTTTTAGTTTCAGGATTTAATTTTAAAAAATGTTTTAAGTTTTTTTTTGTTTTTTTTGGGTTTTTTTGAAAAAAGTATTTATATTCATGATTAATTGGATTTCCTTTTTTAAGTTTTATTTCTTTTTGAAAATTCCTCTTCATCTCCATATTGTTCTTGCTATTTATGTCATTGTTAGTGGTGATGTTTTTCTGATTTGAATTATTTTTTTTAAAATTTTTAGAATTTTTATTTGGTTGTTTTGTGAATTGTGTGTTTGTTTTAATATTGAATGGCATCGATTGCTTTTGTTGGTCCTTATGATTATGGGTATGGGTATGAGTATGATTATGATTGTGGTTCTGATTCTGGTTATGATCCATTAATTCTATTTTGTTGGGTTTATTATCCGCCGTGTTTGTTTTATTATTTCTAATTATGGTCGAGCTATTGTTTTTCTTAATTATTTGAATGTTTTGTGGATTATTTTTATATAATGTTTGAATTTTCTGGAAAGTAGGAATTTTTGAATTTAATGGTAATGGATTTTTTCTAATTTCAACAATTTTTGGTAAAAAATTTGTGTGGTTATTAAAAGTATTTGTTTTTGGATAATTTAAAATTGGTAAATTATAATTTATATTATGAATGTTTTGATTATTTGTTTGCATAATGTTTGTAATTGGTGAATTATGATTTATAGTATTATAATTATAGTTCAAATTATGATTTAAATTATGATTTAAATAATTATTATAATTTTGATTTTTGAGATTATTATAATTGTTGTTACTATTGTTATTGTAGATTGTTTTGTTGGGTGTATTGCCCCCGTTGTTCTGAGTCGTACTAGTTTTTTTATTATTGGTATTTTGATGATTGTTGTTAGCGTGGTTATTATTATAATTAATTGCCGATATATTATTAATATGATTAAAATTGAATGATTTTTTTTCTTTTTCATTTTCATATTTTTTTAAATTTTCATTTATTTGTTTGTTTATTATTTTTCTTTTTTTTTTAAATGAATCAAGATTATTATTGGCTTTATTTTTTAAAATTGATCGTTTTCTAGAATTTTCTTGCAATAATAAACTGTATTTCTCTTCATCATTATTTCTATTTTGGATGTTTTTTTTCTTATTCTTATTATTAATGTTATTCCTATTCTTCTTCTTATTGTTGTTATTGTTTTTATTTTTGTTATTATTCTTCTTATTATTATTCTTCTTAGTATTATTCCCATTCTTGTCCTTATCCTGATCCTTATTCTCAGTATTATTCTTTGAAAGTAAATTGTTTAACTTTTGGGGTTTGTTTTTCTTTTTTGTTCTTTTTTTCTTTTTTAACGATTGAGAATCAGAACTTATTAACTCAGAAGAACTAACATTTGTGGAATAAGAAGAAACAGAATCAAACGAATTACTTTCTTCAGATGATGAAAAGGATGACAAGAGAGAATAAGTTAATGACAACGACGACGACGACGACGACGACGATGATGAAGATGAAAAGGATGAAGACGAGAAGGAAAATGATTTGGCTTGGTTTTGCATTTTTTGATTGCCTTGTCTACCTTTGAGTTTATTATTTGTTGTTTTTTCTTTTGAAAATAAATTTTTATTAAAGCTAGTCCCATGTAATTGAAAGATATATCTCGCAAGATCTTTTTCAAAATTCTTCCAATCATTTTCAAACTGTTTTGAGAGTTTTTCTGCAATTTGATAGTATAAACTAAAAGGTTCATTAAATTGCTTACAATTTTGAAACATTAAACGAAAGTCGTTGCTAAATTGGGAATAATCATCATAATATTGGTTTGTGTCCAATTTCAGTTTAATTGAGGAAAGATCCATTGGCTTTTTAATGACAGTTTTGTACACTGGGAATTGTTCGAGATCAACCGGCTCAACAAAGGGCCAACAATCAGGGTGTGCATTATATTTCATCCAAAATAAATTTAGTTGCTGATTAGCATCTTTTTGAATTGCATCTTTTTTTTTGGAACTTATTTTGGTTTGATCATTTCTTTCTTGTTGCTTTTTGTTACCATTTTTCTTTTTCTTTTGATTTTTTATTTTTGAGTTTTGTTTATTTTTGTGATTCTTTCTTTCTCTGCTTCTCTTTTTCAAATTACTACTCTTTTTCTGTGTTGTTGTTGTTGTTGTTGTTTTTTTTTTTTCTTTACTCGTTTTTCTTTTTAAGATTTTGTTTTGATTGTTATTTGATGGTTGATTCTTTGGAAAAGGTTTTGTTTTTTTTTTTCTGTGAAAACCTTGATTCGAAATTAATTGTTCTATGTTGGTTTTTAGGTTTTGTTTTTTATTCATTCCCTTTCTTGTTTTTTTGTTTTTCAATTCTGAATTTGAGATTTGTTTTTTTTTTTCGATTAGTAATCCTGGGATTTTTTTTTCTTTAATTTGGAAATACGAGGCAAGACTTGTTGGGTTTTTTTTAGAATAAGGTTGCTTTTGAACACTGATCCAAGAAGAAAGAATAAATTTTTTTGTGAGAAAAAAAGAAACCAGCCTTGTATTCAAATCCAAACAACAAAAAAAAATAAAAAATTAAATATAAAGTTTTTCCAAATAATTAGTGACTGACCCCTTTTCGGTAGAAATTTGAAACTGATTTGTTTTAAAAACTTTTAATTTGTTCCTCTCATTTTTACATTTCATTTTAAAAAGATAAATGTGTGTCTGAATTCCCTTTTCAAAATTTAATTTTTTTTTAGCTTCAAGAAATTATCTTTTTCTTTGATAACTCGAAATTGTAATTTATCATTTTTAAGGAAGTTAATAGAATACTTAGATTTACATGTGCACAATTAAACCCGATTAACAAACTCTTTTATTCACTTTAAAGTAAAGAATTATCATTTTTTAAGATGTTCATTTTTTCCAATTAATTTTTTAAATTAAAAGATTTGATTTTTTTTTGATTTGAATTTTTCCGATCAAAAGAAAAAAAATGAATATAATGATAAACTTTTTTAATATTATGAAAGCTCACTTTAGGTAATTTCAGATATTTTTTTCAGAAAAAATACAATTCAAATTTTGTATTATTTTAAAAATAAAACAAGTATAAATCAAATATTTAAACTTTTCAGAAAAAGTTGTTTATTTATTTTTATTTCCAAATAATTTTTTTTCGATGTATCTTGAAATTTAAAAGATTAAGAAATATTATTTTTTTTCAATTATTTATAGTAAAACTAATGAACAAACTGTTTTTTTAAATCTGTTATTTGATAATATTTTTAAATTTTTATTGTTTTTATAATTATTTATTTAATAGATTTTTTGTTTAAAAAAACTATTTAAAAATTTGTGAAATAATATTATGGTCTATTGATACATTTAATCTTTGGTCCATTACTAATCCACTAAAAAAAAAAAATAGAATTGGGTTATTAATTCTTGATTAAAAATAATCAAATTAATAATTATTTCGTTTGGATAATCGTTGAATTTTCCAGGTTTTAAAAAAATATTTTTGGGATAATTTTTAATTTGATTGTTTGTTTTTTTTTTCTCATATTTTTTAGTTAAAAAAAGAGAAAAAATTTATTGGGAATCTATTTTTATTAAATAAATGATATTATTTCCAATATTAAAATGATTATTGTATTATTTTTGAATTAAGTTGATTTTGTATATAAAGTTTATTTTTAAAAATTGTGGTTTTTTATTATTAACATACAACTTTGTACACTTCCTTCATAGAAAATATGAGTTCTTTTTACTAACCACAGATAATTTTTTTTTTGAAATAATTTAAAAATATGACAACATTAATCTGGATTGAAGAATTGAGAGTTTACAAAAGTTTGGCATTTTTTTGTAATTTTTTTTTTTTTTTTTTTTTTTTTAAGTGCTTTTGAATTGGTAGATTCGATTATACACATCTAGGTTACTGTTTTCTACTAGTATTTTGCTAACTTCTAGAATAAGTTTTAAATTGGTTGAAACTTTTCATAAATATATATTTATTTTGTTTCAAATATTTCAACATATTTACAAATATTGTAAAATAAAAAAAAATTTTATTAAAATTATATTAAATAATACTTTTTCTGATTTTTTCCCCAAAAAATTACAATTTAATCTCTCGATATCTTCATAATTATTTTGTAAAATTGATTTCAATAGTAGTATTCCTTGTTTATGTATTTTAATAAACATGTTTAAATATTTCTTTTTTTATTACTAGTAATTCAATATTTCGAGATAGGATTATTTTTTCATTTCGGGTTGGATTCTTCAATATAAACTATATTTCAAAAATTTGGACATGATTTAAACAGAGGAAAGAATAACAATACCACATTTTAAATTCAATTTGGAAAGAATTTTGATTTTACAAACTATTTCTTTTCTGTCTTTTTTGTTTTGTTTTCAATTCCTTTTTTCCATGTTAGGTAATCTATTTCGTTTGATCTGTAAAATTTTTTTCAATGATTGTTGATAGAAGGTTAGTGTTGAATTTGTTAAATGGGAAAAAAAACATACAATTGGTTGATGATGATTTATCATTTGATCGATCAACAATTGTTGGTGAAATTTCAACAAATTTACAAATACATTTTTTTAGGAGCTCGTTTCATTATTTTTGGAAACACCAATTTTTATTTTTGAGTTTTATATTTTTTTTCTTTTATTTGGATTAAAATAATTACTTATTAAAACATTAATACCTGGTAACTCAAATGTGGTTTTATATTAGGTTTGGAAAAATGCAATAAATTTAGGTTTTATTTTGCCTATTTTTGATTTTTGGTGTAGCTAAAATTTTGGAATGGGGTTTATATTAGTTATATTACCAATGGGTATTTCTCAAAAAAAATGGGCTTTTTTTAAAATAATATTTTCTTTTGATGTATCCTGGTTTGTAAATTGTATCTGTAAAATTAATATGATGGTTAATTTTAATTTTACCAGAATATTTTTTTCGTATTTCAAAATATATTCATCAAAATATTTGCAAAAAAATGAAAAAAATAAAAACAAACACTTTTTTTTGGAGAAAACAAGGTAGGACTAATTTAAATAAAATAGGCAAAATCTGAAAGGTGCCTATATGAGTTTTTAAAATATAATATACGGTTTTGATATTTTTATTTCTTTTTCAAAATTTATCAGGATAAAATTTCTTTGAGAAAAAGATTTTACGTATCAAAAAAAAATAAATAAATAATTCACCAATGTATAACCTGAAAAATATCAGAATAATTTGGTGATTAGAAAAATTTTGATTATTTAATCAATATAATTACTTATATATATAAATAAAAACTACTTGGGTTATTAAGAACAACAAGTTGATTTGAATAACAATTTTTGAAACCAAAATATATTTATTGGGTATTTTAAATTTAGATATATTAAAATTTAAATGGGTGTATATATAAGATCCAATAGACAATTGTCTGATTTATATAAATAAATACATTTAATACAGCCAGTTCCACTTTTAAGGCACAAATTTTCAACGAAATTTAAGGCACGACAAAAAATCTCAAATTAAGGCACAAAATCTTGGATTCTAGTAAAATAAATTGTAAATAAAAAAATTACAAATTTTGTTCCTTAATTTCAAATTTTTTGGTGCCTTAAATTTCATTGAAAGTTTGTGCCATAAAAGTGGAACTGGCTGTAATATTTTTAAGAATTATATATATTTATATAGATAAATTAAATTGTATTGGAACTATTTATCAAAAAAAAAAGTTCGAATTTCGAATCGGAATTAAGAAAAATATACAGGTAAACAATTTCCTTGTAATTTGAAATTTAAAAGAAATAAAAAAAAAAAAAAAAAAAAATATTAACATTCAGTGTTTTTTGATAGTTTGGCTCAATTTAAAATAATCTGATTAGAGAATAGATTAAAAAAATTTACAAAATAGAATTTTTCAAAATTTTCTCTTAAAAATATAAAGGGTATGCAAGCGGGGTCTAAATGAGAGATATGAATTCTCACCAATTTTATTTACAATTGTAAATCATTTTTTTATTTTCAAAATTTAGAAATTGGTTAGATATTCCAAAATTTTAACAGGTAATATGATAATACTTTTAAATTCAATAAATTATAATATTAAAATAAAAAAAATCTATAAAATAATTAAAAACTTTGTGCCAAAAAAGAATACAAATAACCAATATTTACTTAAGATCAAGAATAATTAAATATTTAGGAATGAAAAATCCAAAAAAAAAAAAAAACACATACTGCCTGTTTCCAATAGTAAATGAAATTTTTTCTTTCAAGTTCAAAAATATTATATACATTATTTGTTGAAAAAATCCAAGATCCTGTAAAAAATTAATTCTGGTTTACAATCATAACCAATATAGTTATTCTTACTGTTATTTTCAAATTAAAAAAAAAATAAAATGTATCTTGGATTTTCCAAAATAAAGAGGACAAAATTAATAAAACTTATTATTATCAGGATCAATGATATCGAGAAGGTCTTGGTTTTTTTCCTTGATAAATACAATATTTGGATAAATATTTAAGAATCTGAAATAAATCTGAATTTGAAAACCAAGTATATTTAAAAGATCTTTGTTTAATCAATCGGTGATACTATTTTGAGGAATTTAGTTAATCTTCCTTATCGAACTTTGACATGAAGTTTTGATAAGGGTATATGATTTTATAATTTGGAAAAAATAGTTCAATACAAATAAAAAAAAAATAAGAACTTTTTTAAATTCAAAAAATTAATGAAAACAAAAAGTCAAATCAATTAAAAGGAGAAACAAAATAACTTCAAAGAATAATCCATTAGAATTTTTTTTCAATCAAATCAACAAAAACTATTTAAATCATTTTTCTTATCAAAACATGAATGATTTTTTTTAGATCTCTAAATAATCGATGTAATTTTTCAAAAAATATTTTTAAGAATTAGACCAATCAAAGAAAAACACCATACCTAAATATGGTATTATAAAAAATATTATTTTGGTTAATTCTCAATTTAGTTTTTATTTGTTAATTTTTTCTTTTATTAATAGATTTTACTTTTTGTTTTCGGTAACTTTTTAAATTAAAAAAGGTGATTAATCAAGAACTAGGTTTGTGATTTACTAATTTGTTTCAAGAACTTTTGATCCCGTCTCGTTTAAGTGTATAGCAAGTACACCGAAATATGCTCCAAGAGGGATTAAAAATTCATTTTTGTGTATTTTTAAATAAATAATACAGAAGAAAGTGGTAAATACCCAAACTTGTCCACCCTTATCAAGAAAAGTAAAATTGAAAAAGAAAAATTATGACCATTTTCTTGTTTAAAAAATGAAGATCAATTCAAACCTTCATAAAAAAAAACCCTAATTTTGGACGAGAGCATTTTGTATATCTTTTTTTGACTTCTTTGGTTACTTGGATTCTTCCAAAGTCTTCAGAAATCTAAAAAATTCTTATAAAGAAATTGCACCTTTCCTTTGTATATCTAACTTTTATCTCTTTATGAATTAAAGTTCCCAACAAACCTTTTCAATGTAGTGTTTACTCTATTTGGTTTGTAAGTAGAGACACCATTACCAAATATCATTAACGTTTGGGATATTTTACTGTGACAATTTTTTTTTACAACAATTGTTTCTCTCAAAACATAATAGTTTGTTTCAATTAAAGTGTATGTTGTTGTCATTGAGTTAAAGGTTTTGAAGAATTTTGTATACAACAATCTAAATGAAAACAAAATGAGCAAAAATTAGTTAGATATTTTTTAAAAAAAAGATAAATTTAATCAGTTTTTTCTTTCAAAAAAGAAAAAATTAATCTTTCTTTTTGAGGAAATGAATATTTTGGTAAATTGGATCAATACCAAATAATTTGATAATCTTTTTGTAAATATGAACCTTAACAGAAAATAACAAATAATAATTCCAAAATTTTTGTTATTTTTCTCAATTTTGATCTCTAATGTAAAAATGACAAACCCTCTAAACTTATCCCAAATATCAAAAAAAAAAGATAATAATAACTTCCTTGAACTGTCCCAGTGTTTATAAATTTCATCGAATAAATAATTTTCCTCAAAAATTTGATTTTTCAAAACCTTATTTTTCCTTTAAGTTACAATTAAAAGACAAATTTTGTAAAAAGATGTTATTTTTTTCTTTGATCTTGCTAAAGAAATATTTGATCGAATTCCCAATCAACAAATCATGATAAAAACTCATCAGGGTATGAATTTGAATTTCAAAAGTAGTCCTTAAAAAGTACTTTTCACATATTTTCTTTTTCACTTTATTTTACCAAACATTTTTAAAGTATATTTTTTTTATAGTTGTTGACCACTTCGAACACCACTAAAAAAAACTGATAAGGTTTTTTTGTTTCAAGTAAAGAGATACCGAGTCAATTATTTTAACGAAAATTAAATCGAAAAAATCGGATAAAATCTTCCATATCAAATGTCTGACAAATTCAAAAAATATGTTACTTTTTTTCGAACATCCATCTTGCCTTTGTTGAATGAGGGATCTGAAAAAACAATTTAGAATTATTTTTACCCAATTTAATGAACTCTTTCTATTTTTAGAAGTGAATTTTTCTTTTATGATATAATATATGTGTGGACTTGAAATTGTATTGAGTCAAGATCTCTTGTATTATAAAATTCTCTTTTTTTTGAAGATCGCGATATTAATTCTGACAAAACCATTTTGGTTCAGAACAAATTTGTAATTTCTCTGCCTAAAAGTCTGAGAATCAAAATCTTCAAGTTCCTCTCTGACTTTCCACTACATTTAAAAATCTGATCTATTTGATTGAAATGATATAAATATTCTTGAATAGAAAACAAAAAGTAAGAGAAGGAAGAGAGGAAAACAAATATTTTTCATCAGTAACCTTGTTTTATTCTGAATTTTCGAAAAGTTTATACATTATTTTCAGTTCCCATCAAAATCATGTAAAAAACTTGAAATTTGTCATATTTTGACTTTTCTTCAGCAAGACAAACCTTTGAAAACGATTTGTCTAATTACAACATAGAATTTCTGTTCTCATAGGACATAAAATTTGATGAGTAATTAATCCTTTTTTGTCTCTATTGAATCTAAATATAAATAGAACACTTTGTAGCTAATCTTTCAAAAGTTATTATTTTAATAATTTGTGCTTTACAAAACTGTAATCATACCAAATAATTTGAACTCATAAATAGTAAAAATTTTAAATGATTATCTTCTATTGAATTCTAAATTCCTTTCATTTCAGGTTGTTATTTCACCCAAAAAAGTTAACAAAAAAGTGTCCTACAAAGTACCAAACAAATAAATATAATACACAAATAAAAATCTGTTTCGTTGAAAACTTGAGGAGTAAATGATGGAAAAGAAAATGATCGGATATTTTTTTCCGATTTCAAATTCAAAGACAAATCCAATTTTTTCTTGAAACTTTATGGAATTTAAAACCATGGTCTAACTTGAGAGTCTTTAATCCGTTCATGAGAAAGTTATGACATGATCATCAATTTAAACGCTTTTTTTTTTTTGAGAAAAAAGTGTTTTATTTTTTTTTCTTTGCAAATTGTTACTGTTTATTGTTTTGTAAAGAATATGAAAAAATCAAAGAACAAAAAGAAAAACAAAGAAAAAATTCCTTTAACAGCTGACCAGTCGTTAAAAACTGGGTTTGTACCAAGGATGTACAACACCCAAGAAACAATTCTTCAAGCCTTAAAATTAGAGAAAAAGATGAATGAAAAAAAAAAAAAAAAAAGAAAAACAATTTAGATTTCAAAATCACAATCACAAAGCCCAAAAAAAAATGCTATAAGGTTTTTGTTTTAATTTTCTCAACCCTTTTGTTAATAAGGTAAAATTGTTGTCTTTTTTTATCTGTGTTTTTTTTTGTATTGTTTTTTGTTTTTTGTTTTGTTTTTTTGTATACTTTTCAAAAACAAAAAACCCCAAAGAAAATTCCAAAATGAAAAAACTGATTCAAAAGATCTTCAAAACTGAGAAAACTGGTATTAATTTTGTTCTATACAAAAAAAGAAAACTTCAACCAGTTTATTTGTAATTAAAATGGATGCGAGCTTTTGAAACAAAAACCAAACAAAAATCCACCAACCAATTTATTCAAAATTAGCTAACTTTGGATCACTGGCAATTAATTTCCAAACCAAAGTACTAGATCAAAAGGGTTTACAAACAAAGGATGGAACTATTTTCTTAACTCTTTTTTTTTTTTTCAGCATTTGTTCTGATCAAAAAAAGAATTTGAGAGATCTTAAAATTATAAAAAGAGAATGGATCACTTTTTTTGGCTTTTTGTTTTTCATATAGAGACTTCTTAAACCTTTGTTTCTTCAACCTTATTTTTAAAACAACACAACATTTATCATTAGTGGTGTAATTGCTGGGATTTTATTGATGGTGAATAGAGATCAGCGAAGTTCTTCTGGTGATCACCATGGGATTGGTAAACTGGGGATCAAGTGCCCAAACAATACCGATTTTAATCGCTATTCAATTGCAAACAGCTTTGGCTGTTGTTCGTTTTTTTCGTACACCTGTGGGAGATCTCCAACCTGCACAGAAAAAAGGGACTACAACTCAATTTTGTCTGGTCGATCGACTTCGTGTGATGATCAATTAGGCCTCTTGTCTTGTTCTCCTCTCAGCCCTTATGTTGAATATTTTGCCCCAAGGATCAGAGTCGGCGATGACCGCCAAAATATCAATATCTGTCGTCAATTTTGCGAAGACCTGTTCCACTCTTGCTCTTCTGCAGAATTTGATTGCTCTTTTTATAACCCATTCCCCCACCATAATTGTGGGAGTCGCGTGGATGTTATTTATTCAGATTCTTTATCGTTTTGCAAAAATGCTTTGTTTTTAAATGTTTCCTCAGATTTTGACCATTGCTTTTCTCCTGCAAAAAAACTCCATTTTTCGTATATACAGCTTTCTTTTCTTTTGGCTTTATTGTTTGGTTATTTATTCTGAAATTTCTCCGTAAATTGTTTTGAATTTTTTGAACTTCAAAAAAAAAAAAAATATTTAGATAATTTGGGGATTTTTTCTAAAGTTATTTCTACCCATTCCAACGAAATATATATCTCTATAAGATATAAGAATCTATTTGAGAGTTAAAAAAAAAATTATTTTCTTGTACAAAAAATAAGTGTGAATGTGTTTAGAATTATGGATTTTTTTTTTTTTAATTTTTTCTATTTATTCTGACATAATGTTTTATTGTTTATTGTGAAATATATAATAAAACACTATTAATTGTTAAACAATAAAAGATCATTTTTTTTTTTATATTTTCAATGTTATATTATTAAATTTCAAAATTGGTAAAATTGAATTTTTTTCATATTTTTGAAGAGTTTCTTGATTATTATCATTTGTATAAAAGTTTTTAATGTTTTTTTTTACAGATTCGGGAAGGAACAACAAAAAGATTATTTTGCGATTAGTAGTATTTTATTACTTCAATTGTAGAATATACAAAATGCTGAAATCATCAATAATAAATATTTTTAAAAATTCGTTCGAAACCCAATTTGGAATAAAAAAGTTAAGTGGAAATTTTTTACCACTTCAAAACATGTTTCTAAAGTCTAATTCCTCTCTTAATTATTTTTTTATTCAAAACCCTTGACAAAATTCCCGAATATATTCTAACATAACCTAACCAAAATTTTCAACATTCTGGATTTCGAATATGATTCAAGGGCAGATTCTAGGGAAATATACTAGACAAAAAAATATTTCCCAAAAAGGCACCTTAAAGGTAAAGTATTTTTTCAAAATTCAAATGAAATACTGCTGAGATCCGAAATTTTTTTATTATTTTTTTGATTTTGTTTCTGAAATCAATGGATACACACCAGGTAAACAATTTATTCATTTGAATCCCATTCTTTGAAATCGAAAATTCACAATTTCCAATATAAAACCAGAAAAAATAATCTATCATTTTTATTAACAACTAAGTTAATTCTTGAGATGGGTAAAGCATATTTTTCATAATATGTTGAAAAGTATTGATTTATAACAAACAATATTGTTTTTTGTAAATATTTTTTATTATGAATATTTCAATTGAAATCTTAGCCAATAAAACTAAGTGAGGTATAGGTCATTAAATAAATAAAAATTTGAACAAGGAGGAGAAAAGTTTATCACCGAAATTTAGATCTATCTGCAAAAAAATTTTTATTTAAATTTACTAACAAAGTAATTTTCTTGTTTTTAAAAAATGAAAAAAAATTGCAAAAAAAATAGTCAATTTTAAAAATTTTTAAAACAAATTGTTTGGTTTTATTCAAATAAATTTTCCTTATAACAATTTAAATCTTTTTTGGGAATAAAAAAATTGATTTTGAATTTTGGAGATAAAATTACTTAATTCACAAATATATATAAGAAAAAATTATTTTTAAAAAAATTGAATTATTTATCTTAGAACAAAAATACAATTTCTAAGTAGAATTTGTAAGCGGTTGTTTAAATTTTGTGGCTATGTCTACTCTTCTTAAAACTAGAAGTATATTTTTTCAAACATTTGAATAAATCAATTTTTTATAAAACCAATAGAATTATTACAAAATCTAAAAAAAAAACTTAACATTAATATTCCTGACAATAAAGACTTGGTATTGTGTAGTAATGATGGAAACGGTAATATAAACCAGAAAAACTTTGTAAATTGTGAGAAACAAAATGGATTTAAATGTTTTCTTTTTTGGAAAAATGTTAAAAAAAATTTGATATCACTAAAATAATTTTCTTTTCAGATCTTTATGGGTAGATCAGAATTTTTTGAAACTTGTCATCTACAAATTTTTAAAGTAGAGAATACCACCAATAACATATTTTAAAATTTTACCCTTTTTGTTGTTGGATGACTGATCCTTTAACAGAATATTTTAGGTAGAATAACTCATAAAAAAAATTTCAATTGAATACGTTCCTAAACATATAAAAGAAATAGAAGACACTTTTAATATATGTACTCCAGTCTAATTAATTTGATTTTTTGATAAATCGAACTAAAAAAACTATGTATTGTATAAAAGGAAAAATAAAAGTAATTGTTATCAGCATATATAACAACCAATGTTTGTAATAAAAGCCTTAGTAATCATTAAAACAAAAAGACTGGGTTTATAAAGGATATATCTTGGAAATTGAATTACTAGTGTAGAAATGGATTTAATTAAGAAGAACAAATTGAATGAGTTTTAAAAATTAAGGATTTAACAGAAAATTAGATCTTTTAAAACCAATTTTGAAAATGGCTTTTTATTTTTTTTATTTTCCCTTTTTTGTTCCGTACATTTTTGTTCTTGGAAAGAAAACACCAATTTATTTGAACCAAAATTAGTCTCCAATGTCAAAAGTATTTTTCAAATTCTCCTGTTTTCTTCTTTAATCCCTTCGTTACTCATTCTTTTTTTTTCATATTTTCTTCTTTAAAAAGGTTGATAAACCCAAACGTGTAAGGAAACCAAAAAAAGAAAAAAAGCCTTGGGGTAAACTTATTTCATTAACAAATGGTATTGATGATCTTGAGTTAATAAGGCCAAGATGTAAATAACTTTTTTTTTTTTTAATTTTTTTTATTTTTTTTCTGTTTCGCAAATAGAAAACAAATTTCTTATCCTTCAATAGACTTACCTTCTTTTCAAATGAAAAGTTTTTTCCAAAGCTACCAACATTTCTTTTTTTTTTCTTTTTTTTTCATTCAAACAAAAGTAGTTTTTTTTTGATTTCCCATCCTTGTTCAAGATTTCACTTTTTACACAAGCTACTCTTTTTTCTCAAATAAAAGAATTCACCAAGCAAGGCTTTTTCTCGTTTTTTGAAAATTGGTACAACATAATAAAAATACATTCTTTTTAAACCTACCTCAAAATTGACTATTTTAAAAATCTGTTTGTACCCCTAAGCGCCAAATTTTCAACACTTTTCTTTAAATGCTTTTGTTCTTAAAAAAAATATTATCTGGTTCTTCTTCAGATCACACTTCCCAATTGTTAAAAAAATCCATGAGAACAAAAAAAAGAATTGTTTTTTGCAAAATAAATCCAAAACAATGAAGAAAATTCGAATTAACTTTCGGAAAAATACCTTTTCTTGTTTAAAGTAATTGAGATCTCTTCAAAAAAAATTCTAAAATAAGAATGTTTGTAAGGAAATGAAAAAGATAAAAAGAGTGTGGATTTCAGAATTCAAAAACACCCTAGTGGTACAAGGTTTGAGAATTGAATGGATCAATATTTCAAATGTAATTTTTTCCGATTTGAATATGTAGTGCAGTTTAGGAAACTTTCTTTTTTAAATTTTCCCATTATAAGGTGCGTTGGTATTAAGTTTTTTTGTGTTTCAATTCAAATTTCAATTTGAAAGTCTCATTTTTTTTAAAAAGTTTTTAGAACAAATCAGGAAAATTAGATGAAAAGAAAAAGGAAACCAACAAAGAAGTTAAAAAAATTGGATTGTTTCAGTTTCATTTTATCTGAGATGAAAAGACAAAATAGATAAATCCTTCTTACTGATTTAATATTTTAAAAAAATATAAGATTGAAATTGCAAAAAAACAAGCTACCAATTTGGGAATTTGAATTTTTGCTTCCGAAATTGAGACACTATTTAATTTGGGAAAAAATTCTTTATTTTTTTTGGATTCTCACATTTCAGTTAATTCTCGAACTTTTGCCCATTACTGTACTTGTTTCTCTGTTTATTCCAATTTGAAACTTTTTAAAAAATTTTAAAGGGATCAAATTAAAAAAAAAAAAACCAGGGTATATTAGAAGTTTTTTTTCTGTAGAAAATGACAAATGTACAACATTGAAATATATTTTAAAAAACTAGTTGAATAGATTTTATTATTGAACAAATGTATTGTTCTCTTTTCCCTAAAAATAATCTTTTTTATTTTCATTTTTGTCTGATTTTTAAAAAAAAAATACTAACAAAGAATTTGAAAAAAAGAAATCATGAATCTCTAATTAATATGTAAAGATTAACTTTTAACATTCCATTTTTTTACTTTGATTTCAAATAAATTGCTTTTATTCTGATAAAATTCAAAAAAATTTTATATCTCTACAAAAAATCTGCTTCTAAAAAAATTTTTAAAAAATGTTACTTAAATTTCACAAAAGAATGAGTCAAACAATTTAATCAACATCATTGAAAAATTTTGGTCCTCAAATTTTTAAAACAGCCAGAATAAGAATTATTTTTAAAAAAATAAATCTATAAATTGCTATTAGTATTCATATAACAAAAAAATAAAGAATTTTTTCCCAAATTAAATATTATCTCAATTTCGGAAGTCAAAATTAAAATTCCCAATTGATTGATTGAATTAAACAAAAATATTCAAAATAGCAATAAAAACTACTAACATGTTATAACTTAACCCAGTTACATTGATAATTAGAGGTGTTGATGATAACATGGATTATCACTTTATTAACAATAAATTCACGATAATATTAAAAAAAATCGCGATTAATCTAACTTTATTGCGAAAAATCAGAAAATAGCTATAATACACAATTTTGTGATCAACAATAAAATCACGATAAAGAAAAATATTTTTTAAAATCGCCTTCCAAAAAATCCCCTGAATTTTACAAAGCCTTGAGGACTTTTACAACACTTCCACTTTAAAAATGTTAGAAAAATGTTTGAAAGGGTTGTAAAGTGTCATAAATTGTTTGAAAAGTTTTGAAAGATTCAAAGCTTTATAAAAGAAAATTATTTTTTTGAATTAAACCAAAGTTTTTCTTTTCATTTTTTTGTTTTACAAAAGTAAAATTCCATTTGAAATGAATTGTCAAATCAAACAAATAATAATCCATTTTGAAAAAAGATGAAGTCTATAAAATAGAAAATTTTTTTTTAAAAGGGGGATTACTGTTTAAAGTTATATTAACAAAATGAGGAAAGAGAAATTTCCTTGAAATATACAGTGACTGATTAAAAAAAAAACCTTTTAACATCTATTCAAGCTCTTTTTGTAAAATGAAAAGATAAGAGAAGAAGAAGAATACCAAGAAAACCAATTATACAAAAAACCTTTATATTTAGGGATTGTGCCTGTAGTTTATTGAAAAAGCTTTTGAAAAAGTTACACAACTTCTTAAAACTTGAATAGAATAAAGAAAATGATCTAACCGAATTAATACATTCTTTAAAGAACACAGGTTAAGGGTTGGAAAATTTAGAACCATTTTTATTCAGAGCAATATATAATACGACAATAGAATGATAAACGATGATTTACCTTTAT
The DNA here is from genome assembly GCA_027625915.1 of Anaeramoeba flamelloides. Classification (NCBI taxonomy): domain Eukaryota; family Anaeramoebidae; genus Anaeramoeba; species Anaeramoeba flamelloides. The sequence continues at coordinate 12,163,155 of JANTQA010000015.1, forward strand.
TTATTACTTTTGTTGATCTAAAGGATCGATCTTTATGTCAACCAAATGAAAAGAAAACAAAATGCAATTATCTTTTGATCTGATTCTTGGTTTAATTCGTTATCTTTTTTGTTTTTTTTAAAAAGAATATTTTTTTTTTCAAAGATCTATTTTTTGATCCAAACAAAAATTTTCTTTTTAAAAATATCGCTGAATTAGATCAAAAATTCGTCTACTATTTTATCACGTTTAATTTTTTATCACGATATTTCGAATTTATCACGATTTTTAGACAATTCTTGCGATTTTAAAGAATATCATGATTTGTTGTATTATCTCGATATCTAATACCGCGATTTTCAATATTATTGTGATATTTTGACAATTATCGAGATTTTCTAGAATATTGCGATTTTATTGATTATACGATTTTATGTATTATCGCGATTTTCTACAATATCGAAATTATCAATTATAGCCATTTTTTAAACTTTATCATGAATTGAAAAAGATATCGTCGAATCCACTATTAATCAAACACTGCCAACGAAGGGGTGTTTTCTTCATGTTTTTTACATACCAAACCGAACTGTCATCAAATCTTGGAATCCTCCCTTTGAAAAACTTTTTTTTTTAAAAAAAAAAGGTTGGGTTATGTTAAAACATACATCTTTTTATTTGATGTAGATTTAGCTTGTAAAAAATTATTTTATTTAAAAAAAATATTACGCCACACCCAATCAAGTATAAAACATTACTATTATTTTTATATATTAGTGAAAATTTTTAAAATTAATTACCATTATTAAAATATTACTAAATGGATTTTATATGTCCCTACGACCCAAAAAACACTAAAAATGGAAAACTGATCAAATACTTTCCATTAATACAATTAAAAAAACTAAATGAAAAAACCAAAAATAAATAAAATTTCCATTTAACTTTTTCTTATAAACATTTTTTGTTAAAATGATTGAATTCACACTTGAAATTATGTATATTTTTAGATACATTATCTTGTTTTAACTCATTTACTAAAACAAATTCTAAATTATGGGGAATTTTCTTTTCACAAAAGGCACTAATTTGTTCCTCAAATGTTTTTTTTAGTTTTAAATGGTAAAATTAAAAAAAAGTTAAACTAAAAAGATAAACTCTCTGGAAAAGCATTCTAATTTAATATATTAACTTATTCTTTGATTTCAAGCTTTTCTCAACCCCAATTTTTCAAAAAAAAATAAAAAAGTGCACAGTAATTTCAAAAAATATTTTTGATATTCAAAAGTTGAGAGTGTTTTTATTCTAAAAAAATTTATCCCAGTTGTTAATTGAATTAAGTTATAAACTTAATTTCAAAAAAATATTAATCAGAAAAAAATAGTGCTTAATTTTATTAAGGACATATTATATAATTTTATGAAATAAAAAGTTCAATTTCCAGAATACTATCCTCATCGAAAAATTTCAATTTCTATTACAACCATAATAGAAATTTATTTTTTGAAATGAACAAAGATCAAAATTGAATTTGAAAAGAAAAAAAATTATCAACCATTTTCCAGTCCAATGGACCCAGTTGCTGTGAGTGAATTACATGTGTTTAAAGGGATTGAATGGATTTTAGAAAAAAATCATTTTGGAATAAATAGAATCAAAATCATTTTTTCATATTTTTGCTTTTTTTGCACCTTTTTTTCAATTTTTTTTTGGTACGTAATTTATTTTCAAATTTTTTTTTTATGACAAGATCTCTAGTCACTTGATAAAAACTTGTTATTCTGAGTGTTATTGAAATAGTTGAAATGATTGTAAAGATTTCATATTGATTTCTATTGGAATTTTATTTGGATTTTTAAATAGGAGATCAAAATGAACATTGTTATTTTTCTCAATTGGGGCATAAGAATTTTAGTTTTTCTAATTTTTAAGAAAATCTATTGATTTATTTATTTTATTTCATACAGATACCAACAATTCTTCGTTGTTTATTATTCTACTAAATTTTCTTATTTTGTTTTTAAAGTTCAATAATAAAAAATATTTGAGATTTGAAAAAAATCTTGGGCCACTTTGACTGAAAGAAAGTTTATAAATCACAGAAACTTTAAAATATTTTTCGATCTCTCGGGTTTTAAATTATTTCAACCTGATATTTTTCCAAATTTAGGAAATTGAAAATACACCATTATGGACATTTTTTTATTAATTTGTTTTTAAATAAGAAAGATCAAAAAGATGAAATAAAATAGAAAAAATTGATCCTTTCAGAATTTTGATCCATAAAAAAAGGTTGAAACTCAAAAAGAAATTAGAAATTCTGGGTTTTGAGCATATATCAAAAAAATTAAAATTTTCCCAAAAAAAAAAAGATTAAAATATCAACTGGGAAATAGTTAAGTTGAAAATTATTAGATATGAATCTAAATAAATTTTTAGAAAATTTAATAAGAAACATTTCTGGATGGAAAAGTCAAGAATATTTAAAAATTATTCAATACAAAAATAAGATTAATACAAAGTCGTATCGCAGAGTACCGTTGAATGCAGTCAAGTGTCGTCAAATGCTGTAAAGTGTCTTGGTTTTCTTAAATTCAAAAGAATAGACTAAAATCATAGATTTTACTTAATTCTTTCAAATTCTGGAAAATTTAACTAAAATTGTCGCCAAGTGTCGTCAAGTGTCGTCAAGTGTCGTCAAGTGTCGTCAAGTGTCGTCAAGTGTCGTCAAGTGTCGTCAAGTGTCGTAAAGTGTCTTGGTTTTCTTAATTTAAGAAATGAAAAGAAAATTTAATAGATTTTCTTTTTATTTCTAAAATTTCAAAAAAACCTAACGGCGCTTTTCCAGCATTCAAAAGAATTAAGTAAAATCCATGATTATCCAAATAAACAGAAAACTCAAGAAAACCTAATAGCACTTTTAAAGAATTTAAAAGAATTGAATTTAAACAAAGAATTTAATATTTTCTTTTGAATCCTGAAAAAGCTAACCGTTGTAAGATGAAATTAATTTCCTTTCTTCAAAATAAAAAATAAAAAAATTCAAATTTTTTTATGAAAACAACTTTTTGATTTGGGTTTGATATTTAAAACTTTTTTTTCAGATTTAGAAATTGGAAAAATTTTTTTCTAATAAAAAATATTTTGTAATAAATTTTAATCAAGAAAAAAATAAAATTCAAATTGTATAAATTTTAGACTTAACCATCAATAATTTTATAATTTCAAAAATATAATCACACAAACAAACAAAAAATCTTAAAAATACATACGAGAAAAAGAAGAAATAAATTAATTAACCAAAAGATATTTAAAAAAGTATCTAATTATAAATATTATAAATGAATTTTTTTGATTTTGTTATTCATTTATTTTGGATTAATTATTTTTTAAAACATTTTTTAATTTTTTAATCGGTTATTAAATTTTTACAATTATAAAATTTTTAAAATAAAACAAAAAACAAAAAAATAAAAATTAATATTAGATCGTGTTGGAAGAGGGAATATTTGTGCGATCTCAATTAATGATGAAAAAATATCAAAATTTCATTGTGAACTCTCAATATTCCGTGATCGAAAAAATAAAACCAAAGAAGGGGAAATAAAAACTAGTATGTGGATAAAGGATACTTCAACAAATGGGGTCTATGTCAATAGTCAAGTAAAAAATACCAATTTTCATCAATATCATTTTTCAACCAGGCTTGATAATGATTCTTTATTTTATTTTTACTAATTCACCTTTATTAATAATATTTTTTTTTTTTTTTAAAAATACTTAGCCTGTTGGTAAGAATCAAAAACGAGAACTTTTTCATTTTGACGAGATAACTTTGATCCAGCCAAAAGTTAATGGAAGCGCATTTCCCAGTAATATTTAACTTTCTTCAATATTTTGTTTAAAAACTAAAATATTTAATTAATATCTTTTATGCTCTTCATTTCAATTTTTTTTTATACATTATTTATCTAAATACAGAATATCGTTTTATAATTCATGATGTAAAGGGGAGCCCGCCATTATCTTGTGAGGTAATAAAAATTTAATTAACATTTTTTTTTATTATTTTTTTTTGTATTGACATTATTTCAACTATAAAAAAAACAAATGTATTTTTTGGTTTATTTTTTTTTTTTTTTTTATCTCTCAAAAATTTATTTTGATTTTAATCACCAAAACCGAGCCATTACAATAAAATCTGTAATCATAAAAAAATTCTAGCTTCATTCTCTTATAAAATTATTTTTGGACAACACTAACATTATTATTTTCAGATCAAATAAAATTACTAAATTAATAAAAGGGAAAAAAACTGCAAAATTATTTTGAAATATTTATAATCATTTAAATTTCACAAAAAAAAATAAATAAATAAAAGGAGAATTTTATTATTGATTTTCTCACATTTTCAACCTGAATATCTGTAAATAATAATAATTCATAATCAAGAAGTCTTCTAATATACTTTTGATGATTACGAATCGATCTTTTAATATTATCTCATCATTTTCTACTATAAAAAAATGAAAATCCAAAAAAAAAAAAAAAAATTCAAATCTTAAAAAGAGGGTAAAAACTTACGGGTTAAGAATACCCACTCTTTTTAAAAAAAAAAATCTCAAAAAGATCGTTAAATAAAAAAAATTTCTTAAAAAAGAAAAAATACAAAAACGAAATTTTTTAAAAAATCAACATTATTACAAAACAAAGATAATTTTTTTCTCCTTATGGTTCGATCTGTCACATTTTTAAACCAACAATTGAACGATAAGTAAATAAAGATAAGAAATATTTAAATAATAATGACCAATCAACATTTATCTAATTTATTGTTTTTGATTTTTTTATTAAATAATTTATTCTTTTAAATGGAATAGTCAGAATTACTGGAACATTATAAAGTGATATCACCTATTCAGGAGTAAGTAATTTCTTAAAATACTTTTCATTCCTAATTTGTTATTACTTTTTAAATTTTAATATTTATTCATTAAAATTTTAATATTTATCTATTAAAAATTTTATATTTATTCATTAAAACCAAACTAATCATTTATTACAATTAAAATAATTTTACATATTCTATTCATTCAAAAAATGTTTTACAAAAATATTTTCCAAATCAAAACAACCAATCTATTGTTTATTATAGGGGCATTTATGGAAGGATTTATTTGGGCGTTGATCTTAAAAACGATGAAAAAGTTGCAATCAAACAAGTACCTAAAAATAAATTTTATAATAACACGAAGGAAAAAATTTCGCTCAGTTCTGAAAAAATATTAAATTATAATGAAATTTTAGTTTTACAGCAATTAAAACATAAATCAATCATTGAATTAAAAAATGTAATACAAACCGATAATACAGTTTATATTATTATGGAATATTTAAGTTCTGGTGATCTATTTAATAAAATTAAAGAGAAGCAATTTTACGAAGAAAACGATGCTAGAATACTTTTTAAAAATTTAATAGAAAGTATTATATATCTCCATAATAAAAACATCGTACATAGAGATTTAAAACCAGAAAACATTTTAATTTCGAATCCAAATTCTGATACTGATATCACAATTTGTGATTTTGGCATTGCAAAAAGTATTCAGGAGGGTGAAGAAATGGAAACCAGAATCGGAACCATTCATTATCGAGCTCCAGAAACATTTACTGGCGGTGGAAAATATACTAATTCATGTGACCTTTGGTCAGCAGGCGTTATTCTTTATATACTGTAAGACTATTATTTCAAATTTTTGATTTCGAATTTGTTAACTTATTTAAACCATTTAAAAAATTATTATTATTTTATATTTTTTTTTTTATTCCATCTCTAATTAATTTTTTTTATTATTTTTAAATTATAGTTTGTCTGGAGAAATGCCATTTCATGTAATTATTTGAATTTTTTTTATATTTAATATTGTGCTTATTACAATTTTTTTGTAGAAATATCGAAAATTAAATATTTTGTCCCTATATTAGTAGATTGATATTAAAAGAATAATCTTCTACCCACAGCCAAAAATAATCCAGAAAATCATCTTTAGGTAAATATAATTAAGTTAACTTGATGTTAATTTTGCGAAGAATCGATTTAAAATCAATGTTACCTTTCCCATTTTAGGAACAGTTTTTTTCAATAGTAAAGCTTAAATTGAATCTCAATAACTTCTTCTTTCTCCAATAGATTACATCTTCGGAGTGGTAATATAAAATAAAATATAATAAATCTAGATCAATATTCCAAAATTTTCCCAGTGATAATAAGACGAGAAACTCAAATTAAAATCTTCATGTTTTCCAACCAAAAATATAATAGCAAATAAATGTGAAATATCTAGAATCACTTTTTTGATCTCTTCTCAAAATTTATTGACTCTTCAAGTTCAAAATTAAAGGGAAAATTATACAGTCATTTAAATCCATTTTTTAGAAAAAATTCAAAAAAATCCCATTATTATTATTACAGCTGTTTTAAAAAAGTTCGGAATAAAAGTTTTTAAATTCGTACTTCAAACTGACTAATTCACCTGTTTTGAGCAGTTTGGATAAAACATTCGAAATTATTTTACAAGTATTTTTTTAAAACAGCTTTAGTGTTGTTTTTGCTGCTGTTGTTGTTGTTGTTGTTGTCTTGTTCGTCGCAGTATAGAACATATACATCTTTAAACTTAAAAATAATTGATTTTAAAATCAAGAGCAATAATATTATAAGATATGACCAATAAGACATATGAAAATAGATAAACTCCAATTCAAAATTTTTAACACACCAAAATTCAATTTTTGAAAAAAAAAATCTTATTTAATCAATTCAAGAAGAAATACCAAATTAGAACCATTCGATAATTGAAATGTTAACAATTGTTTATAAATTACAATACCCACAAAACAAAAAATAAATAATTATCAATACTCATAAATCATCGATGTATTAAAAATTTTTTCGAGAACAAAAAAAAATTCAAAGGTAAATTTGTTTAAATTCTAATAGGGATATTAATAAATCAAATAGCCAGATACTACCAACTAATTTTTTGGGTTCTTCGATTTGAAAGAACCCAACTTTAACCTAATGTCAATTGTTGAAAAAAATTTTGATCGAACGAAATAAGTTACGTAATTCAAAAAATGAAAATGAAAACAAAAAACTAAAAGATGAAAAAATAATTTCCCTATTTTTACAAAAATCAAAATTATTTCCATTTTGTAGGAAATTGAATTATTATGATTCTTTTAGCTGTTTTAACTGTGCTAAAAATTTTGAATTTTAGTTTAATTCTTTTGTGAAATTTCAAAAAAAATATTTTTTCATAATTTGATATTTAAATTTTCTCTATTTTAATAAATCCATGAACAAACCAAAAAAAAACAAAAAATAACAATATTTAAAAATAATTTTACTTTTGATATAAATATTATTTATTTTTTAACTCTTGTATAGGAAAAAAGGAATTTGGCATTACACAAACAAATAATTCGTGGTGATTTTGATTTTTCACCAGAAAGATTTACAAATATTTCTAAAGCAGCAAAAAATTTAATTCGAAGATTAATTCGAATAGAACCTGAACTAAGATTAACAGCCAAACAAACACTTGAGCACCCTTGGGTTATTGAAAAACCGGAATTAATTGAATATGAAAATGATGGTCTTGTAGAATTTATTTATTAATTATAATTTTTTACATTTTTATCTTTATTTTTATTTTCATTTTTATATTTTTATTTATACTTAACACTTTCTTTAATCTTGTGCGATTAATTTTTTTTTTAAAAAAAAAAATAAAAATAATCACTTTTTAGTTAAATTTTGTTTTATTTTTTCTCTTTTTTGGATTTTTATAATTACTTTTATAATTCTTCATTCAAAGGAAAAGATAGAAATATTTAATATATTTCATCCCGGAAAGGGTTGACGCATTTTCGAAAGTATTACCTTTTCCACAATTTAAAAAATATCACAACCTATCAACAGAATAACTCTTAATATAAAATCTTTTGATGAATCGGTACAAAGATAAAAAGTTCAAATAAAAAATTGAAAATAAAAAAATTGTTTTTTGAATAGTTATAATTTCAAACAATTGGGCTTTTTATAAAATGATCAGAATTAAAAAATTTTGTGATAATAGATATTATATTTTATACATAGAGAAAAATGTATTTAGAATTTCTTTTTAAACATTATTAACAATAATAACAAGGTATTCTTGAATTGTAGTGAGTTAAGGTCTCTTTGCTATAAAAATCATTTTAGTTAACAGAACTTCAATCTTTAACCAATTTAAACAAAAAATCATCATTGGCATTTGGTTTCTGAACCTCCATCTAAAAATCAAATTATGTTAGGAATTAATATTTAAAAAATAAAAAAAAAAATACAAATAACTCGCAAGGAAAATTGCTTTAGTTGAAAAAGATAAGTATATATAACATGGTCTGCTCAATCATAAAATCCCATTTCTGCAACATTATTAACAGCTTAATTTTGTTATTTTTTATGATTTCCAATCTTTGTTTATCCTTTTCAGTTTGATTTGTTTTATAATTCTTAATTCCTAATTTGGGGTTGCTGTTTAATTTTTGGATCTGAGAAAATAGATGTTTTTTTAAAAAAATACTTTCCTCTAAAAGGTTCACAAATGCAATTTGTTACATTTTTTCTTTAATTTTTTTAGAGAATCGTTAAATTTCTATTCAAAGAAGTTCAAAATTTTATAACATTATTACAAGTATTTTTCTTATTTCTTAAAAACTTGAAATCTAAAAAAGTTAATTGTATTTTTCTTCATGAATTACTGAAAAGATTGAGAAATTTCAAATCCAAAATTTTGTAAAAAATTCTTTATCCCATTGAAATTTTTTTTTATGACTAGAAAAAAGTCAACATTTCCCAAAAGTTTTTAAATTTTTTTTTAAATTATTTTGAATGGAGAAAATTAATTTTCTCTTACATCCGTTAGGTTTTTGTTAATTTTTATTATGATTAATCAAATCAATCAATTATAGAGATATAAGAAATAAAAAAAAGAACCTTTGTTTTTTTTTTTAATATTAGATATTAAAGGAAAATTTCGTAAATTTTCTTCTTTCGTAAATTCAAAAAACAGTGGTTCAGCTTTCCAGAATTTAAAAGAATTGAATTTGATTTTTGATTTTTCTCTATTCTTTCTAAAATTAAAAAAAAAAAAAACCTAGGCACTCTACCGAACTTGACGACAGCCATTTTCAACATTTGACTACACTTTTAGTTAAATTTTCCAGAATTTAAAAGAATTAAGTAAAATCTATATTTTTTTGATCTATTCTTATGAATTCTGGAATACTTTTGAACTTTTTAAGTATTCACCCCCACTTTACACCACTCTACTGTATTCAAGGTACACTGGTGGCACAAATGTTAATTAATATTGTTTTAATAATGAATAATATTTTAAATATTCTTAACCTTTCCATCCAGAACTATTAATTATTAAATTTTATCTAAATTGGTTTAGATTCATATCCAATCATTTCAAACCTTATATTTCCTATTTAATATTTTAATCTTTTTTTTTTTTGGAAAATTTTAAAAGGTTGGATATTTGTGTTCGAAACCATGATTTTCTAATTTCTTATTGAGTTTCAACCTTTTTTTACAGTCAGTTTCACTTTTAAGGCACAAACTTTCAACGAAATTTAAGGCACAAAAAAATCTCAAATTAAGGCACAAAAATTTGGAATTTTTTATTTTACAATTTATTTTTACTAGAATTTGAATTTTGTGCTTTAATTTGAGATTTTTATTGTGCCTTAAATTTCGTTGAAAGTTTGTGCCCTAAAAGTGAAACTGACTGTTTAGATCCAAATTCTTACTCAGTCTAGTTTTATTTTGGTTTTATAAAATATTCTTGGAGAATGTGGATTGATTTTGAAAAATTTTGTTACTTTTTTATTTATCCAAACTTCAATTGATATCAAAATATCTTTTTGGTAAGATTAAATATAACAAATCAGTAAAATAATTGATTAGTGTAGATAGATTTGGACATTTATAAATACACTCCCTTGGCTAATACCTAAAGTTGAATCAATTTTGAAAATAAAATCCTTGATATTTCAGTAAATTATCAATTATGAATATATTTTTTGATTTTTTTTGTAAATTCTTAAATTTTGTTGAATTTTTTTGTTTTTTTTATTGATTAAAATTTTCTTAAAATTTAAACTTATTTTTTGAGAAATATGTGTGAATTTGATCCTTTATTTTTCAAATTTCTTTATTAATAATAGAACTTTAAGAAATCAATACCATATTTAAATAGGGTTTATTTTCTGTTGATTTCATCAATTTATGTAAGTTCTTCACTAAAACGTTACACAACTTCTAATTTTTAAGATTTAGATTTAACTTTTATACCTGAATTATTTTTAAAACAGTCAACTTTAATTGACAGCTGGTCTCAACATTCTTTTAAGCCAACAAATATTATGCTGGTAATAAATTTATTATTCGTTGAACTAAAATACTAGAGCACTTCATTAATTTCTGATATTTCTATAAAAATCTCTAAAAGTAAAATAATAGCTTACCTATGTATGTCATTTCCTATGACCGAAGGCTTTTTTGCTCTTTGCAAAATATTTACGTAATTTACCATTAACATTAGGAATTGGGTTCAGTAAGATGCTTGAGTTCAATCAAAAATACTTTTCCGGAGCCTTCAAACTTTTTTCGAAAAATAATATCAACAATTTGTTCACTTATCTTTGGAATTAAAAGTGAATGTTTTTAGGGGGAAGGTTGAGAAAAATTTATGACTGAAATTGCTTAAAAGAAATTAAATATGGGACTTAGTGATTAATTATCAATTAAGATAAAGTTTGTCTGGTAAAAATTAAATACAAATGAAAAATAACGAAACAAAAATCTAATATAATTCGAATTATTCTTCAAAATAAGTGAAAGAACTCATAACTAAGCATCTCTCCTATGTTCTAATCCTGAAAAAAAAAAAAGGACTAACAAAAACTAAACACTCTCTGAAAAAAGCACAAATCGAATTCTTCGACCAAATTCACAAAATAGAAATATTGTTAAAAATTTGTTTTCATTTTTGTTAATTTTAACTTCTCTCACTTGACAACAAATTCTTAAAAAACCAAATTTTTGATTAGTGAAAACATAGTTTCAATGAATGGTATGGAACACAGAAAAAATTTCCACAACAACCCTTTATTCTGGCTCACAAAATAAAAAATAAAAATAATTTTAATCTTTCTTTTTTTTAATTTCCTTTTAAATCCAAACACAAAAAGAAAACGGATCAAGCGATTCAAGTGAAGAATTTGAAGAAAACGAACCAATTGGCTCTGAAGAAGAGAGGGCATTTGATGGAGAAGAGGAAATCAAAGAAAACATTCCGCTTTATGACTACAACCGAACAAAATCTGTGAGGCATTTTTACACTGTAAAGCAGCAACCAAAGGAAGTGAATTTAACGCCGATCCCTTTGGGGAGTTCCAATTCCTTAACCTTTTCAACAGAAGAGAATTCCAATTCTTCAGTCATTTCCAATTCCAATTTAAACCAACAGCGAACAGCTTCAGCTAAGTTTCGAAAGCTGACTTTCCAAAATTTAAGATCAAAATTTCGTGCAGACAAAACAGCAAAAAACAAGAATACAAAAAATACCCCTCCTTTGTCTTCACCAAAATTGCCGTCGAATCAAAAAAAAGAAAACAAGAAAAATTCAACGGGTCTAGATGGGGACAACTCCTTGGGGGAAGCATTTTCTAATCCACAAAATAAAAAGCCAAAACTCAAGAATGAAAAAAATTTGGATTTAAAAGGAACAATCAGAAACTACACCATCGTAAGTGGAAGCGAAGAAGTTAGCATGAACAAAAACGGAAATGAAAATGAAAATGAAAATGCTAATATTAATACCACACCCATGCTCTTTAAAATTAATTTTCACACGTTGAAAAGATTAAACCTGAGTCTTAAAATATTTGCTGCTCCAAGAAAGGAGTTTTTTAATTTGGTTGAAAACTACTATCTAAATACAAGAACAAAAGTGTTGATTGCAGGAGAAATTGAAAAGGCGAATAGCGAATTGCCCGCCATGATCGAAAAAGCTTGGAAGAAATGTACACTTCGAAAAAGTTTTAATAAGATCTGTAGATGTGGAAGAACGAATTTATTTGTGAGGGACCATCCAGGAATAGAATTGGACTTTGATGTGCTAAGTTCAATTGAGAAACAATTAAATTTTATCAACCAATTTTGTAATATGAAATTACCTTTAGCAAGTTCAAATCAATCACAATCGAAATTTAAAGCGGAAATGTATTTAAATACTTTTTTAAAAAAATTTTTAATTGATTTTAATGTGAAAAAAAAAAAAATGAAGGAAAAAGTAAAAGAAAAAGAAATGAAAATCGAAAAGGAAATGGAAATGGAAATTGAAAAGGAAAAGGAAAAGGAAATCGAAATGGAAATGGAAATGAAAATGGAAAAAGAAAAAGAAAAGGAAAAAGAAAAACAAATAGAAAAACAAATAGAAAAACAACAAGAGCAAGAAATGGTAAGCATTAAAAAAGAATTAGAATTACATTTACAAATATTATTTTTTTTTGAAAGAATGATCACTACCGCTGCACAAAACACAGGGAAAGAACCAAACCAAAAATTTTTAAATCCATTTAGATCCTTTCGGAAAAGTGTTCATAAATATATCAACAAATTATCAAAGAACTATTTATTTTTAGAAAACAAACCACAAGATTTTTTATATATTTTTTCTCTACTAATGTCTTGTCCTTTATCATCAAACTGGGGTGACAAATTAATATTATTTCCAAAAAAATTCCAAAAAAAAACTTTAAATTATCTTATGAATTATCTAGAAATTTTAATTTCTCCATTATTCTTTTGGAAAAAGAATTCACAAAGATCAAATTATCGGAAATTCATTATGTTTGAAGAAGATTATATTATATTTTTAGTTCATTTCCCAATTGACATGTTAATAGAATATTTATTTAATGATAAAAATAGCCCCAATTTTAAAATAAAAAAAAATTTTCAAATTATCGAAACATTATTAAATATTTTATCAAAAGGGATTGTGGAATACAGATTATATCCCAAATTTAGATTAAAAATTGCAACATTAATTTCAACATTATCTTCTTGTTTTATTGAATATTTTTCCCCGTTAAATGATATTGTGACTGAGAATGATGATGATGATGATGATGATAATGAAAAGAAGAATAAAAATGGAGAAAAAGATAATGTTAATAATCAACAAAGAAGTGTGGAAGATGTTGAAAAAAATGCCAAACAAAGATGGAAATATATTGAAAAAATCACTTTAGGTACATTTTTAATCTTGAATCAAACTGAAAACAAATATTCTTTATTAGGATTAAAAAAATTCCCGTTTAATAAACTTAAAACGTCAATTTGCTATAAATTACTTCATTTAATTATGATTTCAAAAAGTAGCGAGTATTTAATACCTAAAAAACAAGCTTTTAAAAAAAATGGAAAAAAAACTTTCAAGACTAAAAAAGGGAAAGAAGATAAAACGAAACCAAAATTAGGAAATGAATCTGCAAAGGGAATGGTGGATTTTCAAAATCTTTGTAAAAATAGAAAAGAATGGGTAGAATTAATACAAAAGAATCCATATTTCCGAACAAATTTCATCGAAAATTTATCAAAATATTCAAAAATTGAATTATATATTCAACTATTCAAATGGATTGGTGTTAAACAAAAAAAAAGGCGATTATTATTAATTACAATTATTGAAGAAATTTTTTTTATTAGTCATCATGAAGAATTTAAACATGATTTATTTGATTCTTCTCAAAATTTATTTGAAATTTTTACAAATCATAACCCCGTGTTAATTAGTATTCTCTTTCAATTATTTTACGTCCATTATAAATTTGCAGGTGATTTTTTATTAAAACGATTCCAAAAATTAAATTTATTTACTTGGAAGCCTCAAATAGACACAGATTTAAAAATATTTTATGATTGGATGTTTTTAAAAAAAAAAAAAAAAATGTTTACAACAGATCAAATATCCATTTTAAAATTAAATATCATTAAATACTGCCTTGAACAACTCAATTTTGGTTATTGTAAAGATGGCACTGATAATTTATTTTTATTACCGGATTTACATTTAGAAATTATAATTTTAATTGCCAAATACTATATGAAAAATAAATCAAAAAATGAAAGAAATTTTTGTTGGAATATTATTTATAAATTAAAATTTTGGGATAAATGTGGCAATAGGTATATCAACAAATTAAAAATAAATGATCCTAAAGTTAAATTTATATTTGAAAAAATAAATATAAAAGAAGAAGAAAAAAAAAAGGAAAAAAATAAAAATAACAAAAAATTTGAAAGAATTATTGATAATGATGAGAATGATACCAGTAGCAGTAGTAGTCATCATAGTAAAGATGATTTTAAGAATTATCATTTTGAAAAAATTAAAGATGAATTTTTGGCTTTTATTATACAAAGTATTATCAAAATAAAAAATGAACAAGTTGTTAATTATTTTTATAATATTTTAATAAATTCTAAAGAAAATTATTGTACCTGTTTATTATTAATAAATAGAATACCACAGCTAATCAATAAGGAAAAGAAAAGAAAAAACAAAAAAAAAATCGTTAATTATGAATTTGTTTGCAAACAAATAATAAATATCATTAAACCTTTAATCAAAAACCAAAAAAATATTCTTCTGCATGGACAAAATATGTCGAAAAAAAAAAACAAAATCATGATCCTGGAATATTTTATTGATAGCCAAATAAATAACTATTCGTCTTTTACAAAAAGAAAAAAATCTTTAAAAAAATCTTTAATTAGAAAAAAAAATTATGATATTAACGAAAAGGATATTATTCAATTTTGGCTACAATTATTTCTATTGATTCCAAATTGGTATAAAGATAAGCAAATGATCATTTGTATAAATTCAATTTTTAGAAGCTTGTATGTAATTGATTCGAAATTAGAAATATTTTCCTTTTTAACAACGGTATATAACAATTTAAGATTAGAAAATTCAAAAAATAATAACAACGATAATGTATTAAAATTTTTTAGCTTGGTTGAATCGCCATTATTTATAAAAACTAAATTAACAAAAAAAAATAAAAGAATTAATTTAATTAAAAAAGTTAGTTATTATTATTATTCTATTTTATTATTTGAAACTCTATTCCGGATAAAAGATTTACAACTCTTAGGTAAATTAATAATGAATAATATAAAAGAAAAAATCACTTTAGAAAAATTAATTAAAAATTCGAAAAAGGAATTTGTCGTTACAAATTTTAAATTTTTAAAATATTGGTTAGATTTTTTTTTAAATTGTGATTCTTATCAAACAATGCAACCATTAATAACCCAATTTTTTATTTATCTATATTCTTGTCAAATCAATTCGAACAACAATAAAAATAATACTTACCAAGAAATTGAAAGGAAGAAAGTGAAGGGGAAAAAAAATGAAAATGGAAATGTGTTGAATGAAAAAAATAACAATGAAAAAGAAGAAGAAGGAGGAGGGGGGCAAAAAGAAGAAGAAAGAGAACAACAACAACAACAAAACCAACAACAAGAAGAAGAAGAAGAAGAAATCAATATTTATAATTCCTTCGGTTGGAGATTATTTTGTTCAATTGAATCAAAATATTTCAAAACTAAAAACAAGATTTATGAAAGATTCATTTTTTTAAAAAATAAAGACATAGAATTAAATAATTTAAGTCCAGGTATTTCATTAGAAAGTTATTATACTCTTCTATCAATTTTGATTGAAAAAAGTAATAAAAATAATTTCATAGATCATAAAAATCTTAAATATTTCACAGATATTGATACTAATACACATAACAAAAAACAAATACCAAAATTATTAAAAAAAATACAAAAGACAAATATATTTAACGATCTTACTTTTAATCTTTTGGAATATATTTATCAAAATAAAAACCAAAACCAAAACCAAAATGAAAATGAAAACCCAAAAAAAAAAAAAAAAAAAAAAAAAAAAGCAAAGATCTTAATTTGAATTCAAATTTAATAAAGTTAAATAAATTATTTTGGATGGAATATTATTCATTTAAATATGAAATCAACAATATTATCTTTCATTCAAAATTATTTTTTAATTTAATTGAGTTTGTAAATGAATTAAATGATATAAGATTTCAAAAAAGGGAATTTCAAAAAATTAAGAGCCATTTCCCGAACATATTAGATTTAATTAATTCAAAAAATAAACAAGTTGAAAGGCAAAGGCAAAAGCATAAGCATTCCAAAGCTAAATTAATTGGGAAAGAATTATTTGACTCATTTTATTTAACAAAAAAAAATTATTCAAGTTATTCTAAAAACATATCAAATGTTGTTTTAACCGAATTAATCCATTATTCTGAAAAGTTTACAAAGCAAAAAAATGGGCAATTAGGATTAGATATCGAGTTTCTAAGACTAATCCGAATTCTATGGGAAAGTGTGCCAAAAATGTTTTCGAGTATTTTCAAATGTATGAATTGTGGAAATTCAATTCGGTGTACCATACAAATTACAGAACCAATAATTAATGATAATATTCTCTTGAAAATGAAAAATAATCGAAAAATGGCACTTACCTATTTAAACATTACAAAAAGCCCCAATTTTGAGATGGATGATAACATTGCTAGTTCTTTATTGCAATTAGATATGTTTGTTGACGAATTAGTGGCAGGTAAAATGATTGATGATTTTGATTTTCTAAGTCAAAATGCAATTTCGTGGTTCTACCAAATCTTAAATTTTGATAACAATCCCAATGTGAGATTTGCCCCGGTACTCAAGGAGGTTAATACCAAATTATTGAGCAGGCTAGGCAAAATATACTTGCAGGGAAACCCAAACGAAATAAAAAATTTAACGGACAAATGCCTTGAGAATTCCTATTTAATATTTAGGATCTGCGATATTTATGAACCAAATTGCGATAGCGAACAAACGAGTGAATTGTATTCCCAAATTACTGAAAAGTATATGGCAACTCACAATGATCGATATTTTAAATTAATAATAAAATTTAAAATTCTCGATTGGTTAAAATTATATCCTCGAAGAGATTATATTAATCAAATGTTAAAAACAATTACTTCAACATTATCATTTGAAATTGGCAAGCAGCATTTCCCATTATACAAATTTAATTTTAATTTGATCAAATATTTTTTTGTTGAAGATTTTCCTGAAAATTTCTTTTATTTATTTGAACAAATTTTTAATATCTTTTTAAGAGGTGTTACAGATTCAAATATTATTGACATTTTTTATGAATCCCCTTTTAACTTTTTTGGCATTAATGAATATATGAAAATTTGCCAAATAATTAATGCATGCCTATACACTCAATTAAAAAATTCCAAATTAATTGGTAACACACTATTTGAAGATTTGAACGAATTAAAAATCGCCAAATTAATAACTCTATATTCGAAAATATTACAATCTCTTTTCAAAAACCCCGAAAACGAATTACTAATAGAACAAGAAAAAAAGCAACTGGGCTTCAAATTAATTTATTTATTATATGATAACTTTTTATCCAATTTTAAATTCAATTCACCCCATTTGGAAACAATATTTCGCACCTTCTGTTTTAATTTAATACAGATGAATAAAATCTTCAGATATACAATTAATTCCTTCCTTTCCACCTTTATTAAAGATTTTATTCATAAAACAGAGGATTATTATGTTTCAAATTATTCTCAATATTTCACAAAGTTTTTAAGTTTTAATAATTTGCAATATGATTTAGAGCTTTCAAAAACCTTATTAATATTATCACAAACTAGGTATTTCCAATTTTCATTATTTATTTGTTACAAACAAAATTGGATATTATTTGAAAGATCTTTTTTTCATGCAAAAAAATTGACATCATCATCTTTGAATACTACTACTACTACTACTTCTTCTAAGAATAATAATAAGAATAATGTTAGTAGTAGTAGTAGCAGTAGTAGCAGCAGCAGCAACAGTAATAATAATAATAGTAATGGTAATAATAGCAACAACAATACAATCACCACTACCAATAATAATAATAATAATAATAATAATAATAATAATAATAATAATAATAATAATAATAATAATAATAATGAAAATAATAATTCAAATAACAATAGCATTAATAGTAGTAGCAATTCAAAAATAATATTAACAAAAGAAAAATCAAATAAAAAGAATATTGCCTTAAAAGCATCAACAAAAAAATTAATTCAATTAAATCAAAATTTAAACCATTTTTATACAGTAACTGTAGAATACGTTTTAATATTATTCCATTCGAGTAATTCAAATCATTGTGAAAAATTGCTCAAACATTTCCAAGATTTAAATACATATAATTGGAAGAGATTACAAATCAAAAATTATTACTTAATAATTAGTAATTATATACAATACGCCGAAAGAGATGATTTAGCTAATTATCCCTTAAGATCTACTAATCAATACAGATCATTTACCGAAACACAATTTACACCGAATGTATATCCAAAGACCTTTGATGTCTTTGAAGACAAAATAAATTTTATTATCCAATTTTGTTTAATGGCAGCACAAATTGATAAAAAAAACTCAATACTTTCTTTCAAATATTGGCTTACGTTAATCTTGTATTTCATTAGAAAAAATACTCATTTCAGATTATCCGATGTATTCATTTGCTCTTTGTTCAAATATTTATTAACATTTTTTTTAAAATATGGGATTCAAATCTTTGATATGGTTTTTGATTTTTTTAAAGTTTGTAATAATTTTCAATTAATAAAAAAATTGTCTTTCGAGTTGAAATTTTTTATCAATGAAAATCCCATAATCTCGAGGAAATTCATACTCCCTATTTATAAATTAGATTTGCCCGTTTCCTTTAAATTGCAATTCATTGAAGAAATTATTAAAGTTCAACTATTAACAGAAAATGGATTGATAAGTATATATAATATTGTGATTGGCATTTTCCAAACGTTTGACACCAAAAACAGACAATTGGTGATGAATTATTCAATAGAAAATAATTATATTTTGCTGTTATCTTTACAATTACTTTCAAATTTTAGACAGTTGTCGGACAAAACTAATTTATTATACAAATTGATTAATGATTCGATAATTTGGTTCAACAGACTTCATTTACCCAAAAATAATGAAATTAAGTTATTTTTCTATTTGTTTACTTGGAATATTTGTTATAAACAATACTTGAAAAAAACAAACTCTTCAACGAAATCTCAATATAATGACTTGTTACAATATTTTATTACATTCCAAGAAAAATTAAACAAATTCTTAATTCAAGAGAAAAAAAATAAATCATCATCAAAATCAAAGTTACTTCTATCAGATTCAAATATAAATAATATTAATATTGTTAATCATGTCAATAATAATGTCAATGGGAAAATACAAAGTAACGAGGATGCAGCTTATAAATTGCCTTTAACTTATCATTACACATTTCAGATTTTGTCACTTTTCTTTGAAAATGTTATTGCCTATTCTTTTCGACAGAAAAATAAAAAATCATCAAACTCTAAATTAAAAAAATTAAAAAAAAAATCTTTTTCTCAATTCTCAGAACATACTCCAATATTTATTAATTTTATTAAAAAAACAAGAATTGAATTTTATTTAAATTCTTTTTCTGAATTGATATTTCTTATTTTCCAACGTGTTTTTAATAATTATGAAGAATCTAATTCTTCACAAAATCTTGAACAATTAGATATAATTGCTGATTTCTAAAATTAGAAAATTCAATTCAACGGAATGCTCTTTTTTTAATTTTTTGATTTGACACAACCTTATCTCTTCAGTATATAAATACTTTATATTAATACCATTCTATTTAAACCTGGATTTTTTTTATCTTTACATATTAAAAATTATTTTGTATTTTGTAAATTTCATAATTTCTAATTCATTGATAATCAAATACATTCCCATTCTTTTTGAATATCAATTTTTTCATTTTTTTTTTTTATAGTTATTCTTTTATATTTTGTCTTCTTTTTTGAAACTATTTTATAATTTGAATCCACAAAATAAAAAAACAAAATATAAAAAAGAATTAAAAGATATTTTTCATCTTGGAATTTGGTTAGAAAAAAAACATAAAAATTAAATGTAATTTAAAAAAAGTAGAAAAGTCATTGTAAACTCTTGATCGATTGTTTCAACTAAATAAACTGAACAATGGAGTCAAAATATGTTCTTTCAAAGCTCTCATTTTAAGTCAACTTTATTATGGTCTCGAAATATTTGAGTTGAAACAGAAAGTGATTTTGAAAGAATTGATAGATTTATCAATAAACCAGTCACAAATTTCTTACAAATTAATATCCATTCAAAACGATTAATTTATAAAACTGAAACAAAAATTGATCTATCTAGATTAAAAGTATACCAAAGACAATATAAATTGATAGAAAAATTAGATTTCTTAAATTTAAAATAATTAAAAAAAGTTCTAAATTTTGGAACACTGGAAAATGGTAATATTAATTGGTATACTGGAGGAAGTAAAATTATATGATTTAGAATTAAAAGTTTTTCGAATAACTAAATTGGAAAATTAAACTAGTTGTAAAGTTCAACAATATCTAAAAATTATAAAACAGCACAATAACAATTTCAAACAACAAAAATATGTAAACTGGAAAGCTTTAAAAACAATTCCATAATTTCTAAATTTTACTAATTGTTTAAATAGGTAATCTTATGTTCCAAGCAAAAATAAAAATAAAAATTGTGATTTATGTAAAGAAAAGTCACTATTGATATCATTGAATATTTCGATCATTTTTTATGGGATCATCTTGTAGAGTGGCGTAGAGTGCCTAGGTTTTTTTTTTTAATTTTTGGAATGTAAAGAAAATTAAATAAATTTTCTTTACATTTCAAAAAGTAAAAAAACCTAATGGCGCTTTTCCATAATTTGAAAGATTGGAGAAAAATAAAAGAGTTTACTCAATTCTTTTGAATTACGGAAAAGATAACAATATTTTTTTTTTTATTTAAGAAATAAACAGAAAATTAAATTAATTTCCGGTTTCTTTCTTAAATTAAAAAAAAAACCTAACAACACCCGACCTATAAAATAAATCGAAAAATTTGGATATCTGAATTTTATAAAAAGAAATAAAAAAATTAATAATATCTCCGATATTATTAATAAGAAGAATTCATCATATATATTATCATTAGTAAGTGATAATAAAATCTGTGATTCTTTATTGAAATTTCAAAAAAAAAGTTTAGAAATTAGGGTAGTGCCGTCGAGTGCTGTAGAGTGCCTGGGTTTTCTTAAGGTTTTCTGTTTTATTTGTTAAATCTATTGATTTTCGTTAGGTTTTTTTGAGTTTTCTATTTATTTAGAATATCAACAGATTTTCGAAATGAAATAGAAAACCTCAAAAAAACCTAGAACACTTCACCAATAAACTGAAAACCCAAGAAAACATTAACGGTGCTTTTCCACTCAAAAGAATCAAGAGAAATCTTTGATTTTACTCAATTCTTTTGAATTCTGGAAAAGCTAACAGTAGTTATTCTCAATTTAAAAAATAAAAAGAAAATTGATGAAATATTCTTTTTATTTCTCAAATTAAAAAAAAACCTAACGGCAAAGAAGATAAAAGCAATTTTCTCCATTCAACAATAAACAAAGAAACTATTTTATAATTTTAATGTGGATTGATATATTTTTTTCATATTAAACCCCAAATATAGAATCTAGAAATTGATTTACTCTTGAGTTTAAAAGTTAAACTTTATCATTGGAAAAAACAGTTTCTAGAATGGAAAAGTTATCTTTTTTGAAATTTATTCTTAGAC
The DNA here is from genome assembly GCA_027625915.1 of Anaeramoeba flamelloides. Classification (NCBI taxonomy): domain Eukaryota; family Anaeramoebidae; genus Anaeramoeba; species Anaeramoeba flamelloides. The sequence goes on from JANTQA010000015.1 coordinate 12,185,089, forward strand.
AAATTGAAAATCAAGATAGCTTAAATAGGTTTACATTAAGATGATTTTGTGAATTCTTCTTAGTTGTGATTAGAATTTTCTTTAATATCAATCTTAAAATAGGAAAAAATATACAATTTTCAAAATTTGAACCAAAAATTATGATGAATTTAAATTTTATTTTATTTAATATTAGATTTCATACAAAAAAAAAAATCGTTTTTAGTAACAGATATATAATTTAATCTTTCAAAAAGAAAAAATCCATATCCTAAAACAGTTTTTAATTTTTAATTTATCAAAGATAAAAATAAATTTTCATTTATGATAAATTCAATAAGATGTAAAAAAAGTTTTTGTTCAAATTTCCATTTTTTACAAATCTGAAAATTCTCCTTTCGAAAACTTCATTTCAAAGAACATTTCATAATCTAAATAATTTTACAATTTTCTTTATATTCAAACCAAAAATTGGATTTCTTCATCTTTATTTCAAGTTGTGTAAAAAGCATTTAAAAAATAGAAATTGAACTCATAAAATGTTCTTACATTTTATTGAATTTATCAGTATTATTTGTAAAAAATTTTCAACAAAGCTTTTAAATCATTTATTTATAATTAAAAACCAAATATTGTATTTATTCTAATTTTTTTTTTGCGTTTTAATATTTTGTCTTTATCTTATAAAATCAATTAAAAGACTTGTCAGTGTTTTTTTATATAGTTTTGCATTCTATATTTCATAATTTTTGATCTTTCAAGGTTTTTTTTTTTTAATAGCTTTTCAACTTTAGCTTTTGCTATCTTCTCTGCTGCTTCGACTCTTTTCAAATCGTCTCTTTCGTTTGTAAAAAGTTTACACCCACCCCTTTTATCTGAAAAATGTGAATACTTTTCTTTGTTTATACTTAATTGGCAAAGGTAGCACATTATTTCTCCGCAATTTGTGCAAATTACTTTGTTGCATCCTTGACTTTTAAAATAGTTTTGTTGGCAATTATTGCATGTTCTTATTAAAGCCTTAGTCATTTCTTCTTCAATATATTTCCTCATTACTTCTTCATCGTTTGTAATTTCCTTGTTATTTTCTTCGCAAGTTAGACCCGGGTGCGCTTCCTTCATACATATTAGGCATGTGTCTCTCATACATTCTGGGTTTAAGCATTCAAAAACACAGGTTTCTTCTTTATTATCGATGATCACTGCATAATTGCAATGGTGGCATTTTTTTAAATTTTCAATTCCAGCTTTATTGATTTCAGATTGTTGAACTAACCTTTCAAAAAGTGACCATGTCTTTTCTGGTACAGCTTTATTTATCATTTCAATTGAAAACCCCCCATTACATTTCTCAAAACTTGGGCACTTGATTACACCTGATCCCTTCCCAATTTCTGTTTTAACAAGACTGTGTAGGCAATTTTTGCAAAATAAATGCCCAGCTTTACAACTAACCATATTTTCAAACGAATGAGTTGTATAACAGCACCCGCAATTCATTTTTTCATCCTTTATTTGGTTCACATCATTAAATATTTTTTTTGCCAATTCTAAATCATTTTTTTCCATTTCTTCTTTATATTTTATTTGATGCGCTTTGATTTCATAACCAAGCCGTTCATCTAATACCCCTTCGATTGGCTTAATTTTATTGTCCCCTTCCAATAATTCTTTCTTTGTGGGCACACATTTTTCTAATATCGGGTAAGATGGCGTGTATCTATAACCGTTCTGCTTTAAAACTCGATCAATTGATTTGGGTTTTAATTTTAGGAATTCATTCAGGAAAATTTGCAATACTTGTTTTTTATATTTTTCACTCACAGGTTCAGTGTTGTTCATCCAATTCACCTTTAACATATCTCTTTCTCGGATGATTTTTTCCTCCCTAATTAAAACCCTTGGATATGGTTTTTGAATGATAATATCCATTATTGTATGCAATGGGTTGTCTATCATTGTTATTTGCTTTTCAAATTCAATATTTTTTTTGATTAAATTATCCAAGTATTCGAGATCAATATCTGGAACAATTTTAAGTATATCTTCTGAAAGTGTTTTTTTTGTATAAATAATAGTTTTGCCATTTTTTGTTCTATTTTGATCTGTTAATTCTTTAAGTTCATCAATAAGTCGATCAATTGCTTTCCTTTTTTTTTAGAGATTTTTTTGTATTCGAATCGAAAATGGAAATTTAGATTAGTTAAGCGAAAATATTAAAAATGTATATAGTTTTTTTTTTTTATTATATAAGAGACAAATAATTATTTTTCCGATGAGTTATAATCACTGAATTGGAATTAAACCTCATTTCAAAAATTGTGACTCACAAGGAATAATAAATTGAAAAATATATATATATATATATCCTTTAGTATCTAAGAACAACAAAAAATTATTAAATCTTATTAAAAATTCACTTTTAAATCATTCTAAATATATAAAAACCTGATAATTTAAAAACCTGGTATTTTAAAAAAATAAAATCAAAAACTTTAAAAAAAGTGAACTTTAATTTTTGAAATTACCATTATCAATTTTTCATTTTTGAACTTTCACTGAAAAAAAGTTTAACAACGAGGTTTTTTTGCTGATCATTATCTGAATTTTAAAAGATATTATATAGTCGATATTTTTTTAATGTTTATTGGTCTTTTCGAAGATCTTTTTTTTTTCACTTGATTTTCTTAAAAAGGTATCAAAAAAGAAAAAGAGAAAAAATAAGAAAAACAAAAAAAGAAAAAATTAGAAATAAAAAAAAAAAAATTTGCAAAATTAGAAAAAAAATGATTTGATAAAATTTAAAGTAATGAGATTGATCTATAAATTGAAATTTTTTGAAAAGATTAAGGGATTGAATTACACAAAACAACTTCTAATAACATTATAAAGTGAATCTTCATTTTTGGACAAGTGTTTAGATATATTATTGAATGCTTATATATATATATATATATATATATCACATGTATGTCGATTTTTTTGATTTCATTAAACACATTTTACACGCGTAAGTAGCCGTAAAATTCGTTTGTCTGATATATATATATATATATATATATATATAGATTTAATCAAAACACAAAAAAATGAGGTGAGATGATCTAATTTGTAATTAGTAAAAAAGGTAAATTTTGACCACTTTTCTTTCCCAACTAGTAATTTTTAAAAAAAAATTAATTCTTTTTCTCAGTGTTTAAAGAATTTTCAATTTTCGAAAGTTTAAACGGAAAACATATTTTGTATTGTTTTGGTGTTTTCAAAATAGAAAATCAAACTATTTTCATGGTTTTAAATGCAAAACTTCCGGCTTAAATGGGAAATCGCGAATTCCAATTGTTTTCCAAGGCTTTTCAAGGAAATCACGACCTACCTGTATATAATTGTTTTTTTTTGTTTTTTTTTTCGTTGTTTTTAAGTTTTTTGGTTGGCATTTTTTCACATCCCAGAAACGAAAAGTATAATTTCAAAAGAATTTCGAGAACTTTTTCAAAAAATAAAAAAATAAAACAATAAATGAAACGAAAAAACATGTCAAAAAAATTCGAAAAAACACGATTTTATAAGTCTTTCGTGATTTTAACACGAAAAAATGTACTACGTGTGAAATATATATATATATATATATATATATATATATATATATATATATATATATATATATATATATATATATATCGTTTAGAACCCCAGATTTGCCTAAAATTCATCAAGTTTAAAATAAAAGATTTAAAATAATATTGATGGACAAATATATTTATTTTGTTATTTATCTTAATCCAGATTTGAATTATAATGAAAAGTCGGAATAGTTCAAAGATAAAGTAGTTAATTTATGTATTTTTTTTTGATATTGATAAAAAAAAATAATAATTCATCAATTTTTTATTTTTTCTTTTTTTTCCCTTGTTGAATTTCCTTTTTATTGGGAAGATGAGTTACTAACGAAAAAAATCAAGTGGTTACCTACTAATACTAGAAGAGTAGAAACTAGTCGTATGGGTAACTTGAAAATAAAAAGAAAAGACAAAAACAAAAACTGGAACGATCAAAAAAGATTGGATCAAAAAGAAAAAAAATGGCAGCTATTAAACAACGAAGCATTCACGATTTCTTAGAAATAATTAAACGACAAAATTTTAAATAAAAGGATCGTGTCTGTTTTAATGAGTGTTCTTTATAAAAATGGACAGTTGTTTTTTTTTTGATTTTTTACCAACTTTCTTTGAAAAAAATTTTTTTTTTTGTTTTCTAACTTGCTTTTTTTTTCTTTTTAATTTTTCTTTTTGTTTTTTCAACCAATAAAAAATTGGAACCTGCTCGATTCCAAAATATATTTTTTTTCTTTATCATCTAAATTCCTAATTTACCATTAGTAATCAGAGCTGTAAGAGGATCTTTGATCACTCCCTTCAACCAATAAAAAAAAAAAAAAATTATTGAATTTTTTATATTTTTTTTTTGCATTTTTGAAATTTTAATATTATTACACTAATAGTAATTCAAAACTCAACACATTGATTTATTAATAATAATAATCAAATAATATTGCTAATTTTATGATAAAAAAAATAGATAAAAATATATTAAAGAAATATTCATTTTTTTATTCAGATAAATTTTTAATAAATATTAAATCAAGAGAAAAATGAAATTCATTTGTTTAGATCAAAATTAAAAAGTTTAATATAAATAATTTTCTAAAACATCAATTCAATCAATAGAAAATATTTTTAAAAAAAAAAATAAATTCAAAAAAATTTTATTTATTATTTTGGAATTAAATCAATAAATTACTTCTTTATTGAAAAATCAATCAACAGTAAAAAATAAAAAAAAATATAAATTAACTTTTAAATATTATTCAAAGATAAAAACAAAATCTTCAGAACTAATCATTGTGGAAAAAAAGTGAAACACCATTTTTCATTGGTAAAATTACTGAAAATGAAAAGTAAGATCAATTAAAAAAAGAATAAATAAATAAATTCAAATAAAATGAAGTATTCAGCACAATAACAGTTTTTTTAATACCATCTTTTGTTATGTGGTTTTTCATTGATTGATCAATTATTAAAAATTTGTTCAAAAATTTGACTATTTTTGGGATCTCCAAAACCACACCAACAATTTCGATATGAACATAGACTTAAATTGTATTTGTTGGATTGGTTGAAAATAATCTAATGGATTATTATTTGAAGTTAATTGGTTTCTTCTTTTTATTGATTTTACTTTTCATTTTCAGGTTCTCTTAATGTTCCCAATGAAAAATCGTGTTTCACTTTTTTTTCTGTTTCACTTTTTTTCCAAAACAGTAAATATATTTTTTTTTTTTCATTTTGTTGGTTGTAAATATTTGAAAAAAATCTTTGTGAAAATTGAATTTTTAAATCTAAATTAATCAAGATACTTGAATTTTAATTTTGATCTAAGGTCTCTTATTCAATAATATTGTTTGTTTTATGTCTAGATTTTAAAAAGTCAAAAATTAAAAAATAGTTAAAATTAAAAAAAAAATCAATTATTAATCTGCTCTCGAACTATTGGACAAATAACATAAATTAAAAAATTATTTGTTGAAAAAACTTCCAAATTTGATATTGAAGAAAATGTTGATTTTTTTTTTAAATTTAATTTAGATTTTTTTTTATTTTTTAATTATTTCTAATCAAATATATATATTGCTTTTGAATACATAACTCGGAAAATTTTTTCAAAGTAAAAAAACTTTTCTTTTTCCACAATAGAAATTTTTGATTTTTCAAAAACATTTGAGGTTGAGATCCAAATAAATTCTTCAGATACACACAAATGCTAGCCCATCCATTTTGGTCAATGTTCATACAAGCTTTTATCCACATATTCAAATAAAGTATTTTGTTTACTAAAAGAGATTGTTGATTTTTTATTTTTGCTCTATTTTAAATACCTCACTTATCACAAAACGGTAATGAAAAGTAGTATTGATTTGGGGGGTTATTAAATTGTACTAAGTTATTCGGTTCTTTTGTACTTACAACTGAGTTAAATTAAAAACTAATTGGATAAATATCAATTAGGTGTATTTATAAGTGTTTGGTAAGTGGGTTTTCAAAGAAGAACAAAAAATAGAACCCAATAAACACCAATTTTTCAAAAAAATAATCTATTTTAGTATTCAAAATACTTTATTTGAATATGTGGATAAAGGATCATAAGAGCCTTAACCAAAATGAAAGGATAGCGTGTGTAAGTATCTGAAGAATTCGTTTGGAAGGTACACCCTGAGGACACCAAAATAATTATTAAATAACGATCACATTTTTCAATTTTAGTAGGTGTTATGGTGTTCCTTGTCACTTAAGACATAGCACCATAAGCCAGAAAAATTAATTGTTTTTGAAATAAAGGTCTTTGAATTAAATTTGAAAAGATTTGAGTTAACCTTATTAAAGGTGTGAGGTTTACTTTCAGAAAACGAGAGTCAAAAATTTATGTATCGAAAAAAAAAAATACCAGAAGAAAGGTAAATAATTTTTACTTGTCATTCATTAGTAGTTTTTGGGAACATCCATAAATTTTTTCACTAATGATCATTTCATCCAAGTCTGGGAACCTGTGGAATAAGTACACTAACCAAGGGCGAAGTTTTCTATCCTTTTTTCCTTTGGCTTTTTGCTCTTTTTTCAATTCTTTTATTTGTTCAAGTGTCTTTTGATCAAGGCTAGGGATCGCCAATTGGAGATCTTGCGCTAAATTTTGGATCCTCTTTCGGTTTGTTTCTTTTCTTTTTTCTCTTTCTTTTTGAATTTCTTCTTCTTCTTTCTTAATTTCGTTTTTGTCAACTTGGGCTTTGTTTTGTCTCCTTCTTCTTCTGTCCCTCTTTTTCTTTCTTTGTAATTGTTTTTGTTTTAAAAAGTCCCTGTATTCCTTGTTTGTTTCTTCTTCATTTTTACTTTGTTTTTCCTCTTGGGATGTAGCCTTACTCATTTTGTTGTTCAGTTTTTGGAAAAAGTTTACTAATACCAAGAATATTGTCGCTTTAATTTGGGTACAAAATGAAAAATAAGTAATCGTAAACAAAAATGGAATTTTGATTTTGCAAAAAGCATGTTTATTATATTTAGTTTTTAGTTTGGACAACAATCAGGGTTGATGTGCGAAATTTAAACACAACACACCTCCTAGCATTGTAATAATCATCTTAATTTCTTCTTTCTAGATTCACTTTCAAAAACTGATTTCAAAAAGGGTTAATTCTGCTCTTTTAATTAACATCTGAAGTTAAATTAAATTAGTCATTACATTTTTTATTAAATGAAAAGGTTTTCTCGGTAAATCAATTATTAAAGAAGAACATAAAATATTCAAAAGAAGATACAAGAGACTTGAAAGACCATTTTCATTTAAGATCAGTCTTGTTTACAGAATTAATAGGAAAAAATTTAACTTCAGGTTCATTTTTAGTTTTGATTACCAGAGAATTATGAAAGCAATTGATCAAAATTTTTGATCTCTCTTTATTTATTTGGTTCTTTATATGTGACACAATTTGGTAACTTAGAATCCTTAATGATATCAATCTTCGTGAGAATTGAAAACAGATCATCAGTAGATTTTTTTCCCAGTTAAGGTTTACAATACCTAGTATTTGAAAAAAGATTATCTTGTGTATGGTATAATGGCTTGTTAGTTTGGTTTTTATCTGATAGATCTTATAACGGTATGGGTTTTAATAGTTGTTCAAAAACACAAATTTTGAAAATTTATTTTTTTCCATAAATCGGAATTGAAAAGTGTAAGATTAATAGACTGATAGGTTGTTAAAGAATAAATTTTGATTATTGGGTTGTAGAAGAGAAAATTTTCATTTACTTTTTTGTCAATCAGTTAGCTCAATGAAAAAAAAATTTTTTTGTAAAAGCTCCAAATACAAAAACCTAAATTAATGAAAAATTTCAATCAACAACCCACAAATCAAAATTGTTTATAACTTATCTTCTAATATATTAGTCTTACAATCTACATTCTGATTTTTAGAAAAGAAAAAAATAAATTGTCAAAAACTTGCCATTTTGAACCACTATTAAAATACATACCAAATCTAAGATCAATCAGCTAAGAACCAAATTAACAAGTCACTAGACCCCTAAAAGAAAATCTAAATTTCAAATTTCCGGAAATATAAACCTTAAGGGACTGGTAAACTAAAAAAATATTCTTGAAAATTAAAATGCAATTTCAAAAAAAATTTTACTTTGACTTGAAAATTGGAAAATGAATTAAAATTCTGATTACTAAAATACCAAAATTACTTTTAAAGCCAATTTTCTTGGAATAAATTAATGTTTTAGAAAAAGTATGATCACTTTTTTAGATTTTAAATGTTCAATATCAAATATTATTCAAAATTATTTCCTAAAAATAATTTTATTTGAGAAAAGAAAGAAATGTTATTTCCTGTGAAAGAGGTTGTTTAAAAATACACTTTAAAAATGAAACTCACTAAGTTTTGAAAATAATTCGGAATAGAAAATACCCTTAATTTCAAAAACATTTTAATGATTATTGTAAACTAGAAATAAATTAATTTCTTGATTCAAAGTATGATTTTGAATATTTTTTTATTTTTTGTTGAACAAAAAAATATGAGAAAAAAAACCAAAAAATTAGTATTAAAAATATTACCCAAAATACTTTTTTAAATGTGGAAAATTCAACTTATAATCGAAAGAAATACTTTTTAATTTGGATTCTTAGTAATCAAAAATTAATTGACAAATCTAAAGTATTATACTGAATAATAAATAAACAGAGATTAAATATCACAATCGGGTGTATAATAAATTTATAAATTTCTGAATATTTTGAAACTTTTTAAAATAATTTCCAATTAATAATTATAAATATATAAAAAAAATAATCTATATCATCAAATAACTGATTTGCATAATAGAAGAAGGTTATTTATACTCTGATTATGTGCAAAAGGATATTACAGTCAGTTTCACTTTTAAGACACAAACTTTCAACAAAATTTAAGGCACAAAAAAAATCTCAAATTAAGGCACAAAATTCAAATTCTAGTAAATTAATTTGTAAAAATTAAAAATCCAAATTTTGTGCTTTAATTTGAGGTTTTTTTGTGAGCCTTAAATTTCGTTGAAAGTTTGTCTCTTAAAAGTGAAACTGATTGTACATAAAATTTTGAAATTTCCAGAAATTTGAAAAAAATATTAGAAATTAAATTAAAAAAATTTTCAGCTTTGAACATAAGTCCAAGTAATATTCGTAGTTGTTAATATTAGGGAAATTGATGTGTAATTTAATAAAATTTCTTCTTATATTTAAAAATCAAATATTGAATAATATAACCCTATCCTGATTTAATAAGATGATTAATTCTATTACACTAATTCATAAAAATATTTATTCAACAAACCAAAAAAAAAAAAAAAAAGAATAAAAAATTCTCATTTCTCAAATTCTTAGAAAACCCCCCTATAAAACTCTATTTATAAAAAAATAAGTAGATCTACTCCGTTCATTCAATGATCAAATAAATCTTCTACGACAGTTCACTTCAATGAAATTTCGGTATTTTTATTAATGATTTTATAAAAAAATTATTACTTTTTAGAACAAACTGATTTAATATTTTCCTAATCTTAAATATTTAGAAACATTTTAAGAATTATTTTTAATGTAAAAGTTTTTTCTGAAATAAAATAACCCTTTAAATTTCAAGAAATAAAATAAAATTATTATAAAATAAAATAAATATCAATTTTTCCAGATCTTCACTGCTTCAATATTTGGATTTATTGTTCTTGTATTTATAAAAAAATTAAATTTGGGGAATTTTATATGTTCACACAAATATAAGAACTTACTAAAAACGAGATTTCCTATAAAACAAAAAGGTTTTACAAATTTTTCATTTTTTCAGGAGATCCATTGTCTCAGTTATTATTCCGATTCATTACACATTTCCTTCTAGATAAACTCAAACCATTAGCGATAGATGTCCAAATGTTTGCAGATGACTTGATATTGCTTATGAAAGAATCGCTAATAGAAATAAATTGTCAAGTAGAAAAAATATTTAAAAAGATTCGTGATTTTGGGTGGAATTCAAATAAGGATAAAACTAAAAAAAACAACAAATCCGAAAGAAATTCTATATCTTGATATTTGGCTAGATAAAAAAACTCCTTAAAAGTTTAATTGGAATAAAGTTAAAACCAATTTTAAAAAAATAATTCATAATATTCAAAAAAAAAATCACCAATGGTTTAATAATTCATTTTTTTAAAGAGGTTTTACATAGTCAATTATTTTATGTATTAGAAATATTTGATCTGAACTAAAAAGATTTCAATTCAATCGATGTCTGGATACATAAAAAAAATAATAAAAATTTCTATTAATAAATCCACACTCTCCTAGGCTTATTTCCAAAAATTAAGCTAAAATCGTTCTTGAAATAATAACAATATATAAGAGAAAAAGATCTAAACTAATTCAAAAATTATAATTTTTGGATTTTAATCAAATAGTTAATAATCTAAATTTAGAGAGGAGAAATTAGAAAATATTAACTTGTAATCATACACCTTAAAAGAACTCGGAATTGAACTTTATAAATATTGAATCAAACAACTAGAAAATATTCCCAGTTGGAAATGCCGTTAGGTTTTTTTAATTTAAGAAATAAATTGAAAATTTCGAAAATTTTCGTTTTATTTTTTAAAATAAAAAAAAACGCCGTTAGCTTTTCAAGAATTTAAAAGAATTGAGTAAAATCTTTGATTTTTCTCTATTCTTTTGAATTCTGGAAAAACTAGGCACTTAACGACACTCCTCAAAAATATTTGAAAAAAATTTCTACTCAAAATAATATTAACAAACAGTCGTGTCGCCAAGTGCCGTCAAGTGCCTATGTTTTCTATTTTATTTGTGAAGTGTTCTAGGTTTTTTTTACTTTAGAAATAAACCGACAATTTATTAAAATTTTCGGTTTATTTCTAAAGTAAAAAAAACCTAACGAAAATCTATCAATTTTCCAAATAAACAGAAAACTCAAGAAAATCTAAAAAAAGCTAACAGCAGTTTTTATTACTTTTCGAAATAAAAAGAAAATTTCAATAAATTTTCTTTTTATTTCTCAAATTAAAAAAAAGCCAACGGCGGTTTTCCAGAATTCAAAAGAATCGAGAAAAATTTATGATTTTACTCAATTCTTTTAAATTCTGGAAAACCTAACGACAAAAGATATTTAAAATAGTAGGGCCCCACTTCAATTTTAAAACTCAGAAATTATTTTACAAATTATCTAAACAGATATTCTTATGTTATGAACATAGATGTATCAAAATTTTGCAAATTATGCAAAAAATCAAAAAATTTGATATCATTGAAGATTTGGATCATTTTCTCTAATCGTGTCATCAAGTGCCGTAGAGTCTCCGTCAAGTGCCTAGGTTTTCAAGAATTCGAAAGAATTGAGTAAATTCTTTGATTTAACTCAATTCCTTTGAATCCTGGAAAACCTAACGACTGCCCAGCCTAATATGAAAATAATCGTAAAATTTGGATATCTGAATTAAAAAAAATTAATATTTATAATATATTAAAAAATAATAATATTTTTAAGATTATTATAAATAAAAACCTCAATATATTTATTATCACTAGTGGGTAATAGACTAATTTTTGAGTCTTTATTAAAATTTCTAAAGAAAAATTTAGGAATTCGGGGAAACAAGAGGGATTAACAACTCCTCCTATAAAAAAAAAAAAAAAAAAACACTTTTTTTACAAGTACCACAGTTATGGGGGGGGGGGATAATAAACCAAAAATAGATCCAGAATTGCGAAAGTTACAAATTTACTTGGTATATCCTATTAAATTTAAAAACAAATATTGTTGTGATTTTACGATTTTATTTACCAATAAATTTTTCAAATAAAGTGTGTAAAATTGGTTTTAATAAACTGATAAATGTACGAGCAAAGATAAGATTCTAAAAGTGTTAAGGATAATATTGGTAATCGCGAATATAAAACTAAATCATTATTCGACAAATAGCAAATTGCTGTGTTTAGTCAAACACAAATCAAAACTAATAGATAATAATAAATTCAACAAAATGTGATGATAAATAATAATTTTTCTTGGATCTTATTTAAATCTTCAACGCTTTGAATAACCCAACACTTAAGAATTAAAATTAAGAAGCTAGTCAGTTTACGAATTTGGATCAGAAGAAATTTGGTGATAATTTTTGTTTTTTTGATAATGTTTCTTATGCTTATAATTATTTTTTGTTTGTTACTGGACATCTTTTGCGACCGAGAGCAGATATTGAAATGAAAACTTGATTTTTCACCTCTTTTGAATATTAAAAGATTTATAAAATTGTCGTACTTTTTATTTAAATGGCAGATTGAATTTTCAAATTTATCCATTTATGGAACCAATTTTTAATGTTTTTGTGTTTTTTGTAAAGAAAAAACAAATTGTTACCGATTTTCAATAATCAGACATGAAAAAGAGAAATCAAAATTCACAAAATCCTCAACTAAACTCCAAAACAAAAGAAACATTACAAAAACAATTAAAAAAAATGAAAAGAAGGCATTATATTTAATATTTCTGCCTACCATCATTCGACGAACGATTACGATAAGAAGAAGGCATTTTTTTTTGTTGTGAATAATTTCTATTATCATAACCACTTTGATAGTTATAGCCCTCATTTCTTTCGTGCCTTTTTCTATTGCTAGAGGATCCATAATGATCTTTTGGTTTCTCTTTTTTTCTTTGTCTTTTTTCTTTTGGGATCGGCGAATGCGATCTTTCTTTTCTTAATTTTTCATTGCTTTCTGGTGAACTTCTGGGAGTGTAATTACTACCACTTCGATGGTTACTTCTATTGTTATTGAGATTTTTATTGTAATTATAATTGTTGCTATTTTTGTTGTCGATATCATAATGGGATTTTCTTTTTGTATTCGTCCTTTCGGGGCAATAAAGCCAAGCGACTTCAATGCCAAGAGAACGAATTCTTTTCGGAAGCAATTTCCAAGCGAGTAAAATGTCTTCATATTTTTCATATTTTAACCAAGCGGACGAGTTTGGGTTTAAATGTACTTTCATTAGCTTTCCAAACCTTGATCCAATCCTTGCCAATATTTTCACATCATGAAAATCAACAGGGATTTTTGTTAGGTGCAAAGAAAAAATTTCTTCCTTTATTCTTTGGTTTTTATTCAGCCCTTGGTTTTGGTTTTGGTTTTGGTTTTGGTTTTGGTTTTGGTTTTGATAACGGTACACATTTTGGTTTTGGTTTGGATAGGATTGTCTTTGATTTCTGTCCTGTTGTATTGGGTAATTTGATTTATTATATCGATTTTGGTTGTTATTATTAAATTGAGAATAACTCTTATTGTACAGACTCCCACCGGTGCTGTTTCTTCTTCTTTCATTATTGTTTGAAAAATTGTTATTATTTTTGTAACGATTCATCAGATTGGTGATTCGAATTAAAAGCTAACAAAAAGACAAAAAATGATTCTTGTTTCTCCAAATAATAAATCAAAAGAGTAATTTACTCCGAAAATTGACCTCACTTCAAAAAAGACTTCTTTTTTTACTGTCTTAATAATACATAGTTTAAATCTGGTTTTTTTTTGTATTCTCTTTGATTAATCTCATACATTAAAAGTTGGTCTTTGATTTTTTGCTATTACCATTTGATCAAGAAAACAAATTGTCAAATCGGTTTGAAGGGGGTAGGTACCTTTAACTCATTTTTAGTGAATCAGTTAATTGATGAAATTGAATCCTTCAAATCTTTTTTTTGACCAATATAAGAATGTATTAATTAATAAAGAGAAATAGAGATGTCATGGTTTAATATATTTACATACAGTCTTTCCAAGTCTACAATAAAATTTTAAATAAAAAATAGATTTGAGTTTTCTATTCTTATTTTCTATTGTCAAAAAATTCGGAAATAATAGCTATTATTCAAAAAAAAATTTCAATAAATGAGCTATTATTCAAATTTTGAAACATCAAAAAAAAATTCAAGATCACTTAAAACTTAAAAATTATTGGTCCAAAAGATCCCCAAAAAAATATCAATATTGGCTGATCTTTAAAAATTTACGATTTTTGAACAATATTTTAGGTGCTTCATGAGTCTTCAGAAAATTTTTTTTTGATGTTTCAAAATTTGAATAATAGCTCATTTATTGAAATTTTTTTTTGAATAATAGCTATTATTTCCGAATTTTTTGACAATAGAAAATAAGAATAGAAAACTCAAATCTATTTTTTATTTAAAATTTTATTGTAGACTTGGAAAGACTGTAAATATGAATGCAGTAAAAAATAGAGTTTTTGCAATTTAAGAGATAAATAAAGAGTTACATGTATTTACCCAAATTTAGGATATAGTAACAAGAAATCACCATTTTTATTTTTAGGATCAAATGGATTTTAAATATAAAACCTTTTGGTAAATACGCATACATTGTTCAAAAAATGATTTTTTTTTCAAAATTAAAAGATTGGTATTTACCAAACGATTTTTTGATTTTATTTATTATTAGCTTACAGCCAGTTCCACCTTTAAAAGCACAAACTTTCAACGAAATTTCAGGCACAATAAAAATCTCAAATTAAGGCACTAAATTTGGATTCTAATAAAATAAATTGTAAAAAAAAAAAAAACTGAAATATTTACCTTAATTTGAGATTTTTTTGTGCCTTAAATTTCCTTAAAAGTTTGTGCCTTAAAAGTGAAACTGACTGTATTAATATAATCAGATATTATATTTACTATTATCGAATTGTTGGTAAATGTATGCAAATCTTTATTTATCTCTTAAAATTACAAAAACTCTATTTTTTCCAACATTCATATTTACTCTTATGTATTTGTTAATGAATTTTCAAAATGATTTTTAAAATCTTATTTTTATTTAATTTTATCTAATTCTGATTTTTTATTTAGTAAATAGGATCTTTTTTCGAATAAAAATTCATAAATAAAGATTTTTTAGATCATTCTGCTTATTTTTAAAATTATTATTTTCGATTAAAGTCACTTTAAAATTGAAGGCACAAAAAAATCTCAAATTTTTATTTATTGGTGGAAGAAGTGTAAATTACACTCTAGATGTCCTTTTACTTAAATTTCCTCAAAGGTAATTTAAGTGTAAAATCCTAGATTTCACGATTGTTCAAAGGAAAGGTATACCCAATTTTTTTGAGGTTTAAAAAGCAATAACAAAAATAGAAAAGAAAAAAAGAAAAAAAGAAAGTAAGAAATTTAAAAAGTATTTATCAGAATCAATAGGCTAAAAATCAAAAAAAAAAAAAAAAAAAAAACAACCAATGCTATCTTTTATTAAAGATACTCCAAATATTACAATCACGATACGACCTGTTGATTTAATAATTTGATAATTGATCATAAATGTCCACTTGTGGATCGTTGTTTAGGTCGTAATAATTTCTTTTTTTTTGATCTTATTTGCTTTAAACCTTTGGTAAATTTTAACCTTTACTTTTTGTTATTATTTTCAAGTTACTCATACTTTCATCTTTCAGTGTCTAATGTATTAGCAAGTGACTACTTGATCTTTTTCCTTTGTAACTCTTCTTTCCAATATAAAGAAAATTCCGAAAGGGGAAAAATGGAAAAATGGAAAATAATAAAAAAATCTCAAATTAAATTTCATTTATCTAGAATTTTTTTTTTACAAATTATTTTATTAGAATCAGAATTTTGTGCCTTAATTTGAGATTTTTATTGTGATTTAATTTTCTTTGAATTTTCTCATCTAAATTTGAAACATACTGTAAATTGAAAACTCAAAATTATTTATTTATTTATTTATTTAGAGAAAGGGGTAATTAAAGAAAATTTATCAAATAAAAAAAAAAGAAAAGAAGAAAAATAATTAAAATATGTATAAACAATAATATTATCATATTCATGACCAAATATAAACTATCCGCTGTCGTTAGGTTTTCCAGGATTTGAAACAATTGAGTAAAATCCTTGATTTTACTAAATTATTACTAATTCTGGAAAACCGAGACACTTCCCCAGAATACACAGGAGGAGCAAAAACCCGATAGAAAGATTATCGATTATAGATAAAAATTCCACCATCCGTGATTAATAATTGGTATTAAACAACTCTCATAAAAACTCAATATACTTCTAAATCATAGTTTGAATTTTTTCTCAAGTTTTCTTTTTCTTTAGATTGAAATGGTTGGAGTTGTTATATAATTCTGGGAATTCAGTCCTTTTTCTTTGCTAGATGAAATGATATCCTTTGTTTTGACTTTTTTTGATAAAAATATTTGAAATTAGAATTGTGAAAAATAATTTCGAATAAATTTTTGCTTAAATAATAATAATTGTAACCAGTCGAGAAATCCAAGGTTAAATTGTTTGTTCGAATATAAATTAATTAAATAAAATTTAAACGAATCTTTGAAAATATACTTTGGTTGAATCTTACTCTTTTTACTGTTTCCAACTATCGTTGTTAAAAAAAAAAACCTTACCGATTTTTTCATTATTTAACAGAGTATTTTTTAATTCCTCTTATTTGTGTTTAGGTTTTTATTCATTCCAGAAATAAAAAGAAATTATAAGAAATTTTCTGTTTATTTCTGAAATTAAAAAATATATAGGCACCCCCGTACTAGGTTTTCTTGAATTTAAAAGAATTGAGTTAAAAATTTGGTTTTATTCTATTCTTTTGAATTTTGATAAACCTCTATTATTTTTTTTTTTAAATTTATGTTTATTTGGAAAATGAATAGATTTTAGTTAGGTTTTTTTGAAGTTTTCTATTTATTTGTGAAGTGTTCTAGGTTTTTTTTTCTTTTTGAAATAAACAGAAAATTTTGATAAATTTTCGGTTTATTTCAAAAAGTAAAAAAACCCAACGAAAATCAATAGATTTATTTATTTATTGTGAGAAAGGATTAATCTAAGAAAACTTACGAAATAAAAATGAGAAGAAGAAAAATAATCAAAATATTTATGTAAAAGAATAATATCATTTTCATGAAAAAATTAAAAATTATCCACTCCTGAAAAATCAATAGATTTTCGTTAGGTTTTTTTTACTTTTGAAATAAACCTAAAATTTATCAAAATTTTCTGTTTATTTCAAAAAGTAAAAAAAAAAAAAAAACTAGAAAACTACACAAATAAAATAGAAAACCTCAAAAAAACCTAGAAAACTTAACAGATAAAAAGATCAACCTCAAAAAAACCAAGTCACTTGACGAAACTCGACGGCACTTCCTGAATCATAAATTTTTTTTTTAGAATTTTATTTAGATTCTCAAATACAAATTTATAACCCACTAGGGCTAATAAATATATTGAGTCCTTTTTTTAGTAATAATAAAAACAAGAGTAATAATAGTATTATTTTTAATATATTAAATATATTAATTTTTTTTAATTCAAATATCCAGATTTAACAATTATTTTCATAGCGAAGACAATTACATATAAAATGATCAAAATATTCAATGATATTTAATTTTTTTTTGTTTTTTTACATAATTTACAGTATTTTAATTTATCTATGTTCATAACATAAGAATATTTATAAAAATAATTTGTAAAATTTCTGAGTTTTAAAATTGAAGTTGAACTCTTCCATTTTAAATGTCTTTTGTCATTAAGTTTTCCAGAATTTAATAGAATTGAGTAAAATCATAGATTTTAATTAAATCTTTTGAATTATATCAAACTGCCATTAGCTTTTTTTTAATAAGAGAAATTAAATAAAAACAGTCTTTTGGTTTTCTTAAGTTTTCTGTTTATTAGGATTCATATTAGATTTTCATTTGGTTTTTTTTACTATTTGAAATAAACCGAAAATTTATCAAAATTTTCTGTTTATTTCAAAAAGTAAAAAAAAAAACCGAGAACACTTCACAGATAAAATAGAAAACCTCAAGATAAATATAAGCGTTTTACAACACTACTGTTTATTATTATTATTTCAAATAGAGATTATCTTTAAATATTTTCGAGGAATTAGGGAAGTACTGTAGAGTGTCTTAGAGTGCATAGCTTTTCCAAAATCCAAAAGAATAGAGAAAAATCAAAATGATTTTACTCAATTCTTTTAAATTCTGGAAAAACTAACCGCGGTTTTTTTTTTAATTTCAGTAATTAAAAGTAAATTATTAAAATTTTCATTTTATTTCTTTAATTAAATCCATCAAAACCTAAAGGCACTTTTCTTGTGGTTTTCTGTTTTATTTCTAAAATCTATTGATTTTCGTTAGGATTTTTTTACTTTCGAAATAAAAAGAAAATTTTGATAAATTTTCTTTTTATTTCAAATAATAAAAAAAACCTAGAACACTTCACAAATAAACGTTAAACTTCAAAAAAACCTAACTAAAATCTATTCATTTTCCAAATAAACAGAAATTCAAAAGAAAACCGAATAGCACTTTTTCAAAATGAAAAAGAATGTAGAAAAATTTTTGATTTTACTTAATTGTTTTAAATTCTGGAGAAACTAAAGGCACTTTTTTGTTAATTCAAGAAACAAATGGAACATTTATAAAGTTTTCTTTTGAATTTCTTAAACTAAAAAAATCCTAACAGCAAGTATTAGTAATTAGTAATGAAATTATCCATCTTCATAAAAATAAAAATAAAAATAAAAATTTTAATCGTAAAGTCGATTTTTAAAACTTTATCAAGTACTATATTCTAAGAAAACACCTTTTCTGTTCTTATTTTTATTTTTTTTAATTCATTTTCGATTTTAATAGCTATCTTAAAAAAAATACAGGGTTTGGGTGTGAAAGAGAAATAACTTTTTCAAAGACTGTAAAAGATCAGAGTGAGGAATGGAAAATTAAAATGTTTTATAATTCACTAGATTTAAATTTAATTTATAACTGATCTTATTTGTTCTTCACTCAAACATTTTTTTAGAGAATATTTATCAAACTTTATTTGAACATTCTTCAGTAACTTTTTTTTTCGCTTTTTTTAAAATGACTAAATTTGTTAATTATCCTATTTATAAATGAAAGATTTTATCTTTATTTGCTATTAATGATCGCTATTTCATTTAGATCCAAATAACAGATCAATAAAAGAGAATTTTTGGGTTTTATTCTTTTGATGAAAGGAAGTTCAAAATCAAAGATAGAAAAAAATCAAATAAAGGTAATTGGGAAGAATATATTTTTAATAAATAGCATGAATTAATTATTGTTTTTTTTTTTAAATTTAAAAAGAGAAAGTTTTCTTGTCTTGAATTAATTAAATGACAAAAATAACAAAGTAAATCATATTTTTTAATTGTATTTTTGACAAAGTCCTTTTACAAAAGTGTTTTTAAATGTAATGAAGCCAAAAATTTTCATCAGTGTACTTGATTCTTATCCTACCAAGTATAGTTTTCTCGTAGTCAAAAACTCTATTATAAATAATAACAAAATAATGAAAAAACTCATAAATATGAAAATAATAATTGTTAATCATTTTTTGAAATGAGATATTTTGGTAAGGAAGTGGTAGAATTCCAAAAACAAATTTAAGGAAAAATAAGGTTATTCGAAGAAAAAAAAAATAAAATTTTTATACAAAATTAATTTTTAATTAGCCAACTCAAAACCCATGAAAAACCTTCTTTTCTTAAAAATTTTTTAGGTTAAAAAAACATTACTTCAAAAAATTAATCCTTATACTGAAGGATATTGATAAAAGTTGACTTCCCAATTCAATCAAATTTTTATTATTTTTAAAAGTTTTCAAAAACGCTGAAAATAAAATTAAATATTAATAATTGAACAGAATCTTAATCATAAATGAACGAGAAATAATTTCATTTTCAAGAATACAAGAAATTGTAAAGTGCTTCTTTTTTAGTTAAAAAAATTTTTTGATAAAAAAACCACAGTCAAATCTAAAAATAAAAAAATGATCAAGAGTGTTTTGAAAACCTATTTTTAAGGAGAAAAAGCACAAATATCAAAAAGGAAAAAGGAAAAAAACATAATATGGAACAAATAAGAGGAAAATTCCACCCAAACATCAACTACTCAGAGTTCAAACTTTACTTTCAATTCTTGGTTAAGATAAAAAATTTGATGATCATTTTTTAAAAACCAGATAAAAAATCATTTTTTTAAAAAACGTAAAAAAAAACACATTCATCCCAATAACACTTTTTAAGCAACAAGAGAAACTAAATGAATGAACTTCTCAAAAAAATCCTGGACAACACAGATAATCAAGTTGAAAAGGAATATTTAACAAGATTAAGTGAGATAATCCTCGTTGAAGACATATACAGTGTTTCACAATTCAGGCTTGAAAGGGTATGTCAGAAATTAGGGAGTCATATCAAATTAACTGATCAGCCTAGTTTGGTGTTGTTAAGTCTACAGTGTTTAATTAATTTGATTCGGAATTGTCCAAACATGGGCGAGATGGTATTAGATCATTTAGATAATTTTACGACTTTGCTGACAGAAGAAAGCCCAATGGCAATCGTTGAACTGACTTTAACTCTACTAGATATATTATCTGAAGAAAATGATTATATCCTCATCCGATCTTGTGCTATCTCAAATTGTATTAACATTTTTTCGTTTGTAACCGATGAATTTAAAAGGAAAATTGCCAGGATCATCTCCAATTTGACAAAGGAAATCCCAAAGAAATATTTGGATCTGTTATTAAAGGATTTATTAAGACTCTCAAATTTGCTTACGAATGATCAAATGTGTATAGTTGATCGGGTTACCCTCTCTTTAACCCGTATCTATAACCATTTTGAAAAGTTTCAAATGAAAAAGACAAAATATGTCAAAAATATTGATTTGTTGAATAATTTTATATTTCCTTTCCAAAATCAAGACAAACTTTCGGTTTTCACTCACAACAGTTTGGTTGGTTTAATTAATTGGGTTTTTAAGAATTGGAAAAATTGTCAGTATCATTTTTTGAAACTAACCGATCCTATTCCTTTTTTAAAGGATTTAATTTCCAGACTAGTTCCAGATCTCACCGATAATAAAACAACCAATTACCAGCAAACGGTTTTAAAGTTGAGCCACTCAAGATTAAATTATGTCCTGTTGTTAAACCATTTGATTCCGATAAACAAAGATCATGAACTGTTTATTTTGCTAAGCCAATATGCGGACTATAAATCAAAGAAGCACCAAAATAGGACGATCAAGAGAGCTACAAACAAAAAAAGAATCAAATTAACCAAAGTCAAAACAAAGAAAATCAGTAGATCTACACTTCACACTTTAAGGCAACTTGAAAATTCCAATCTAAACGAAGACGGTAATGAAAGTATAGTTGAAGAATTTGTTGAGACTGACAAAGAAAATGAAAACATTAACGAAAACAAATCAAGAAGAAAAAGAATAATAATAAATAGACCAAAAAGAGGATCGCAAAACGATTTAAGTCCAAGTAGAAAAGAAAAAGAGAAAGAGAAAGAAATGGATCGCGAAACAGAGAATGAGCTTGAGGAAGAAGAGGAATTGGAGATCTGGATCCTAACGAAAAAGGGCATGAAGGCATATCGAGATTTATTAAGATCGATCTTGCCCTTTATTCATGAAATCTATTTACAATCATCTGAAAATCTGATAATCCAAATGCAGTGTTTGGTTCTATTCAATAAACTTTACTATTATTGTAAGGGAAATCGAAACGAAACGGAAAATAAATTCAACTCAAAAAATCTGGATTGTTTTAATCATCTTTTTTTCAATGAATTAAATGGTTATGAATTTTTATATCGGTTATTAAATTCAAAAGAAATAATAATTGTCACTTTAGGATTATTAGCAGTTAAAAACATTCTGTCAAATATTGAATTAAATACTGAAAATTTATTTCCTTTTTTTAAATATGGGATCATTAAAAAAATTTTCTTATTGAATAAAGAAAAAGCAATTTCCAATAACTTTAATTATAATGGTTTATTAAAAAAAATTTACAAAAAAATTAAAAAAATAACAATAAATGAGCCAGATATTGTTAATGAAAAAATAACGAAACACTTATTAAATAACAAAAAGAAATTCGAATTTGAGAAATTAAAAAAATATTTAAATAATAATCACTTAACGATTTATGAAGCTGAAAGAATACAATTAATCGAAACAATATTTGAAAAATTTAACCATAGAAAGTTGACTATCAATTTTTTTAACACATTTTTTAAGAATGAAAAATCCCTGAAGAAATTAACAAAAAAACCAAACAATAACGCGCTATTTCAATTTTTAAATATTATCCAAAAATTAATTTCTTTTTATGACAATTTAATGATCAAAAAAGATCCAAAGATAATAATAAAAAGTAAAGAGAATTTTGCATTCTTAAAAACACCTTTATGCCTTTGCTTGATAAAGGATCCAAAAGAGAAAGAATTAAAAAGTTATAACGGTGATCTCTATTATTTGGAATATACTGAATCTATACATACATTAGAGAGATATCTCTGGGGTGAGCTACATTACCTTGAAAATAATTATTTCCCTGGCAACCAACAAGATTATTTATTAATGCAAAATGATAAGATCAATATCGACTATTCTTCTCCTAGATTCTACGAAGGAACTAAAGACATAACTTGTCTTACAAAGTCCAAAATGCTGGACAAAAAATTAAATAACGAAGAGACGGATCATTCAATTATCTTTTCAATAAATAATATTAAATTGTCTTATCAAACGCCAATTTTCAAACAAATTTATTCAATTTTATCAAAAAACAATAAAGATTTCCAATTGGAAGATACAATTATGATCAAGTACCGCAAATTAGACCAATTACTTGATCAAGAAATAATTCAAAACAATTATCGTTTTTTTTTAAATCAAAACAACATCTACAAAAAAAATGAAATTAATAAAAACCAAATTCTAACTGAAAAGGATAACAACCAAATATTGGAAAAAAATATTCAAACAAATAAGAATCAAAAAAAGGAATTAAAAAAAAACCATTTCAAAAAGTATCTAATTAAATACCATTTACATAAAATATATCAAAAAAACCAAAATTTATACCAATACTTGATAAAAGAAGTATCAAAAGAAAATGTTGACATTAATTTGGATTTTTTAAAATTGTTAACCGTCCTTAGGAATATTTATTCAATGAACGAAATTGGGCTAGTGGTTCCTAAAACATTTTTTTATTCAAAGCATTTAATTAATAAAATGAATCGACAATTTGAATCTTACGAATCAACGATAAAATGTTTACTACCAAAGTGGATACATATCTTGATGGGAAATGGATTTTCTTTTCTATTTGACTATCAAACAAAAATGAAATATTTCCGCCGAACAACCTTCAGCATTAATGATACAGTTCAAGATATGATAAAGGAATTGAATAAAAATATTGATGAAATCCATAGCATCCCGATACAAAGAACACAAAGATTCAAAGTAAAGGTGTCACGGGATAACATCTTTAAAGAAGCAATGTTCATAATGAAAATGCCCCAGATTAAAACTGGTTCCATTTTGGAAGTGGAATTTGAGAATGAAATTGGTACAGGCAACGGACCCTCAAACGAATTTTTCACTATAATTTCGAATAAATTTTGTTCAAGGAGAGATAATGAAATAAATATTTGGTACGATACTTATTCAAATGAAAATGATGAATTTATAAGGGCACCCAATGGTCTTTATCCATTGCCTATTATGAGTGGATTTAGTAATGGGGATGGTAAGAGGATTCAGGATGAGGATGAGGATGAGGATGAGGATGATGATGAGAATGAGAATGAGAATGAAGGAAATTTCTATCGTGGCAGCAATAGCAACGATTGGAATGAAGATACAAGAGCGTATTTACAAAAATTCGAATTTTTAGGTAAATTTATTGCAAAATCAATATATGATAAAAGGAGAATTGATATCCCCATTTCTAACCTTTTCTGGGATTATATAAAAGGCAGAAAACCATTATTAACCGATTTGAAATTAATATCTTTTGAAATTTCAAAAGTCGTTTTTGAACTAATAGAAATTGTTAAAATGATGAAAAGTGATGAAAAAAATGAAAGATCGATGAAAAATAATAAATGTTTATACCATGGCAGAAATATTGAAGATCTTTGTTTATATTTTAATTTACCGGGTTATCCAAATATTGAATTGAAACACAATGGGAAAAATATTTTGGTTACCTTGGAAAATTTGGAAGAATACATTTCATTAATTCTTGATTCCTTTTTAAAGAATGGTATCAAACGGCAAATTGAATCATTCATCAAAGGTTTTAATACCATTTTCCCCATTGATAAACTTAATATCTTTTCTCCTCATGAAATTGATACTTTAATAAATGGAGAAACTGAAACTTGGACTAAATCTTTGTTATTAAATTCCATTTCTTGGAAACATGGGTTTACAAAAAAAGATCAATTGGTTAATTGGCTAGTAGAAATTCTACATGGCTTCAACGAAGAACATAAAAAGGCGTTTTTAAAATTTACAACAGGTTCTTCTAGATTACCAATTGGTGGGATAAAAGCTCTAGACCCGCCCTTCACCGTAGTTAGAAATGATTCATTAGAATATTCTGAAAAAAGATTACCAACCTGTATGACTTGTGTGCACTTCTTAAAAATCCCTAATTATAAATCAAAAAAAATATTAAAACAAAAATTGTTTTTAGCAATTTCTGAAGGACTCGACAGATTCCATCTTTCTTAATTGATTTTTTTTTTCATTATTTTTCAAAAATTTTAATAAAAAATTATTTTATTCTCTTTTCAATTTTTAATTCTTTTTTAGTATTTTTGTTTCTTTTTCTTATAATCAAATATTGTTTTTTTATTGATAAGTTGTTAATTATGATTATTATTTTTTTTTTTTGATTGGTTTCAGAATTTCTGAATATTTTTCAGGGATATTAACATATGTCCTTCATATAAAAAAGCACTATTTTTTTCTGATTAATATTTTTTGAAAGCTAGCTTTTAACTTAATTCAATTAACCACTGAGATAAAAAAATTTAGAATAAAAACACTCTCAACTTTTGAATATCAAAAATATTTTTTGAAATTATTGTTCATTTTTTTATTTTTTTTTGAAAAATTGGGGTTGAGAAAATTTTGAAATCAAAGAATAAGTTAATATATTCGATTAGAATGGTTTTCCAGAGAGTTTATTTTTTTTAATTTAATAACTTTTTTTTTATTTTTACCATTTAAAAATAAAATAAAAAATATTGAAAACCAAATTAGTCCCTTTTAGTGAGAATAACATTCCCCAAATTTAGAATTTGTTTTAGTAAATGAGTTAAAATAAGATGTAGTATATAAAAATATACATAATTTCATGTTTGAATTCAATCATTTTTGTTAAAAAATGTTTTCAAGAAAAAGTTAAATTGAAACTTTATTTATTTTTATTTTTTCATTTAGTTTTTTTAATTTTTTTAATCGAAAGTATTTGTTCAGTTTTTTATTTTTAGTGTTTTTTGGGTAGTAGTGAAATATTTAGAAGGTATTTCCAAAAAAATGTTGACTTTTTTTTTTTACATTTTATAAAAAATCTTTTTTTTTTTTGTGGGAGTTATTCATAAATTGACAATATCAAATATAAGTGGAATATTAATACTAATTGAATTAATAATTTCGTTGGTATTTATTTTAAAATAAGTTCATTAAAATATAACCCAAAAAAAAAATAAAAATTAAACATTTTTATTTTTTTTTTGATAAAATGAACTCTGACCAATTCCAATAAAAAATGGATAATAGAAAGGATATTAACAATTTTTTATCGGATAAAATACAGATATAAGTTTTAAATTCTATTTAAAAAATTTTCAAGATTAAATCTCTTAGGAAAATGATATTTTCGATCAAAAAGAAACAAATTTACCACCAATATTCCGAACCACTAATAAAATATCATATAAAATCAAGATTTCAAAATTTAATATCTTTAATTTATGTAATTCATACTGACCAACTAATTTAATTAGAGTAGAGAATCAATAAATGATTTTTAATAATTTTTTATATTTAAATAGTTTTTTCATGATTGGTTTTAATAAAGTTATATAAAATAAATTTTTCACTCATTTTTTTAATAGTATATCTTTTAATTTATTTGATTTATTTATTCAGTGAATAAAAAGTTATTTAAATCATTTTCCTGGTAATTAACAAAGTGGAATCAACTAAAAAAAATATCATTAAAGTTTTGTAAAGTAGAGTTAAATTGTTTTTTTTTTTTTTATAAATTAAAGAACTAAAAAGACAATTTAAAAAATGATTATGTAATTTCGGAACTTATAAAAAAAGCTTTGCATAGATTTGAAGAAGTATCCAAGATTTTAAGACAAAATCCCATTAAATTTCAACTATTGGAAACTCTAAAATATATTTCTTGTGATTTTCTAAGGTATTTCAAAAAAAGTGTGACATTTTTTTTTTTTTCATTTCATAAAAAATCATCTTTGCTAATGAGGTATTTGTTAATTGGTAATACATAACTAAATCAAATGTTAATACTGATTGAATGAATGACTTAGGTATTTATTTCAACATTTTTTCGATGAAATATAGAGAAAAAATAAAATAAAAATAGTTTCTGTTTTTTGGTCAAAACAATAACAGCCAATTTCAAAAAAAAAAAAAACGGGAATATGGAAAGGGTACAAATGATTTTTTAAACAATAAAATGCATTATATATGCTTTCAATTTTATTGAAAAGTTTATTGAGATTATACAAGTTATGAAAACGATTTTTTCAATCAAAAAGAAAATAATAAACACCAACAATTTTCATACCAAAAAAAAGTATCAGATAAAATTCAGATTAGAAAATTTAATAATCTTTATTTATGTAATACAATACTAAGAAACAAATTGAATTATTATAAAGAATCGATAATTGGTTAATTAATGATTTTGGATATTTAAAAACTTTTTTGTATATCAAGCTTAATAAATATATTTTAAAATAAAGTTGCCCCATCTTTTTTTCGAAATAGCTTATTTTATTACGCAAATCGAAAAATTTTTGATATTAAAAGAAAATAAGAAGAAAAACTTTTCAAAAAAAAAAAAGTATATCCTAGTATTTGCTAAGATAAAAAAAAAACTCTCTATTAATTTAACTTTATTAATTTAGTAGTAATTTTGATAAAGTTCTTGGTAATTTTCATGAAAAGAATATATCTCATTGTTTACAATATATATTATTTATCATTGTTTTTTATATCAGCTAGAGTTAATATTAAAAATATTTAATATAGCAGAAACGAATTATAAAATCATTTGCACGTCGATCAATAAAAAAACATGCAGAATCCTTAGTAAACTCTAGAAATCCTCCAATACTTATTTTCTATAACATAGACAACTCTTAATCCTATGGAATTAGAAATTTTAAATGGGCTTTTAAAATCAAAACAATTGGTTTTGATAAATGAATTAACTTTCTTTGTTTTATAAAAAAAGAATTTTAATTTATCAATCTAAAAATTAAAAAAAATTTCAAATAAAACAAAACTCTAATTCTAAATATTTTTAACACACCAAAATCAATTTTTGAAAAAAAAATCTTATTTAATCAATTATATCAGAAATACCAATTAGAATCACTAACTAATTGAAATGTTACCAATTTTTACTCATTTACGTATATCTACAAAATAATAAATAAATAATTTTCAATAAAAAAAATGTTATATCCAAAATGATGAAACAAGCATTACAACAAAATTAATTTGTAAAAATTCTATTAAAATTTATTGATCGATCAAAAATTTGATCAATACAATCAACCAATTTTATTTTTGCTCTTCTTTTTACAATAACTCGATTTTAACTTAATATCAATCATTCAAAAAAAATATTGATCAAACTAAACACGTTACCTAATTCAAAGAATGAAATGAAAACAAAAACGAAAAGATTACTAAAATCTTTTCATTATTTTTCAAAAATCAAAATTATTTTCAATTTGAATGAAAATTATTATATTGTAATTCTTTTAACTGTGTGTAAAATTTTGAATTTTAGTTTTTTTTTAAAAAAATTTTTATAAAAAAAACAAAAAAACTAAAAAATAATTTTTTTTTTATTGTTATTGAATATTTAGTCACTTTATGAACTGTGAAAATAATTATTTTTTTTTTTTGGTCTTATTAATTTTTTTTTTAGAAGAAAAGATCAATAAAAAATAATAATAAAAAAAAAAAAAAGAATTAATTATTAGTCAACTTTTTTAATATAATTTAATTATTTTTCATCCCAACTTTCTTCTACAATTTGTTTTACTCTTCTATAATATTCACGTTTGTTTTGTTCAAAAAGCCGAGCGGCTTCTGTATTTGCTATTAAAATAAAAATAAATGAAAAATGAATAAAATATTCATATAAAAATTTTGATATTAATTTTCAGTTTTCTTGAATTTTATTATTAATTTAATATATGTTTTTGTTAATAAATCCTATATTTTTAAAAAAGTTATTTGTTTGCAAAAAATAAACTCAATTCCAAGAATTTGAACATACTCAAAATCAAAAATCAGCAAAAAAAAACTTGATTTTTTTTTATATTTTTCCAAACATAATATTAAACCTCATTTAAGTTACCTATTTTAATGTTTTTATCTGTAACCTTTTTTATTCAAATAAAAGAAAAAAAAATACGAAAAGAAAAACTCTATTCTTTGTATGAAAAATTTTAGAATGAGTGGAATAAAAAATTCTAAGCTATTTTCCAAAAAAGAGGAGAAATTTTATTTTTAAAATATCTGTATTAAGTTTAATCTAATATTAATAGATAAATATCCAAAATTGTTATTAATCATTGATTTACTCTTTATTAATAATTTAATTTGTTTATTTATAAGAGATTACTTTAATAAAAGATATCAAAGTTTCTGATCTGAATAATATATATATATATATATATATATATATAGAGTAGGGAAAAAAATACCGGACATGAAAAAAATCCCGGACAAGATTTTTAATTGTGAGTATTAGTAAAATTGATGTGTAATTTCAATGATATCCTTATTATAAATAACCAATTTTTTTATGAGATTGGTAATAAACCTACCTAAAGTCCATCAAAGTAAGGTGTCTAAAGAATACTCGAGTAATTGTTTGATAGCCTAATGTTGATCAACTTTTTTTGAAAAACAATCGAGTTTTATCGAGGTTTACTAGAGTTTGGAAAATGATAATTTTTCTTCTTGTTTTTTGATTGATTGAATGGTGTTTTGAACAAGTGTGATTTCATCAATCATCTTTCTAATAAGTGGGGGAGTTATAATTGAAAAAGTTCGATTCTTAATAAATATAATGTGATTGTCAATAAATGAAATTACACAATAATTTTACTAATATTCACAATTAAAAATCTTGTCCGGGATTTTTTTCATGTCCGGTATTTTTTTCACTGCTCTATATTTATCTATCTATAATATTTTTTTGAGGCGAAAATTTGTGTATTTTTTTCTTTTTAATCTTAAAAATTTTTTCATAAGAGGTTTTAATCTTGATAAATTACAATAGAATTTGAATTTGTTAAAAACTGTATTTTATTGTTTGTAAAAATTGTTTGTATCCTTGTCATATTGCCAGTTTTTTTTTTTTTTAATTGAAATTGGAAGTGAATTGTTTTCTCCAAAAAAGTATAAATTTTTTTTTATTGGTTGAAGGGAGAGATCAAAGATCCTCTTACAGCTCTGATTACTAATGGTAAATTAGTAATTTAGATGATAAAGAAAAAAAAATATTTTGGAATCGAGCAGGTTCCAATTTTTTATTGGTTGAAAAAACAAAAAGAAAAATTAAAAAGAAAAAAAAAAGAAAAGGAAAAAAAAAAAAAAAAAAAAAAAAAGCAAGTTAGTAAACAAAAAAAGAAATTTTTTTGAATGACAGATGATAAAAAATCAAAAAAAAAAACCAACTGTCCATTTTTATCAAGAACACTCATTAAAACAGACACGATCCTTTTATTTAAAATTTTGTCGTTTAATTATTTCTAAGAAATCGTGAATGCTTCGTTGAGAGGTAGTTGTTTAGTAGCTGCCATTTTTTTTTCTTTTTGATCCAATCTTTTTTGATCGTTCCAGTTTTTGTTTTTGTCTTTTCTTTTTATTTTCAAGTTACCCATACCGACTAGTTTCTGTCCTTCGAGTATTAGTAGGTAACCACTTGATTTTTCTCCTTAGTAACTCTTCTTCCCAATAAAAAGGAAATTCAACAAGGGAAAAAATAGAAAAAAAAAAAAAGTATAAATTTTTTTTTCATTTTTTAGAAATATTTCAACGAGCATATTTTGAAATACAAATAATAAATACTGATTCAATAACTATTGTAATATTTGTCTTAATTTTATATTACAAATTTATGAATAGAAATGGCTCATTTCAAAATTGGTTAACACAGTAATTTTTTATTTATAAAACAGAAGCAAAAATTGATTCAGTAAGGATAACGATATATAAGAGAAAATATAAATTAATTCAAAAATTAAATTTTTTAGTATTCGAAAAATTAATTAAACTTCTGCCATTTAGAGAAAAAGAAGTTGAAAATATTAACTGGAAATCATTCTTTTATTCCCCTTTTCCAAGTTTTAAGAAGTGTAATTATTGAAAGGGGTTTTATTTTTTTTTTGATTACCATTTGTAAATTAGAGTGATTGGGATATTTATTATCAAGTATTAATGGTATGGTAACTGGATTATAATAAAACTGATTTGAAATATCGATATTTATTAATTATTTTCGAAGTTGAATTCTATTAAAATAAAATTAAAAAACACAAAGTTTGTTTTTTTAAACCACAAAATTGAAAAAAATAATTAATCCTTTAGTTTGACCATTCTCCAGTATTTCAGGATTGAATTGATAAAAATGGTTGAGATTTTTGAGAGAAATAGTTGATGTGTCAAATAAATTTGAAAAGATCCAATACTTCCAAAGAGAATATTATTTGAAATAGAAAAAAAAAATTAACCACTTTTTTGAAAATACCTTATTAGTACATTTATTGAAATTTCACCAAAAATTACTGATCGATCAAATGATTAGACACCTTCAACTAATTTTATTTGGGTTTTTCTATTTAACTAAACTCAAAACACGAACCTTCTATCAATCATTGTAAAAAAAAATGCAAGGTCTAACGAAATAGATTACGTAATTGGAAAAATGTGATGAAAACAGAAAAGACAATAAAAAAAATGATAAAAATATTTCAAAAATCAAAATTATTTCCAAATCTTTTTTAAAGCCCAGTTTTGTTATTCTTTCAACTATTTAAACTGTGTCCAAATTTTTGGAAGGGTTTTTATTTCACATTATATCATTCCTCAAATAATTTTAAAAAAAATAGATACAGTTCTTGCACCTTTTAGTGCACACTCTAATTAATCAAATAAGGCACAAAAAATAAAAATTTATTTAAGGCACATTTTTTCGGGAATTTTTTTTTTACACAGTTAATGATCCTTCGTATTTTTTGGTCAGTGACCATTACTTTTATATATACAGAGTGAATTGTTGATATCAAAGGATGGAAAGTTAATAGATTTTGTTAAAATTTAAAATATAGGTTTTTTTTCGAACATTTGTAATTTGGTCATAAAGCTATTTTCTGCTAACCAAATTTAAAATTTACCTTGTAAAGGTTGGAAAATCAAAAAAGTTCCTGCTGAGTGATCCACTCCGCTTGATATTCAAACATTATCAAGTTAAAGGTAAGGGTATCAATATACTTTAAAATTATCTGGTGGGAAAGTTTAGCAAGGCCTAAACAAAATCGATTTCAAATTTGCCTTGAAATGTTTGAAAATTTCGAAAAAGTTTTCTTTCAATAAATATTTTTTCAAAAATCAAAAAAAAAAACTGATAAAATACTGGTAAAACTAGGTTACTCTAATTAAAATTTTATCTCAAAGTTCAATAAGGGAGGCTTAATTAAATCTGTAAAAGTATCATTTCTTAATTGATCTTGAAAAGATCTTTGGATTTCTTTCAACATAAAATTAGTCAAATATTTTGGAGACTGTGAATATAAAAATTTCCATTTATTAATTGGAAAATAGCAATATTTTGATTTTCCTTAGGTGACTAGTAACTCATATTTATTTTTTTCACACAAAGGTAATAGAGTAAATATTTACACAAAGAGCCAATTAAATCAGATATTTAACTTCATTTATCAACTTTAAAGACATGAATTATCATTTTTAAAAGAAGATCATTTTTTTCCCCAATGAAATTTTCAGTCAAAAGATCCGGATCTCTTTTGTTTATATTTTTTCGATCGAAATCAGAAAAAGAAAAATTTGCGAAAAATTTTTATTTTGAAGAAATCTCACTTTTAGTAATTTTTGAAAGCCTGAATGAAACAAATAACCTTGAAATTTTAATCTTTTTTTAAAAATACAATAAAAATAAACCTAAATATTGAATCTCTTGAAGATCTAAAAAAAATTGATCATTTATTTTATTCACCTATATTTATTAAATTTCTTGAAATTTACAAGATTATGTAATATTCTTTTTTCCAATATTCAGAGTATAAACAAGGAACTATTAGTATTAAAATCGGTTATTTGATAATATCTATTATTTTTTTTTTAATAGAAATATGCATTTGAATTGTTTTATTTGTTTGAAAATCTTTAAAAAATTGAGAAATAATTGTAAAGTCTATTGATACATTTAATCTTTGGGTTATTAATAACGAACTTGTAAAATTAAAATTGGGTTATTAATTATTGATTATAAATAATCAAATTAAAAAGTTTTTCTTTAGATTATAAGTTGAATTTTACTGAGGTTTTAAAAAATTATTTCTTGAGAAATTTTTAATTTGATTGTTTGGTTTTTTTTCTCGTATTTTTTTATTCAATAAAAAGTAAAAATTGATTTTGAACTATTTTTTGAATCAAAAAATTATATTTTTAAAAGTTTAAAATAATTATTGTAATTTTTTTGTAATTAAGTGGATTTTTAATACTGGGCTATTTTAGAACTTATGGGATTTTATTTTTAAAGTATATTTTCTTACACTTCATTTATAGGTAATAAGATTTCTTTTTTCTTTCAAAGAAAATTATTAATTTTTTTTAAATAATTTCCAAAATATGTTGGGATTTTGAACTTTTCAAAAAAGTAGAAAAATGGATCAAACTTTTCAAAACAATAATTCGTTTCGGAATATAGCATTAAAAGTAAGTTTGATTTTGTAGTAATCAGATTTTTACACCATTTTTCAATTTCAAGATTTCAGTAAAATTTTTTTGAATTTGCTATTAAATTTACTTGAAGATTTTTTTTAGTTTACTAGTCCCTTCAACAGATAATCAATTAAAAGGTTTTTTTGTTTTTTAATATTGTATTACAACACTCAGAGAGCATAAAATACAGACATTCCTTAATTTTCCAAGAATCGAAATTTTTGTTTCTTAAATTCAGAATTTTTTTTGTGCTGCAAATTTCGTTCAAAGTTTGTAACTTAAAAGTGTTACTGACTGTATTCAAATTGCAAAAAAGATTTTAAATTGTTCAAATCATTTTCAATAGTATTTGATGGAATTAATGTGAATTCTTCTAGGATACTGATAAATTTAAAAAAATTAAACTCAATTTTTACTCTACTACACATGTGCAAAAACTGATATCTTGTAATTTTAAGTTTTTTTACATGTTTATTTGTTGCAAAATAAATGTAACAAAATTTTCAATTAGCTTTCTACAAAAGGGTTTCAAAAGTTATGGATAAAATTTCAATTTTTTTATTGCTTAAAAGAAGCTTAAATTATGAATTTCCCTTTGAGAATTGGGTACCTTAATGGCTTATTTTCTTTTTGTTAAATTTGAAAACTACTCATTCCTAACATTTCATTTGCAAGAAGATTTCCACACTCAACTTATTTTTATGGTTTGTTTTAATTTAGATGACTAACAAACTTCTTTATCAAAAGTGAGTAATAAAAAAGGAAAAAAAAGGGATTGAATAAAAAAAATTTCTACAAAAGAAATTTTGGTTGGAGGAAAAAAAAATCAAAACATACCTGGGCTACGAGGATTTGGATCTGTTAATAAAGACTATTTAATAATAAAAAGAGAAAGAGGGTTAGAGAAAGAAGTTATTATTATTAAAGTTGATTCAAAGAAAGAAAGGAATTTGCGTCTTTTAAAAAAATCGTAAAAAAATGGAAGAAATAAAGAAAAAAAAGAAAGAATAAAGAAAAAAGAAAAAAGAAATTATCTACTTGTATTGAGGTCAAAATTGAAGAAACATCATAAATTGGGCTCCAGTTGGACTTTAAAATATCTAAACAAATTCTGCCATCATTGTAAACATTAGGATGAAAAATCTTGGAAATGAATTTTACACTAGGTGGTTTGTTGGGATATTCTTCGGAAAAATCAAGTTTTAATTTGAAAATACCACCTTCCCAAGCTTTAAGTTTTTTTGAATGTGATCAATTATGGGTTTGGCACAAAGAAATGAAGGAAAAAGAAAAGAATAGTTAAACGAAATTCAAAAAAAAGAAAAAGAATTTGGAACAAATTAAAAAGAATCTCAGAACAAAACAAAGAAATGCAAGAAGAAATTTGAAGAATTACGAGAATCTTCTGGCCCAAACATAATAGCAGCCCACTCCATAATATTATTCTTGTCTGGTACAGCCTGTAGACAATTTTTTAAGCATTTTTAAAAAGAAACAAAATTTATTTGTTGTTTTTTTTTTTAATTATTAGGATTGTTTTTTGTTTGTGAAAAAAAAAAGAAAGGAGAAAGGGTATTCAAGTCAAAGAAAATTTTGTACATTAATTCCAATAAGGTTGTCACTTTGAAGTTTTTTAAAATCTCTCATTAGTCTTTTTTTTGATGGAGTTAACATTTGTGTAAAAAAATATTGTTGAAAATTTTCTAGTTAAAAATGAAACAAAATGATATTATAATTTTTTAAATAGTGCGATTTTATTCAATATTTATTCTTAATTCTGCTTATCTACAAGAAATGTATTTTAAAAAGTCTCAAAATGTTGCCATTTTTACACAGAATTTTCATAAAAACTCATTTTTTTCCAAATAAATAGTGGACTTAATCTCTTTGATTTCTTTTTTTTAGGTGCATATTTTGGTTTCCAAAATTATCTTACCGAAGGGTTTTGTACAAAATAGACAATTAGAGGGGTGTGTATTTCAAAAAGTTGTGGAATTATTATCTTTATCTCTTGAGATCAAATAGAACTATTCGTTTTTTAATGTTTTTGAATTTTAGAACTTTTTCTTCATCAGATTGAGATCATTATTCTAAGTTTAGTAGTATTTCCCAACAACCCAACCTAACCTTTTTTCCCCTAAGCCAATTATTATCTTGTTTTGAATAAAAATCTTTGAAAAAATCATATCTTCTCAAAAATTAGCACGGGATGTGGTTTTTAGGTACCAACTCACAATCAAGAATCTAACAAGTTAAAAATTTACATTTTTTTTTTTCGAAATATTATAGTTCTTTTTTTTTTAAGGGTTTTGGGGAAAAAAATAATGTCCATTTAGGGTTTTTTTTAATTTAAGTAATAAATAGTAAAATTATTTAAGTAACGGTTTATTTCTCAAATTAAAAATAAAAAATGCAGTTAGCTTTTCCAGAATTCAAAAGAATTGAGTAAAATATTTGATTTTTCTATAAACTTTTAAATTCTGGGAAAAAACACAATTGGGTTTTCTTGTGATTTCTATTCATTTCTAAAGTAAAAAAAACCTAACGAAAATCTATTGATTTTACAAATACATAGAAAACTCAAAAAAACGTAACGAAAACCAAAGATTTTATTCTATTATTTTGAATCCTAAAAAAGGTAAACACTCTACAAAACTCTATATTACTATAAAGAACTTGAAAACATGATTGTTTGTTGATATTATTAAAATATATAATAATTTTTATATATTCTTGACCTTTCCAACCCGAATTATTTATTATCAATTTTTGTAAAAAAAATATTAAAATGTGGATTTTAATAATTTTTAATTTTCTATTTCCCAATTGATATATTCATCTTTATTTTTTTGGAAAATTGTAATTATTGTGAAATTTGTTCATGCTCTAGAATTTCTAATTTATTTTTAAGTTTATATCTTCTTTTGTAAATTGATGTTCTGGCTTGATCAACTTTTATTTAGGTTTTACAAATTATTTTTGTTAATTCATATAGTTATTAAAACTTTTAATACTTTTTTATTTATCCAAACACTCGTTGAGTTAAGATCTTTTTGGGTTAAATTAAAAATAACAAGAATATAAAAAATTGGTTATGAATATAATTTTAAGAGTTGTAATAACTGCTCTATTGACTATTTTTTTTTTTTAATTAATATAAATTTCATATTTTTTAAACTATCTTTTACTTTTTCAAAATTTTTTATGTATTTTTGTTTCTTTTTCTAACAAAATAATGAAAATTTTAATAACTAAAAATAAGTTCTATTTTAATTTTTTATCAATATTTTGGTTCATTACAAATTCTTGCATAATTTTATAGAATATTATGATTAATTTATCAATTTCTGATATTAAAGCTTTCATCATTAAAATTAAGTGATCTGTAAACATTTGAACATCTTCAACTAAATCTTTAATTTTTTCAATTAAAAAATGGCTGATAAATCCAAATAATAAAGGAGATAGATTTTAACACTGATAAACTCCTAACACAACTTTTTCTAATAATTTTTTAGCCATATTTTGATTTTTTTGTTTTATTTTTAATACATTTATCCTGGGCAAAAATTTAATTGTTTGAAGAAACTATTTATATCCTTCACTGTAAGATATAATAAAATATATAATGAGTAATAGAGATTGTTAGGACAAATAACAGGTTTTAACAAAGAATAACTTTGCTTGAACATTTATAACATAGTTTTTTG
Source organism: Anaeramoeba flamelloides (assembly GCA_027625915.1). Classification (NCBI taxonomy): domain Eukaryota; family Anaeramoebidae; genus Anaeramoeba; species Anaeramoeba flamelloides. Next base: position 12,222,070 of record JANTQA010000015.1, read on the forward strand.
AAATTATTTTTTTGATAAATAATACAAAAAATTTTTTTTTTTCAAAATATGAATTTCTTTGAAAAAAATTGCATTATATAAACATTCTTCAGAGATAAAAAGAGAAGAAGTGGTGATTTTATATCAATTTATAAATTCTCCTAAATTCATTGATTTCAAAGAATAATATTTGAATAATAAAAAAAAAATATGAAAAGAATTAGTAAAACTTTTTTATTATTTTTCAGAAAGCAATTGGATAATTATTTCAATTATATGAATAAAACAGATAAACTAACTTTGTTTATAAACTTTTGAGAAATGAAATTTCATTTTTAAAAGAATTTATTTATCAAATTAAATTTCAGTTAAAAGATCTTGATCTTTTTTAGATTAGATCTTGAGATCAAAATATATTAAAAAAGAATAATTTGAAAAACCTTTTTATTTTTAGGAATATCACTTTTATTGATTAATGAATTTCTTACGAGTATATAACCTTGAACTTTTAATCTTATTTTAAAAAAGAATACAGATAAACCTAAATACTGAATCCCTGAAGATCTAGAAAAAATTGAATATTTATTTTATTATCCTATAGTCAGTTCACCTTTAAGACACAAAATTTCAAAGAAATTTAAGGAGCAATAAAAAATCTTAAATTAAGGGAAAAAATTCAAATTCTAGTAAAATAATATGGGTGAAAAAAATTTCGAAAAATGAGACTTAATTTGAGACCTTTTTCTTTCTTAAAATTTTATTGAAAGTTTCTGTCTTAAAAGTGAAACTGGTTGTAATATTTATTTAATTTCACCAAATTTCAAATATTAGACAATATTATTATTTTTTTTTTTTTTTCTAATATTAAGAGTAAAACCAATGAACAAAATTTTAATGTTTAAATCATTTATTTGCTAATATCAATAATTTATATTTATATATATATATATATATATATTATCATTATTAATTTAAATTAATTGTATTTGTTAATATATTTAATAAATTAGGAAATAAAAATCAATCCTATTGATGGGCTTAATCTCTGGGTTTTTAATAACTCATTGAAAAATTATAAGGGGTTTATTAATTATTGATTATAAATAATCAAATTAAAAATTATTTCTTGAGATTAAGAAATTTTATTTACCAGGTTTTATGAAATATTTTGGGGTAATTTTTAAATTAATGATTTGGTTGTTTTTCTCAGATTTTTTTATTCGACTTTGAGAAAAAATTGATTTGAACTATTCTTTGAGTATAAAAATTATATTTTTTTCAAGTTTATAATAATTACTTTAATTTATTTTAAATTTAGTAGATTTTTAAACTGGATTATTTGAGAACTTTGTGAGTTTCATTTTTAAAGTTTATTTTTATACACTTCCTTTATCCATAATATGATTTCGATCTTCTCTTCAAAGAAAATAAATTTTTATGAAATAATTCATAAATATGTTGAGTTTTGAACTTATTCAAATATTTAAAAAAAATAAATCAAATTTTTATAAACAATAATTAATTTCTGTAAATAGCATAAAAAGAAAGTTTGACTTTGTAGTACTCAAATTTTTACTGTATTTTCAATTTCAAGATCAGATATAATTTTTTTGAACTTGCTTTTAAATCTAACCAAAAATTTTTGCAAGTTTTAAATTCCCGTAAATCATTAAAGTTATCTTGCATATTTTATTTTTCAATCTCCAAAAAAAAAAAATACCTCCCTTCTAATCATTCTTTTCTCTGATTCTCAATTTTGGAAAAAATAATTAATTATTTGAAAAATATAAATAAAAAATTCAAGATAAACTCAAAATCTTTAAAAAATCTAATCATAAAACACTCCTCCAAATCAAAGAACCTTTTGTTCAGAAATAGAACTTTAAGAAGATAAGTATAAAAATAAAAAATTCAATATAAAACAGCTTTAAAATTCACACAATGTTACAGATTGATCAAGATCAGAGCCAAATTCACAAGTTATGACACCTAAGACAAAAATAAACATTTTTGATTTTTTTAGGGATTGTAAACCATCAGATTTTTTATCAAAAGTATTTGAGGGATATTTAAAAAAAGAACACTATGAGGGAACTCCAGTTCAAAACATTGCGGAAACGTATTCTTTATCTCTTGAGATAAAGGACATAATTTGTAAGTGTTATAACTGACAAGTTGTTTGATCATGGCTTTATTTTAGATAATCCTGAAATAAAATTCATGTTTTGAAATAATTCAAATTGCTCACTAATTAACATAAAAAATGATTTGTTTGACAATATTAAAGATGCTAACTCCAAATAAGACAGTTTTTTACCTTTAGATTTAAATTTCTCATTTTGTGATAGCAAGGTTTTTTTTGAAATGATAAAAATTTTTTAGTTAACTTGGAAGATGAAACAACAAGAATTTTTTGGTTGAGAAGATTAAAGAATCGAGGTTATTCACACTTAAAAGGAAAAAAATTTCAAAGTGGAAAAAACTAAGAAACACAATAATTGCAAAACATTGTTTTGGAATACAATCGGAATTACGAACTGATTCTGCCATTTTTTTATTTTCTTGATATTATAAATTATTTAACTTTCACTCTACTTAATAGAAATGATGACAACTAATAAAATCTATGAGTTTATTGTAATATCAGGAATAGGAAACCAATTGAAAGTCATTGACGTTGATGATTCTGAATCAATAACGTATGCAATGGAGCTGCTGTTTGTACCAGAGGTCTTAACATGCATTCCGAAAGAAGCAAAGCCGCCACCTGTTCTTGAGAAATTCCTTCAGCCCCGAAAGGGTGTACGGCTGCATGCCCAACAGCAGATCACAAGCTTTCATGAATTTGTTTTAACAGGAATAAGCGGTGGGCAACTTTACGGATTTTCAGTAACGTTTTACCCACAATTTAATAAACAGACCTACCATGCATTAAGAGAACTTTTCAAATCACAAGGTAAAAAAAAAAAAAAAAAAAACCAAAAAAAAAAAAAAAAATTAACAGCTTTTTATTCTTTCATTTTTTCTTTTTTGAGTTTTGTATCTGAAAATATTGGGAAACAAACACAACTTAACCACGTCTGGAACCAAAAACGATCTTATGTTTATTTTTTTTCAAATTGAAAAATTTTTTCTTTTTTTTTTTTTTCCTGTTGATTTGTCGAAAAAATTTTCCATTTTTTACACTTTCAATAATTTTTCATTGCTTGTTGTCGAATAAATAGGAAGAGACAAAGGGATTCCAGATACACTACATAGTGCAAGAACTTTAGCAATTATTTCGAAATATCCTTATCATCGAACATTCAGTAACATTTTGAAAAAATATTATGAAACATTTTCAGACAGTTGGGAATCAAACAAAAACATTGCTTACGACCTTTCCTTGTTGTTGGACCAAGTAGAAATCCCAAAACCTGAACTCGTTCCAAAGCCTTTAATACTAAACAAAATTAACTTTGGTTCTTTTCCTGCAATACCAAACAAAAGCCATTTGCCATTAGCAGATGTTTGTTTTCATTTTAATTTTTTTTATTATTGTTTTTTTCCTTTTCCTTTTCCTTTTCCTTTTCCTTTTTGATTTCATGTAATTTGAGATTTGTTTTTATTTCTAGAAAGCCTGGCTTCTTCTTTTTTTCAACTCTTCATAAATTTCTTGATTTCATTTCTTTTTTTTTTCAAAACAAAAAGGCCTTTACACATCACTAGTATGATTAAAATAAAATTCAAAATTCCAAGTTAGACAAAACTATTACTGTAATTCACCTTTCATCTTTTTAGTCGAGTTTATTCACAACATAACTAACATTTCAGTTCTAAAAATCTGTAGGCTATTGTGTTTATTGTTGTTAATAGTACTACGATTTTTAACAATCTCTAGTCTCGAAAAAAAGGTCTATTTTGAGGTTAAAAAAATTTTTAAATAGATTATTTACAATGAATTAAGGTTAAATTCAACTTTAGGACATTTTTTTTTAAATATAAAATAACTAATAGTTTTGAAAACACTCTTATCATCAAAAAAAAAGTCAAATACGGAAAAAAAATAACTGATGATAAATAATGCAGTGTCCGTCAAGTGCCTCCATATTCAAAAGAATCGAGTAAAAATTAAATGATTTATTCTCAATTCTTTTAAATTCTGGAAAACCGAACGAAATTGTCTTAAAAAAAATATTTTTTCCAGAATTTAAAAGAACAAATAATTCTTTAATAGTTAAAATAATTTATCCCCGATTAGAAAGATATTCATCAGATTTAAAGTAATTTTAAAATATAATAAAATGACCTCTTAACTAAACTATTTTTCATAAATTTTGACTCACTTTATAATGTTAATGGGAGTTGTTTTGAGGGTTTATTCCAGTATTCTTAACAAAAATTATTTTCAAATTTTTGGATCAGAATCATTTTTTCTAATTTTTCAAATTTTAGTTTTTTTTTTTCAAATTTTTTTTTTTTTTTTTTTTTTTTTTTTATGAAAAGATCATGTGGAAAAAAAAGAGATCTTCGAAAAGACAAATAATCACTAAGAAAATTGGGGCTATGTAGTGTCTTTGAAAATGGATTTAATTATTCATAAAAAATATTGTTGTTCAACTTTTTTTCAGTGAAAGTTCAGTAATAAAAAATGGGTAATGCTCATTTCAAAAATTGTGACTCACTTTTTTTTAGTTTTTGGTTTTATTTTTTTTAATTTTTAATATATCAGGCTTTTATAAATTTAGAATGACTTAAAAGTGAATTACAAATCATATTGAGTTATTAATTGTTCTTGAATACTAAAGGATAAATTTTTTTTTTCAATTTATTATTTCAGGTTAGTCACAATTTTTGAAAAAGAGTTTAGAAGCAAAAAAATTATACAATTTAAAAAAAATATAAATAGAAAATGCAATAAAATATTACTTGAAAATTAAATTTTTCAACTGAAATTGTAAAATATCTTTGTAAATATTTTTTGATCAAAGATCTTTTATTAACCAATAGTGTTTATTATAATTGAAGTTTACAAAAAGTATAAAATTAGCAAATGTTTAATTTTTTTTTTAAAGAATAATTCAAAAAAGATCGATATATGTCCTTAATAAAATTAAGCACTATTTTTTTTTGGTTAATATTTTTCGAAATTAAGTTCATAACTTAATTTCATTAATCACTGGGATAAATTTTTTTAGAATAAAAACACTCTCAACTTTTGAATATCGAAAATATTTTTTGAAATTACTGTGCACTTTTTTATTTTTTTTTGAAAAATTGGGGTTGAGAAAAGCTTGAAATCAAAGAATAAGTTAATATATTAAATTAGAATGCTTTTCCAGAGAGTTTATCCTTTTAGTTGAACTTTTTTTTAATTTTACCATTTAAAACTAAAAAAAACATTTGAAGACCAAATTAGTGCCTTTTGTAAAAAGAAAATTCCCCATAATTTAGAATTTGTTTTAGTAAATGAGTTAAAACAAGATAGTGTATCTAAAAATATACATAATTTCAAGTGTGAATTCAATGATTTTGGCAAAAAATGTTTTCAAGAAAAAGTTGAATTGAAACTTTATTTATTTTTATTTTATCATTTTGTTTTTTTAATTGTATTAATGGAAAGTATTTGATCAGTTTTTTATTTTTAGTGTTTTTTGGGTCGTAGGGACATATGTAAAAAAGGATTTGTGAATTTTTCATGTTTTTTTGCTAAAATTGTGATTTTTTCATGAACTGTGATACTTTTCTGGTATTCTTCCAAGGAATAAGGAACGTGCCAGTATATTTAATTTATTTAGTAACATTCCATTGTATTTAAAAAGGAAAGGAAGTGATTTGGAGTAGAAAAGTCAAGAGAAAATCGAAAATACTTTTTTCAAATTCAAGCAAACTCAAACATCTCTAATAGTTTATTAAATGGAATTTGTTGTCATTTAAAACATCAAATATATTGGTAAAGTTTCCTGACCCTTGGGGGGGGGGGGGGCATACCAGAAAAGTATCACAGTTCATGAAAAAATCACAATTTTAGCAAAAAGCCATGAAAAATTCACAAATCATTTTTACCTATGTGTAGGATTTAAAAGTTAAAATGTCAAAATTAAAAATTTTATTTTCCTTTTCTTCACAAACTCTGCCAAAACAGAGATAATTGAATTAATTACTTATTATTTTGACACCTACAAATTAATCTTTTCGAATAAATCAATCATTTTTCTTCAAGTATTACAGTGATCAAAAATATCCGGGTTGAGAGAACAAAACTAGTGTTTCAAATTTTGTAGGTACATTTTATCAATTTTGGGTACCTCGCTTTATTTGAAATTGAATCATTCAAATCGTTTTTTGAACTAAATAAATGAATCTTTTAATAAATATTAGAGTGGAATATTTACATAGTGTAATATATTTTCATAACAATTAAAAAAAATTGAACTCAAAAAAATGAAAAAATTGATCAAGAAAAAATAAAAATAATGTAATCAAGGTTCAAAAAAATTAAGTTTAACTATAAATAATTTTAAAAAGTTCAAATTCATTCACAAAAATTTACCATTGAACCTCCTCTTTATTTTTTCATCAACTCTATATATTATTTAAATTTGTTCAAGATTGATCATTTTTAATATTATAATTGAAATTTTCTAATTATTTCATTTTCTAATAAGATTTTAAATCTATTGATTTTATTTGAAAACGAAATTCAGAATACAATAGAACCTGATGAATCAAAGTTTAATTGGGTATTCTAATAGAAATTCATTTAAAAAAATTTTAAAGAGCCATTTCACAATAAGTCATTTATTGTGATTATTATTTCAGGATTTAATAATACTTAAAACTCATTTTCATTAACTAGTGATAATTATATTTTTATGATCTTTAGAAATTTTAAAAGAGAAACTAAACTATTTTCCAGTCAAAGGGGATCAGTTGTAATGGGTGAAATACATGTGTTTAAAGGGTTTGCATAGATATTAGAAGAAAAATTTTATTTTGGAAATTTTCAAAATTGAAATTATTTTTTCACATTTTTGCTTTCATTTTTGTTTTTTTTTTTTAAAACCTAATTCAGTTGCAAAAATTTTTTTTATTGCAAGATCAATAGTCACTTGGTAAAAATGTGTTATTCTGGGGCTATTGAAACTGTGGAAATGAATGCTGAGAAATCATATTGATTTCTATTGGAATTCTATTCGATCTTTGATCCTGATATTTGAATAATAAATCTGAAAATTTTTCACTGAATTTTCATTTCAATTTTCAAATAGAGACCACAAATACCAACACACTTCGTTTGGAGACTTGATTTCTAAAAAAAAAAAGTATGGAAAATCAAGTGAAAATTGTTTCATATTTATTATTCAAATGCCAGTAGAAGTTCAAAACGAACAATGTTGTTTTTCTCAATAGGGGTCATAACAATTTGAATTTTTCAATTTTTTTAAGAAAATTTATTGATTAATTAGTTTTCAATCAGACATATATCAACAATTCTTTGATGTGTATTATTCTGTTTATTTCTTATTTTTTCTTCAAAGGTCAATTATATAAAATAATTGATATTTGAAAAAAATGTTGGAAACTTTGATTGAAACTGAGTTTATTTAAACTTCAATTAATCTGCAAAAATATTCAATTAAAAAATTTTTTTTTAACATCTAGTCTATAAATTAATATTTAAAAGGACTCTAATTCTTATTCTTATTCTTATTCTTATTTTCCTTCTCATCCTCATCCTCATCCCCATCCCCATCCTAATCTCCATTCTTCTTCTTATTATTATTAAACATTTATTTAATAGACTGATTTTGAAATGTTATTTACATCTTTATCATTAAAAAATATTTTAATAATATGGAATGCTTTAATCCAAGAAAGGAAATTATTATTTATTTCCAGATCATTAGAATATTTAACACCTTGCATTTTTTCTCTTTTAGCTTTAATTTATCCATTTAATTGGGATTACCCGCTTATACCAATATTACCACCAGATTTTGTTGAAGTTTTCCAATCACCAATGCCATATATATTGGGATGTCTGTCAACTGTTGTTGAAAATAATTTCCCAGATGGAGATGTAAGCTTTTGATTTTCATTCTTTTTATTTTTTTGTACATCTTATAAAAATTATTTAAAAAATTTTTGAGGATTAAATATTAATTTAAATTGCCAAATAAAACTAGGATAACATAAAAATTCATTTTAATGAAAAAAAGTTAAAAAAAAAATCACAAAATAAATTTTAAAGTTGAGGTATTTATAAAAGGTAATTGGTAAAAAAAAAAAAAAAAAAACAACGCAGGTGCTATCTTTATAACCAAGATCCAAAATCACACAAGAAAGATATTTTTTTTATAATTTTATCGTTTATATTTTGAAGTGAACATGGACGATCATTTGAGAGATAGTTCTTTAAGTGTTTTAATTCGTTTTTTTTTTCTTTTTGATCTGATTTGCCTCAAACCTTTGGTGTTTTTTTTTCTTTATTTTTTCTTTTTTATTTCAAGTTACTCGTACTGTAATATTTCGGTATCTTATCACTATCAAGTAATCCACTTGAGTTTTTTTCTTTTGTAACTCTTTTTTCTAATAAAAAGAAAATTCAGCCAGAAAAATATGGAAAAAAATAAAAAATAAAATTTCTAATGATATATATTTTGATAATAGCCTTATTTTGATTATATAAAATCAATAAAGGTTCTTCAAAAAAAATTTTAAATTTATTTTTTTTTAAAAAAAAAATACAAATAAAAAAAAAAAAAATCAACGTTTTATAACAGTTTTATTATTTTCTTTATTTATTTTATCAAATGAATAAATTAGTTTATAAAATGAAAGAAAAATAGAGACCCTGAATGTAATATTATCATTGTTATTTCAATTGTATTTATCTTTTCTATTTTTCGTAAATAATTTGAGTTCTTTTAATTATCACAAAGTAAGCTCGATCATAAAAAAATTTTTTCAAAAAAATAATAAAACATTTGCTAATTTTACACTTTTTAATAACTTCAATAATAATGAACACTATTGGTTAATAAAAGATCATGGATCAAAAAATTATTACAAGATATTTTACAATTTAAGTTGAAAAATCCAATTTTCTATTAAGATTTTTTTCAAATTTAATAGTAAAAAATTTGAAAAATTTTAGCTTCTAGATAAGATGTCATTTTATTATATTTTAAAATTATTTTAAATCTGATGAATATCTTTTTTAAATAGGGAATCAATTATTTTGACTATTAAAGGATTATTTGTTCTTTTGAATTGGAAAAAATATTTTTTCTTTGATTTTCTGTTAGGTTTTTTTTAATTTTTGAGATAAAACATAAAACCTCAAGAAAACCTAGGCACTCTACGGCACTTGACGGACACTTTCGTTCGGTTTTCCAGAATTTAAAAGAATAGAGAAAAACCATTGATTTTTACTATTTTTTTGAATTCTGGAAAATTTTCGTTAGGTATTCTTGAGTTTTCAGTTTATTTGTGAAGTGTTCTAGGTTTTTTTTACTTTTCGAAATAAACCGAAAATTTATTAAAATTTTCTGTTTATTTCAAAAAGTAAAAAAAACCTAACGAAAATCAATAGATTTTCGAAATAAAACATAAAACCTCAAGAAAACCTAGGCATTCTACGGCACTTGACGGACACTCTCGTTCGGTTTTCCAGAATTCAAAAGAATAGAGAAAAAATCATTCAATTTTTACTCGATTCATTTGAATCTGGAAAACCTAGGCACTCTACGAGCACGGAATATTTATCATCAGTTTAGTTTTTTCCTTATTTGACTGTTTTTTGATATAAAGGAGTGTTTTCAAAACTATTAGTTATTATCTATTCAAAATAATATCTTAAAGTTGAGTTTAAAGAAAATTCATTGTCAATAATCTATTTAAAAATTTTTTTAACCTCAAAATAGACCTTTTTTTCGAGACTAGAGATTGTTAAAAATCGTAGTACTATTAACAACAATAAACACAACACCCATAAGATTTTTAAGAACTGAAATGTTGATTATATTGTGAATAAACTCGATTAACAAGGATGAAAGGTTAATTAAAGTAATAGTTTTGTAAAACTTTTTTTTTTTTCAATTTTATTTTTTTCATACTAGTGAGGCAGAAACATTTATTCGAAAAAACAATGTTAAGACAAAATATTATTTATAAAAATCATAAATATATTGATAACTATATCTAAAATATTTCCCAATTAAGGAGGTTCAGTTATAATGGATAAATCATTTTTATTTACAAAGTTATAAGAAAAAATTTAATTTGAAAAATTTAAAAATTGAAATCATTTTTTCACATTTTTAGGTAATTGTTTTGCAAATTTTTTTTTTTTTTTATTAAAACCTAATTCAGTTGCAAAAATTTTTTTTATTGCAAGATCGATAGTCACTTGAGTAAAAACATGTTATTCAAATATTATTGAAACAGTGAAAATGGTTGTAGAGAAAAATCATATTGATTTCAATAGGGATTTTATTTGGATCTTCAATTGAAAGCTCAATAATAACATCGTTGTTTTTTTTTCTCAATGGTGCCCTAAGAATTTTTAGTTTTTCAATTTTTAAGAAAATATATTGATTAATTAGATTTACTTCATACAGATACCAACTATTCTTTGATGTGTATTATTCCCCTAATTTCTTATTTCTTATTTAAAGTTCAATTCTAAAAAACAATTGATATTTGAAATTTTCTTGGGACCTATTTGCCAGAAACAAAGTTTATTTATAATTATATATATATTTAAATCATTAACAAATAAATATTTTTTTGAAAAATTCTTCAATTTCTTTACAAAATTATAGCAAATTATAATTGATCTTGATTCCAATCATATTGTTTCAAATGAACCTATTACAAAATTGCCACCTAGAATTTATTCAAAATTAATTAGAAAATTAAAAAAAAGGTGTAATACATTCAAAAAACCAAGAAAGTCAATAAGAATATCACCACTTCATGGCATTGATTTAATTGAAGAAGTTGAATATGAATATGAATTTGAATGCACTTCCTTTTCATCGTCATCTGGTGATGAAAATAGTGAAGAAATTAATTCTGAATCTGAAAAGGTTTCAAATATTTCATATTCAGTATCATCATCTTCTTCTTCAAAAGGCCTTGATAATAATAAAGAGGAAACAAACGTTAATAAAGATAAAAAAAATAATGAAAATTTGCAAAAAAAAAACAAATTTTTAAAGAAAGTTCGTAAAAATCCATTTCGAAACAGGAAAAAAAAATTCACAATGGGTCTTATTCATCATAAATCTTCACCAAATACTAAGAAAAAAAAGGCGCAAAAAAAACAAAAGAAAGAACAAGAACAAGAACAAAAAAAAGTGCAAAAACAAGAGGGAGAGGGAGATGGTAAAAAACAAAAAGAGGGGGGAAAGCAAGAAGAAAAACAAAAAAAAGAACAAAAACGAAAAAAAGAACAAAAACGAAAAAAAGAACAAAAAATGGAACAAAAGAAAAAAAAAAGGCAAGAACAAAAGCAAGAACAAAAACAAGAACAAAAACAAGAACAAAAACAAGAAAAAAAAAAAAAAAAAAAAGAACAAAAAAAAGAGGGGCAAAAAGAGGATGGTGAACATAAAGAACAGAATAAAATTGTAATTCAAAGTCAATCTGCACCTATTTTGGTTGACGAAAAATCCAAAAAAAAAAAAAAGAATTGTGTGAAGAAAGATTTATCGATTACTGAAAAAAATGAAGATACAAAAATAATTAATATAGAAAAATCAAGAGAAGGATCATCAAATAAATTAATAAAAAGTCAAATTCCAAACGAAAATTCAAATCAAAGTTCTCTAAAGAATGAAAAGATCAGTTTAAATGAAATTAAAAATGGAAAAAAAGCAAATGGAAAAGAAGAAATAGTAACATTGAATAAAAAGAAAGAACAAAAAAAAAAAAAAAAAAAAAAAAAAAAAAAAAAGAAAAAAAACAAAGCAAAGGACAAGGACAAGGACAAGAGAAAGGAAAGGAACCAGAACAAAAACAGAAACAGAAACAAAAAAAAGGGCAAGTACAGAAACAGAAACAGAAACAGAAACAGAAACACGAAAAAAAACAAGAGCAAGAAGAGGAAAAGGGAGATAAGAAAAAGAAAAAGAAACACGGAAAAAAACAAAAGCAAGAACAAGAACAAGAACAAGAACAAGAACAAGAACAAGAACAAGAACAAGAAAAACAACAAGAACAAGAAAAGCAACCAGAAGAAGAAAAAATAATTTTTAATATTAAAAAAATTCGAAAAATATTTATCTCATCATATGTTGGGATGTTAAAAAATTTTACGAGATCAATCATTATCCCAGAAAAAGAAGAAGATCTTATGACTGCAAAAATTTTTAATGATTCACAATTTCTCAAAAGTGTACCAGAGGATTGTGAACCATTGTTGAAAAAATTTATTAAAACGCAAATGTTTTCTCAATTAATTGAAGAAAAAATTACAAAGAATTCGACCAAGAATTTAGATTATTTTTTAAAGTTAATAAATAATAAATTGGAAAAGAATTATTCATTAATCACAATATCGAGAGATGTGACTTTTGAAAGTTGGGTTAAAAAGCGAAATAGTAATCGACTTAAGCATTGGAAAAACCGATATTTTGTTCTTGAAGATGGCAAGTTATATTCTTCTCATAAGAATATTCATTTAAAAGATGCAAAGAGGCAAATAGTTCCAATTTTTAGAGGTAAATCTAAAATACAAATACCCGTGGTCAAAAATGAAGAAAAAGAGAATGAAAAAGAAAATTTTTATAAATTTAATTTACTTACTTCATTTTCCCAGAAGAAAAAGAAAAAGAAAAAGAAGGGCAGGGGCAAGGGAAAGGGCAAGGGCAAGGATAAGGAGCATGACCAGAACAAGAGTAACAGCAAGAGTAACAGCAAGAGCAACAGCAAGAGCAACAGCAAGAGTAACAGCAAGAGTAACAGCAATGGTGACGATAATGAAGATCAAGATGATAAAAATTTCCTTGATCGTACATTAGAGTTAGCTGTTGAAACAGAAAAACTTAGAAAACAATGGGTCAAGTTATTAAAAATAATTTGCATGAACAATAATGAATTTCTTTTCCTGAGGAAAATTAGTTCAATTAATCAAAAAAAGTCAAATAACTTGAAAAGAATCAGAAGGAAATCGCAAGTTGATGCAATTAATATAAATAAAATTTTCCAAGAAAAAGAAGAAAACGTTGTTACACTTGGTAACATCAGTTGCAAAATCGATTTTTCAGTAGATAGTCTCGTCACTGATAATGAAGATTCAAATAAAAAAATGGAGAAAAATGAAATTGAAAACAAATAAATTTTTAATATCATTTTTTTTTTCATTTATATTTTTATTTTTATTTTTGTTTTTGTTTTTGTTTTTTTAAAAACATTAATTTTTTCGAATTCATTTTATAATTTTTCGTTTTAATTTTTTGATAAATTATTTTTAATGAATTGTTTCCGAATATAAATATCTTTTTAATTTTTGATTTTTTTCTTGATTTTTTTAATAATTCATAATTTTTTCAGAAAATCAATATCAATGTTTTTTATTCAAATTATTGTTTAATTGAACACATCTTAATTTATTTTTTAAGGCATTATTTTGATTAAGAATTTTTGAATTTTTTTCGAATTGAATTGAATTTTTTTCCTCTATTAATAAAAGTATTTTTCCTGAAAAAAACCCACCTTAACTGATCACACTGAAGTGATTTGATATCAATTACAGTAATTTGAAACCAACTTAAGTGAACCAAATTCAAGAAGCGATTGATCCCAGAATTGAAGTGAAGCCAAATTAAACTATCAGTGAAATCATTAGATTCAGTTACTTGGACAGGGTTAAAATGGTCAGTTAGGTGGATATACTATATTTTTGTTAAAACAAGGTTTGTAAAACTTGCAATGAAAAAATAAAAGAAATAAATGAATAAAAGGTAAATCATAATAGAAAAAAAGAAAATTTCGAAAATAAATTCTTATTCTTAAAAAACTCTACACTTTTGGAAAAAATCATACATTTATAAAATACTAATTTGAAACTTAAGAAGATTAATTGTCTCTTTTAATCTATAATTGTTCAAATATTTAAACCTCTATATAAAAACAAACTATAGTTATTATCCAAGAAAAATTCGACATTTGATACAATAACAACCAATCCACTAAAAACTTTATGTTAAAAAAAAAAACTTCCAAATTAAATTTTTTCCTTTTTTTTTATTATTTTTTTTACTCTCGTTAAATTGGGGATACTGATGAGTTGTTCAGAAAAAGGAATACACAAGAAATATACGACATCACAATAAAATATTTTCTAACTAATATGAAACAGCAAGTTATAAGTAAAAATGAATTAAAATCCAAGTCTAAATTGTAAGTCATTCAACTCACTAGAAACATATATCCTCTCAATACTACTACTATTTTAATATCTAATTTTTTTTTTTCATTTCTACTCTTCATTTTTTATTCTTTTTTTTTTTTCTTCATTTTTTCAGAAAACTGAATTAAGTTCAAAATATTTCTAATTACTGTAATGAAAAGATTCTTTTGACTACTCTTTGAATTAGGAATCACAAATTTTGTCACTTCAAAACTCTCTCTTTAGCAGATTGAGAGCCCCTGAGCCCTTATTCCTTATCAATATGCTATTATCTTAAAATTCTTATTAATATTTCTTTTTTTTCTTGAATTTGTTTCAAAAAAAATTATTTTTATAATTTTTAAATAAAAGATATTCTATAAGTTAAAATTTTACCTATTTTATTACTAGACCAAAAATTTTAAATAAAAATTTATAGTTTTGGAAAGTACTTTAGAGTTGTTTTCGAATATCATATGGGCCTAGATTTTCTTTAATTTATAAGGATAGAATAAAATTAAAGATTTTCTTGAATACTTTTGAATTATTGAAAAAACGTGTTTTTTTTTTTTTTCATTTCAGAAAATCCAAAAAACAACATTAAACAAGGCAATTTTTATTATACAACCCTCTCTTCAATAATATTAAATAAATAAATAAAAAAAAAAAAGTTAAATTAAGATTAGAATATTATATCATCATTGATCTTTTTTCAGTCAAATTTGCTACAATTTATCTGAATTTGATATTTAAATTACTAATAAGGGTCTACAAATTTTTGAAGTAAGTTTCTTTCACATTAACATGAAAATAACTACAGCCAGTTTCACTTTGTAGGCACAAACTTTCAACGAAATTTAAGGTACAAAAAAATCTCAAATTAAAGTACAAAATTCAAATTCCGTGAAAATAAATTGTAAAAAAAAAAAATTCCTAATTTTGTGCCTTAATTTGAGATTTTTTATTGTGCCTTAAATTTCGTTGAAAGTTTGTGACTTAAAAGTGAAACTGACTGTATTTATAATCTGTAAAAACGTAATAAAAAATATATATGCGAAAAAAAAGCTGAATATTAATTGGAATTTTCTAAAATTAATTAGAAATCTTCATTTTTAACATCTTTAAGGGTTAATTCATTATAGATAAAAATAATTTTCTCAAATGGATTTAAAAATTTTTGTAATTTTAATGAGTGTCTAATACCAATCAAAAACTAGCTAACATGTGAAACGAGATCGATCTCCAAAAATCAACAATCAAAAAAGATGGTATTTTTGGAAAAAATCGCCAAAAAAGTCGAAGAGAACCACTCAATTTCTAATTTAAATAGTTCTGAATTATGATTTTGTAAAAAATTATGTGTTAGATTTGAAGTTTTAATCTTTGTTGTTTTTATTGAGATCTTGAATATTTTTTTTTTTTTTTACCATTTCTTCATGACTTATTTTATCCTCGAGAATGTTATAAAACCCTTACTTTGCCAAATATAGAGAGTTACAAAATAACCAAATATATATTAAATCGAATTAAATTGATTTAACCTTTTCGAAAAAAATTTATTTAAAATTGAAGAAATTTAACCCTTTGGAAAAATAAAACAAGAAACGAGCGAATTTTTTTTGAAATTTAAGTTTTGGTAATTGAAAATTCTTTCCAAACCTTTTTTTTTAATTTGATTTTTTGGAATTATGATTTCTTTTCAATTATTTTTTTTGTAATTTAATTTTTTTTCGACAATGAGATATCTTTTTAAAATTTTTTTTGTTATTTGAATTTTGACAATCAAAAGAAGGGCAATTCTACAATAACCTTTTTAATTTTCAAGTAATCACTTGGATGTCGTAAATCCACTGTAAATGACTAGAGTCTTTAACAAATTTTCCCTTCTACAAAGAAATAAAAGAAAAAACAATCACCCTATTTTTAAAAAAATGTAAATATAGATTTATAAAATTATTTTTTTATTACAAGATATTGATCTGGAAGATAACACCATTTTTTGAAAAAAAATATGATAAACATAATTTTTTAAACAATTCCAAAAAATAATAATAAAAATAATAAAAATAGTAAATAACCAGTTTATTAACTGTTTTGTAGACATTTTGTAAAAAATTTTAGGCAATATTTTTTGAAAAAGAAAGTAATTTCAAAAGTAATTAAAAAAAAAAAAGGGGGGGTGGACTTAATTTGTTGTTTTTTTTCATTTTTTTTTTTTTTAAAAAAAAAAAAATAAATAAATACAAGGAATTTATTATTAATATAAATATAGGTATTAACATATTATATATCTTTATTACCAATAATAGTAGAATGTTTTTTTGTTTAATTTCTGATTTTCATTTTCTTTTTCTAATTTTATTAATTGTATTCTTATTTTACGGTATTTGTCCACCATTAAATTATTTTTTTTAATTAACTGATTGATTTTTTCAATTTTTGTTTTTGCTTTTTTTGAGGTGGCATTTATTTGAATTTTCAATTTTTTAATTAGCTCATCTTTTTGAACATTTTTTTGTTTTGATTTTTTAACAATTATTTTTAATTTTTTGTTGTCTTGATTAAGTTTCTTTACTTGTCTTTTTAATTGTATGTTTTGGGATTGGTTTGTAATATTCTTATTGTCCTCATTCGTATTCGATTTTTTATTTTTATTCTTATTTAGATTCTGATCCTGATTCCGATTCTGGTTCCTTGGTTTTAATGAAGATGAAGACGATGATAATTTTTTTAATTTGATAATTTCTTGTTTTAATTTATTCATTTCAGTTGTAGACAATTTATTTCTTTCCATATAAAAACTTTTTAATTTATGGAACTTCTCGATAATGATTTTATTTTTTTCGATCAATTGGTTAATTTTTTGATTTTTTTCTAAATTTTGTTGGGTATATACTTTAATCATAGTATTTATAGAATTGATTTGCTTTTGCCGATTTTCGTCATTATTATTTTCGTTGCTATGCTTATTATGATTTAAATTCAATCGTATTGAGGAATTAACCTCTGATTGAAGATCTTCAATTCTTTTACTGTACTTTTCTTTCTCTTCCCTTGATATTTTTTTCAACTGTTCAAATTTATCAACCATTTGATTTTTTTGCCTTATGAGTTCATTGATCTTGATTGTTTTTTGCTTATTCTTCGAAGCAAATTCTTTTAATGACAAGTTTTTTTGAATTATTATTTTTTTATATTTCTTTTGGATTTCTGTATCGATATCAGAATCATTTTTTTGTTTTTTCTTGTAATCGGTTTTGTTGCCAATGTTTTGATTCTTAGCCCCCTGTCCATCTTTAGTAAATAATTCATTTTTTTTTTCAAATTCCTTTTGAATTTCATTAAAGAATTGTGATAATTCAGTTGCTGTTATTTGCTTGTTTTCCGGTTTTTTCTTAAGGGTGATTTTGAATTTTTCAGAAAAATTTTGTTTGACCTCAAGCAATATTTTTTTTAATTCTTCATTTTGCTTTTTAGAGTTAGCAATCTCATTTTCATTTTTTTTATTTTCCTTGACAAGATTGTTATACCTTGTGTTTAAAATATTTTTAATTTTGTTAGATTGCTGTAATTCATTATTAACAGCCAAATATTTGTTTTTCATTTTTTTTTGATCTTGTTCGAGAAATTTGATTTTTTGTTTTAAATTTTCGATTTCAATTTGCTCTTTATTACATTTTTTACTGTTTTGGGACTCTTTTTTTGGTTTCACTTGCTTGTTTGGTTTTTTGTCAATTTGATCATTTTTTTTTTTCGGAATTGATTTACGTTTTTTAATTTCTTTCTCATTTTGGTTTTTTTGATTACCTTTTGTGATTTTCCTCTTCGGTTTTTTGGAGCGTGTTTTTTTGAGAACTTGTGCCTGCTTTACTTTTTTGTTTCCCATTACTGTTTTCTTTTTTCCTTTTAATTTTTTTTGTTCATTTTTATTATTTTGGAGGATTATCGGTTTGAAGTTTTTTTCTGTTTCATGATCACTCGTGGAGACACGGTCATTTTTTTCTTCTTTGTGTTCCTCAGTTTCGTTTGTTGTTTTTGCAAATTTTTTTTTTTCATTCTCTTTTTCTTCGGTCAGATTGACACTTGTTAAGTTGACATCTTCTTCTTGAAGGAAGGTGCTTTTGTATTTTTTCAATTCTTCTTGTGCTCCCAAAGTTAGCTCATCTAATTTCTTATTATAAAATTCTTTTGTTGAGCCAAGCTGTGAAGCGAGAAAAAGATATGAAAGGACTTTTTTTAATGAATTAAGGTTCCTTTTGTTGGTAAGTTCGGAAATTTTATCAAGTTTGGGCTTTGATTTTTTTTATTAAAGTTTAAAAGTGAAATTTGTCAAAAAAATATAAAAAAAATTGTTTGCAAAAAAATATGGTTTTGAATTAACAAAAGATATTTTCAAAGGAGGAAATACACAAACAATGGAAAAGAAAAAATAAACAATTCAAAGATAAGGGATTTTACAGAATGGTTCATCTTTTGTAAATAAAACAATTGAAGATCCTTATAAATGATCTCAAAATTGCTTTTTTTTTGATCACCTCCTACTTTGATTTCTGTTTTGGTTATAGCACTTAGGACACCTAGTATCAGAACACCATCATACAAAATCTCTAAATTTGTAATTTTTGTTGAACTTACACTGCTTATCTTTTGTTTATTGGAAGTTGATATTTTGAGGTAAGGTTTTGGTTATGGAAAAAATCAAGAGCGGAATTTGGATGGTACAGACAACCAACACTCAAAAGAAAAAGGATCAAAGGATTCTAAAAAAAAAAAGCTTACCCATTCAAGGTATGTGTTTTCAGAAATACTCATCTTGGCCTTTAAATAAGAAAAGGTATTTGAATTAAAATAACTAAAATTTTTGAAAAATAATTTACAAAAAATAAAAAGTTTCAAATTAAATAGTAAAAAAAACAAATCGATATTTTCCTTCTTTCTTATTTGTTGGAAAATGGGTAAAATTGCAAATTATTTAATGTTGAAACAATTAGTGAGTATTGTTCAAATCCTTTTTCATGTTTAAAATGTACTAAAAAAGGTATTCTGTTTTATATTAATTAAATATATCTACTATTACCATATTTGTCAACAATTAAAAGTTAATTTTTTTTTTGTTTTAATTTCAAAAATTTGCTTTAATTTAAGGACTACCCTAATGGAAATAGGAAAAAAGATTATATTGTGTAGATGTGATTATTTTTTTTTATTTTAAATCTCAGTTGTTTGATCTGAAACTTCTTTGAACTTTATTTTTATCGATCTTAAATTACTTCATCAGATATATTTGCTAAATTTGATTTGTTCATTTTTCCTATTTTTTTGCTAAAATTGTGATTTTTTCATTAACTTTGATACTTTTCTGTGACGCCTTCAAGGACCAGGAAACTTGATCAATATATTTCATGTTTTACATGATAACAGATTTCATTTAAGGGACTAGTCTCGATTATTTTTTTTTTTCACCAATTTCTAAATAAGAATTCCTTATCTAGAAATATGTTTAAGATTGAAAATAAACAGGGGTTTTCAAATCTAAGTAATTTGAAAAAAATTTTCTCAATTTATATTAAATTTAGGTAAAAAATTAATAGAGATTAGTCCCTGAATAAAATATTGGAAAATAGTTTTTTGATTTGTTTGGATTTGAAAGTAGTATTTTCGATTTAATTTGAAGTTTCTACCCAAAATCACTTCCTTTCTTTTTTAAATATAATAAAATGGTCCTAAATACACTAAATATATTTGTCAAGTTTCCTGATCCTTGAAGATATCCCAGAAAAGTATCAAAGTTAATGAAAAAATCACAATTTTAGCAAAAAAATAGGAAAAATTGACAAATATTATTTAGATATTGTCGCAAAGAATATATGTTTGAAATTTAAATCTTGATTTTTTTTTCACTTCCTGTTAGGCAATATAAGTATTTATTTATTATACAATGGGTAATATAAGGTCAAACCAATTTTGACTTTAAACTCATTTAATTTTTGTGAAAAATATTTAATTATGAAATAAATTTGTTTCAAATTTTTTATAGTTTTTCTGATTTTAAAGAAATTTTAATGTAATGTTTATTCTCAAACGAAATTTTCGGTCAAATTATCTCTCTTTTTCGAAAAAAAAGTCTACGTTCCAAAGGTTATTAACTAAAAATAACCTTCTTATAAATTTAATAGCATATTCAAAAAAAATTTTACAGTATTTTATAATTGAAAATCAAAGTGAAAAAATATGATTACTAAAATATCTGGAAGGTTCCTTTTAAATCTATTTTTAGAATTGAATTATTATTTAGAAAAAAGTTAATCCATTTTTCCCATTTTTGAAAAGTTCAAAATTCAAAATATTTTCCAAATTTTATCAACAAAAAAAGGATTCCTCAAAGAAAAATAGGAAAATAATTTATTTTCTTGAGAAAATATACAATATCTTATTTTAAAAATAAAAACTACAAAGTTTTAAAATGTCTCAGAATAATATATATTCCTTAATTCCAAAAAAATTAAAATAATTATTTTAATTTCGTAAAAATATATATTTTTTTCATTTAACTGAGAACACTTGAAATCATTTTTTTTTTTCTAATTCATTTAACCAAAAGAAGAGAGAAAAACTCTTATAAATGTTGAATTGAAAATTATCCAAAATCCTTTTTTGATACTTGGTTAATATAAAATTTAACTGAAAGAAATGTATTTTAATTAATTCAATTTTAATCTAAAATTAAAATCACCATATTAATTATTTTAGTGGGTTAGTTATTATAAAAATATTAAAAGTGTTAATAAGGTTTACAATTATTTCTCAATTGATAAAAGATTTTCAAACAAAATAAACGAAATTCAAATAAATAAATCTAATCATAAAAAAATAATAGAAATATCAAATAACTTATTTTAATAATAACAGCTTCTTTATAATTACTAACTATTTGAAAAATAAATATTACCTAATCTTTTAAATTTCAAGAAATTTCCAAATTAATAAAAAATTAAAAAAATTTTACTTATCTTCTATGATTTAATATTTTAATTTATTTTTATGGTATTTTTAAAATAAAAGTGTATTTAAAATGTTATTTGTTCATACAGTCTCAAAAATATGAAAAAGTGATATTTCAATAAAATAAAATTATTTTGTAAATTCTTCTTTTTTTGAATTGATACAAAAATCTAAACTGGAATGAATATATCTTTTACTGATAATTCATTGAGAAAAATTCATTCTTATAAAAACGAGAATTCTTTTTTTTTAAAGTCACCTAATGAGATTATTTTTAGGGGGTATTTTTTCTGTTATGAAAGTAAGTGCTCTATTACATTTGGGAAAAAAAAAAGAAAAAATATAAATTGATTGGAACTAAACATTAAGAGATCAAAATAATACATGTGAAACAACTATAATCCATCTTTCAAAAAATATTCATGGTTTTTTTTTCATATTGTTCCAATGCTACACCCAATATACTACCAATTGTATACCGAAGTTCAAATCGATTTTGAATGTAAAACCCTGGGTGTTTTAAGTGAATTTTAAATTAGGAATATAATTACAGTGATCAAAATAAAGCGTGCACAACGAATATAATCCGTGTTACAAAATATTATCCGTGCTTTTTTTTATTCTTGTACTAATGTAACATCCAATCTACTAACAAATAGTATACCTAATCTCAAATCAATTTTGAAAGTAAAGGTCTTGGTATTTTCATTAAAATTTAAATTATTAATGAAAATAGTTGAAAATTTTCCATAATATACTCAATTTTGTTTAAGGGGCTAGTCTATATTAAATTTTTTTAGGTAAATTTAATAGAGATTTAGAATTTTTTTTGCC
This sequence comes from Anaeramoeba flamelloides, assembly GCA_027625915.1. Lineage (NCBI taxonomy): Eukaryota > Anaeramoebidae > Anaeramoeba > Anaeramoeba flamelloides. The sequence goes on from JANTQA010000015.1 coordinate 12,244,265, forward strand.
AATTACTTAGATTTGAAATCAAAGTGAAAAACTTCTTCGTATAGTAATGAAATCTCGATAAATGACATTCATTAAATTTAGTTATTGTTTTTATAGAAATAAAAAATTTTTGCATTTTTACACTTTTTTGAAAGTTGCTTTTTTTCAACTTTTAGCAAAAATACAAAAAATAAAAAAAAATATGAACAAGAAAGGAAAACCTTGTTATGTTTGTGGAAGACGTACAAAAAATAGTTTGAAAAATAAACCTGAAAGGGTTTTTTTGGATTTGCATGAAAACATAGTTTGATTCGAAAAAAATATACAATATATACTTTACTCTTAATAAAAGATTTTCTTTCTTTTCTTGTACCTTTCTTTTTTTTCATGAATCTACTTTTTGAGTTTACAGTCTTTTGTTTTTGTTGAATTTGAAGTTTTTTTAAGTGTTCCCAAATTACCATCCCTAAATTTTTTTGTCAGAGTCAAAAAAAATCAAAGAAAAGAATAAGAACTATTTTTTAAAAAAGTAATTATTGATAAAACAAATTGGGTTCTTTATACATTCAAGTTATATGAATAGAAGTGAAGGAGAAAATATTCACCAGTTTTAAATTATTTTTTCGTTTTTAAAAATGAGAATAAATATTATTTTTGAGAAAATAATTAAATCCAAAATTAATCAAAAAATTCTCATCAGTTTAAGATCTTTTTTCAAAAAAAAATTTTTAAAAGTCACTTTTTTTGGCAGAATTGTAAAATTTTAAAAAAACAAGAACTAAAAGTTCTAACATTGAAAAAACCTGTCTATTTTCAATTTTAAACCTATTTCAAGATAAGGATTCCTTATTTAGTTATTGGTCAAAAAAAAAATTAATATAGACTAGTCCCTGAAATTTTTTTGTTTTTTTGATGATAAAAATTTTCTTAAAAATTAACTCTATTTTTTGAGATAAATTTTGCAATTTGATCCTTCATTTTTATAATTTCTTTTTAAATAATAGAACTTTAAGAAACCAATACCATATATTTTTAGGGTTTATTGTTGGTTTCTTTGATTGGTATATTTATTGGTCAACTATAACAAAAAAACAAGCTTTTTATTTTGAAACATGCATTATATTTTTTTGCACGGGTTATATTGACGAAAGTAGTTGAAAATTTTTCATAATTTTCTTAGTTTTTTTTCAGATATTTTTTGTTGTTTTGTTGATGTTAAATATTTCTATTTTTTGAGATAAAGTTTCTAATTTGATCCTTCATTTTTTATAGAATTTCATTTGTAAATAATAGAACTTTTAGAAACCAATACCATATTTAATTCGGGTTTATTGTTGGTTTCTTCGATCGGCTGATGTATAGGTCTTCTATAACATAAAAAAAAAGCTTTTTTATTTTGAAGCACCGATTAATTCTAATAGACATGCCGATTTTAACAACTATATCATTTTAAGAATTTCTTTTAAATAATAGAAAACAAAATCTTTTATTCTTATTGTTTATTACAGTGATCAAAATAATGCGTGCACAACAACTATAATCCGTGTTTCAAAATATTGTCCGTGCTTTTTTTTATTCTTGTACCAATGTAACATCCAATAGACTACCAAATAGTATACCTGAGCCCAAATCAATTTTGAAAGTAAAGGTCTGGTTATTTTCAGTAAAATTTAAATTATTCATGCAAATTGTTGAAAATTTTCCATAATATTCTTCTTAATTTTTTTGAGATATTTTTTGTTTTTTTGATGATTAAAATTTACTCTATTTTTTGAGATTAATTTTTTAATTTGATCCTTCATTTTTAGAATTTCTTTTTAAATAATAGAACTTTAAGAAACCAATACCATATTTTTTAGTGTTTATTATTGGTTTCTTTGATTGGGTAATGTCTAGGTTTTCTATAACAAAAAAACACGCTTTTTATTTTGAAACACACATTAAATTTTTTTACACACTTTATTTTGACTACAGTACTGGTTTTATTGATTTTTATGTGTTCCTGTGATTGTAGAAAAACAAAACACTTTCTCTCATTTTAATTATGGATTTATAAAGTATGTTTTGGTTTTTTTAACAATATTAACAAATATATCAAAATTCTTTTTTCAAATTAAATTTGACTTTTTATTCTTTAAAATCCAGTAAAAAACATAAAACTCAATAATAAACCATCACCAAACCACAAGAAAAACAAAAGTTAAAGATTTTGAAAACAAAATATTATATCCGTTAAAAAAAATTTTAAAAAAAAACATTTTTTTTGATCTTTTAACTAAAATATTTGCTTTTTAAAATGACAAACAATCCAAATGAAAATGTAATAGTAAGAACTATTACCCCACTAACGATCAGACAAATTCAATTATCAACTGAAAGTGAAGGAAACACGTTTAAGATCGATAAAGAATTTGTAATGAACGTAAGTTTGGTAGGAACTGTAATCAAAGTTATTAATGGAAACACTTATACAAATTACACGATCGACGACGGAACTGGACAACTCAAAATCCGAGAATTCAAAAGAAACAAGCAAAATAACATGATTGATCAAGAAGAACAAGAACAAGAACAAGAACAAGAACAAGTTAACGAAGAAAAAAAAAAAAGCGAACAAATTCAAAATCCTTTTGAAAACAAGTATGTTCGAATCATTGGGAATTTAAAAGCATACAAAAAACAAAAATCATTTTCTGTTAACAAAATAATGGAAATCACCGATTCAAACCAAATTACGACCCATTTCTTGGAAGCTATTTTGGTCCATATACAACGAATCAATGGCGTTAGTAATCAAGGTCAAACAACATCCCAAGAATCTCAAATCAAAGAAGAAAAAATTGAAATTAAAAAAGAAACAAATAAAAACAAGAACAACAACATAATTACACAACAAAACACCGACCATATCTTGGGGCTGGCCCTGAAAGACAAAGCCTTAAGATTAATCAGTTCAAACCAAACATCATCTGGAATAAGCCTTCAGGAATTATCAAAAAAATTAAAATCCACAGAAGAAGAAATCCGAGAAATTGTTGACTTCTTCTTGGACCAAGGTCAAATTTATATCACAATTGATGACGAGCATTTTAGATCAACAGACTAACTTGGAATCTTTTTTTTTTTCAAAGATTAATCAATAAACCGATTAATTGACTTGTCTTATTCTTTTCTCTTCTGACTCTAATTCTTATTCGTATTCCCATTTTTATTATTATTCCTTTACCTTTCACATTTTTTATGGCCAATTAGTTTTTTATTATTTAATTACTAATTTGTCACATTTCTCTTAAAAAAGTAAGTAAAACATTTTATAATAAATAAAATAAATATTTGAAAATTCATTTTTTTTCTTATTATTTATCAGCATTGCAATCCACCCACAAACTTGAGTTTTTGTGAACAACACTTGTAATGATTCCCAAAAAATTATAAACACAATAAATGACATGTCTTCAAAATATAAGACAATCAATAAATATCTGAACAGATATTATAAAAACCAAACAACATTAAAATAATCTTCAAATTTCTTTTTTTTTTTTTTTTTTTTAGCTTCTGTTTTTATAAATGTACTGGGAATTCATCAATTTATTTTTTTAAGGAAAAAATGAGTTTACCTGGGGTTATGTAGATATTTATTAATTAGAATGGTTTTCACTATGATTTAAGGGAGGTATCAACGATAAATCAATCCTTTTATACATTGCATATTTCAAAAAGGATTATAAAGCACCTTTTTTTACCTTGGTTGGATTGTATTTATTTCCTTGTATTCAAAGTTTTTATTAAAAAATAATTTATAAATTTATTTTTCAGAATATAAAATAGAATTATACAATAGAATTTTACAATGGCTAGTTTTATCAACTTGTGGAAATGTGAAATGGTTTTCATTTTATTCCTATTTTAACATTCTAGTGTTTCATTTTATTTTATATCTTTAATAATAAAAAAAAAAAATACATTATTTTTAAGAGATTAGTATTATCATTGATTTATCTATAATTAAAGTGTGTTGTAATTGGGAAGTATATAATGTTATTAGGACTATTTGGTTTAAATGGCTCTTCAATATATATTGAAAATATTATTTAATATTAAATTATATTAATTTATACTAATGATCATAATTCAAAATTCAAATCTTTTGATATTTTATTTATTTTTTTTTTCTACCCCAAATCAATAGAATGGAAACAAAATAATAGTATTCTGGGTATTTAAAAATTCTTATTTAAAACCATCCAAAAATAACAATTTTTTCATTTTTTCATTTTTTTTAATTAAAAGATTCCCGTGGTAATTATCAATATATTAAACATAAAGAAGGTTTACTTTTTTTTTTCCTTATAATGAAACAAGTTGTTTTTTTTTTTTTTTATTTTTTTCAATATATTATCAATGTGTGAAAATAATTTTTTAAAAAATAATCTCTTAGTTAATTCTTTGATGTGCAAAAGGAATTTTAATTATTGAACAACAGATCAACATTTCAATACAAATTTAAGAAATATATTTTACAACTTTGAAGCATTTAAGGTTGAATTCTTCACCTTTAAATCTGTTTAAAAAAACTATTTTTTTCTTACTCGTTAATGGTTTACTTGTAATTATTGTTTTTTTTTATGGTTGTATAGAATCTTATTACAGAATTACTAATAAAATTTATCAATATATTTGAATAATTTTGTATCAATGTTATTCTCACTCAAAAATAGATACCTTAATTTTAGAAATCTCTTTGTTAGATAATGGTTCCATAATTAGATTCTGTAAAATAGTTAGAATCACATATAGATAGAAAAAGTAAGAATATACTCTTTTTCAATCATCAGTACTAATCTCATTGAATAAATAGAAGAAATTATATAATTTTTATTCTAAATTCTTCAAAAAATATTATTTCAATTTATAGATCAGTATCATTGTTTATAATTTCATAAATTTTTTGTTACTATTTTTTCAAATTTTTTTTTTTTTTTTTTTTTTTGTTTTTTTTTCTAATTTTCTTGATATTTTTTTCCAATTTTCTTCTATCAGAAATTGAATTCAAAAAAAAATATATGGAACTCCAAAATTATTTGAAGAAAATTAAAGCTTTGTTATTACTTTAAAAATAAATATATTTTCTTTTCAAAAAATCTTATTTTCAACAATTTTAAACTTCCTAAAAGAAATTGAAAAATTTGCATGAGAGCTTCTAATGAAAGATATACCAAAAATATTCTAAAATTATTATTTTGCTTTTGGAAATAATAATTAGTTCATGTATTTCTTTGATGTTTATCAACTCTAATCTGAAGACTTTTATTTATATATTTTTCTAAATAATTTATGTACGTTGGTTCTTACAAAAAATGAAGAATTTGTTATTTTTAACTGGTTTATTAGTATGAAATGAAGTTTATATGATTTCGGATCTGAAAAATCAAGGTTAAACACCCACAATTAGAAAATTTGACAGTACTTTTTGTTTTAGTGAGCATAATTTAACATTAAAAAGGAGAATTGTTGTTTTCATTAAAAAAAAAAAGAGATAATAAAAAAAATTTAAATGTATTATTTAATATTTACTTTATTGTGAAATATTTTGAATTTAAACTACTTTTTTTAAAACCTGTGAAATGTGAAGAAAATAAATTAATTATAGAGAAATAGTTATTTTAAAATTTGGAAAAATGTTTGTAATATTCGAGGGAATTTTATATGTTAATTACATCTAATTGGATAATAAACTGTTAGTCATTGATTTATTTATTAAATAATCTTTTGGTTATATGGGTAAAACTAATCATCACAAATAAATTGAAATCAAAATAAATGTATTTTTTTGATCTGGCCCTTGTTGCGATTTCTTTATTTTGGTTAATTTTTTGAAAAACTTGGGTTTTTTTTTTGAAAGATGTCGATAATGATACAGCAATTATTCGTTTAAATCAAAATAATAAAAATTGATCTAGAATTAATTAATTATTCCTGAAAAAAAAATAGAAAAATCAAATATCATTATAAATAGAATAACAAAATGGTAAAGAAATCAAATATTTTCCTACTTATTGTTTGTTTATAAATAAAAAATTCCTTGGTGAAATCGTTTAAACGAAATTAATATATTATATCAAACTTTTAAATCTAATGTGAAATAAATCAAAAAAATTGAGCAATAAAAAACTAAAAATAATCCGAGAGTAATTTTTTAAAAATTAAATTGAAATTTTTCTTTGAATCTTTCAATAAATACAAATCACCATTTTTTACTTGCTTGGTCTTTAATTTTAAAATTTCAAAGATTTCACTACAGGTATATGAATATACTTAGAACTGGAGGAAAATCATTTGTAAAATATAAACAAAATTACTTTAAATTTATTCACATACTTTTCAGATTCCAGAAAATTTTATTATCCTTTTTTATTTTTTTTTTCATTCAAAAACCAAAAATTTGCTATTTTATTGACTCTACTTTCATAAATAATCCTTTGAACGATTTTTTCAAGTTATTATCTTGGATTTCACCTCATTAATTCTAAAAATATAGATCTTCCTTACTTTGTGTTTGATTATTTTTTCTTTTTTACAAGTTTTAAGGGATTAGTGTCACCATAGATTTCTCTACTATCAGAGTATGTTGTAATTGGGTCTAAATGGTAGTAGTGCACCATGGCTCAAATTTCTCTAAAAAATCTATTATAAATCTTATTACACAATAAATTATTACATTCTTTACTAAGGATCACTCTTATCAAAAATTTCCATTTTGAAAAAAAATTTTTTTTATAATTCCTTTTCCAAATCTAAAAATAGAAACCCAAAATAAAGTATTCTGGTATTTAATAATTTAGATTTAGAACTTCCAAAAGTAACTATTTTTATAATTTTTTAATTTCAAATATTAACTCACTATTCATCAACATAAAAACACCTAAAGACTAATTAGTTTTGTTTACTTTTGATAAAAGTTACTTGTAGAATCAATATATTTCCATGATTTCAGAAATAATTTGTCAGAAAAATTTATTCGATAATTATTTAATTTTAAAAAAAAAACGAATTTTTTAGTAACTAATCTACATTTTGCCACAAATTTAAGAAAGATATTTTGTGATTTTGTTGTATGAATATTGATAATTCAACCTTTAAATTCATGGTGAAATACAGATTTTATTCTGAAAAACCTGGATTTTTTACTAATACATAGATCATTTTAAATTGATGAGATCAATTAATATTACTACTTGACTAATCGATTTTTTAGAGACATTTGAACCATGTAGCACTAATGTAGTTACGTCCAATAACAACATACTTCGATCCTAGGCGTCTCCTTGGTAGACGCTAATCCCTTAACTAAAATTTATTATTGTTAACAAGGGAACCAGTCTTCAAAACACAATTTTTTAATTCAGTTTTCCCCAATTATAATTTTTCTCGTTTTCTGGTCCTTTCCAAATACAATTCTGATTCAGAAATTTTGGAAATCGCAAATAAAAATAGATTCTGTTAAAATCAACCTAAACAGAGATTCTTCCTTTTCTTCTTGTAAATTTTTTTGATCCATAACTTTCACTTTCAGATCAAAGACCCAACTTTTCTACACTGGAACCATTATGTAAAACTTTTTTTTTTTTTTTTTGGTTTTATCGTACTTCTAAAGATACCTTTCACCTAAATGTTCCCTTAATGTTTGTCATTCAAAATTTGTCTTTATTTTTGATCTTCAAGAGTTATGATACTCCATATAGACAACTTGAGTTGTAGGATATCATTTTTTGCTAAAAAATGAAAAATATAATTTTTTTCTGTTTTTTGTTTATTTTCTCTTTCAGTTATTGCTTTTCTTTAACGAAAAATACAATCGAACAATGTAAAATTAATAACATACACCATCAAGACTGCCTAAAGCATTTGGAACTCTTATTATTATTCAACACGGATTCTGATTCTGATACGGATAAGATTATTGTGCAATCAAGTATCGAAAACGGTATTCGTAAGAAATTCGACCAGCCATTAACAATTAAATTACTTTCGTTTGCTTCCCAAAATAGATACCCAATTACTTTTCAAAAAAACGTTTCCTCGGAGCTTATAGAAAGGATAATGTGATTTATATTCCCTTTTTTTTTCTTTTTTTTTATTTTTTGTTTCAGAACTAAATTTCTTTTTTTTTCAAGAGAAAAATTTAGGTTGTTGTTGTTTTTCAAATTTTTCTTGCGAAATTCTCTAACCTAACCTAACGAACATTTTATTACGAGAAACTAACCTAACCCAATCCTAACACATTTAACTTTCTTGGCTCTAATCTTAACTCCTCTCTCATACTTTACCCAGTTATACCCTAATCTAACCTAAAAGAGAACCCATTTTACAAATAATGATTGATTTGTTATTCGCCTTAACATTGAAATTTTTTTTTTTTTTTTTTTTTTTTTCCAGAAAAAAGATCTTTTTTTCTTTTATTTACTTTCAAAAAAAAATACTTATTGGGTTTACTTTTTATGAAATGTAGTATTGGTTTCCTTCTCTTCAAACAAAAAGATTCAATTTTACGCTGAATAATCATAAATAGTCTAATTTGTCAAAAGATTTACTTTTTGAAACAAAAGCCGATCTCGTCTTTATTAAAACAAGTGGCTCTGAACATTAAATCACTTTCTTATGAGTTACCAATTATAACCTATTTGTTGGTTGATTTTTAAGTCAAAATGAAAAAAAAAACTCAACAATTCCCTAAAAAAGGTTAGGTTAGTATTATCAGTTTAGGTTCGAATATTTTTCAATGGCTTAGGTAAGTGAATCTTTTTAATTATGGCTGTGTTTTGTTTGTTAATTCAGTTCGTTTGAGTTAACTAACTTGTTCTTGAATAGGTTCTATTTTTTTTTATAACTCGATTTATGATTATTAACTTACTCTAAAATCAAACACTTCTCAAAAAAAATTTGAAGAAAATCAAAAAAAAAGCTTTTTAAAAATCATCAATTTTTTGATTAATAACCCACTCAACTTTACATACATAACAACAGTAACATAACTCATTTGTAGAAAAGAGAACTCAGATTAAAAATACTAATCTAACCTCTTTTCGAAAATCTTTGTGTTGTAAAAATGATGTTTGAATTTAAGAATTACTAATCCTTTTATAATTGTTTGCACCTTTCTCATTACATTTCCTATATACAAGTTCTGATCAAGATTTTTTTCACAACCAAAATGCCACTTCTTAAATCAAAATAGTGTTGATTGAAAACAACAGATCCATAAAATATGTTGAAATAATTTAAAAAAATTTGAAATTTGTGAATGGTATTTAAAGAAAAAAAAAGGAAAAAATTTAAGGGACTAGTCTTCTGCTACAACAAGGCAATTTTTAAAATATGTTATTGGTGGTATTCTCTACTTTCGTATTTTGTAGATCCCAAGTGTCAAAAAATTCTGATCGACTAAGAAAGCGATAAAAGAAAATTGGTTTAGAGAGATCAATTTTTTTTTTCCATTTTTTCTGAAAAAGAAAACTATTAAATTCATTTTTTTTCTCACAATTTAACAATTTTTTACCCCGTTTATTGTCATTTTGATCATTTTTATACGATAACATTTCTTTGTTGCCAGTAATATTAATATAAAGATTTTTTTCAATTTTGAGATAAAACTTTTGGTTAACCAAAAAAATGATATATTCAACAGATTAAAAAATAATTGTATTTTTTTAAGAATAGTAGTTATAATAATCAAAGTTTTGTGGTCATTTAAAATTTTTACTCTGAAATTTTGTTTTCGTATTAAGACAAAATTAGATTTTTTTCCAACATAAAATTTTCTTGAAGATATTTGGGAATTAGTTAATTTTCTCCTCAAAATTCAAAATCATTTTTTTTCTGCCAAAAATGATTTGAATTGTTATAAGGATTCTTGTGAATAAGAACAAACAATTTGTTAAGAAAATTTTTTTGCAATTTTTTTTCATTTTTTGAAAACCAGAAAAACAACTTTTTCAAAACATTAAAGAAAACAATTTTTTTGCATAATAGATCTCAATTTAATTGATAAACTGGTGTTAAGTTTCTACCGAATATTCATTTATTGAATCACCTAAACCACAAATAGTTTTAATGGCTAAGATTTGAATTGAAATATTAATCAATGAAAAAGAAATTAAATAAAAAATTTGCTAACGAAATCAATACTTTCCAAAATAAAACGAAAAATATGTTTTCCCATTTTCAAGAATTAACTTAATTCTTAAACAAAAAATTTGGTTACTTTTTTTGGTTTTATATTGGAAAGATGCAAATTTTGAATTTCAAAAAAGAGACTCAAATCAATAAATTGTTTAAATGTGGCTAACTCATCCATTTCATAAGTCGAAACACAAATTACAAAAAAAAAATTTTTCAAGATCTTGACAAGATTTCATTTTATTTTCAAAAATGACTACTCCCTTAACTTCATTTTCATTTTCCTTTTTCAATTCAAGAATTTGACTTTCGTTTTGGGTTCTTAGTTCTCCCAAAATATACAGAATATAGAAAAAGTACCAAACAACAAATCAAGAAATCAAGAGCCACAAATTACAATTTTTTTCATTGAAAACTCAATTTAATTAAAGAAAAATTAGGAAAAAGAAGTGTTAATTTTTTCAAAATTATTATACCAAGATCAGTAAAATATGAAAATAATTTTCTGTTTGTATAAAACACGAAACAAAAAACATATTTTTTTTTTGTTTCGGTTGGGGTTAATCAAAAAGGAAAAAAAAAAATTGGTGAATAAATGGATCAGGTGTGATGAACGATCACCTAAAGGACTACGTTTCTTCCTCGAAAAGTGTTTGGTTATTATGTTATTTTGAGTTTCATATTCAAAAAGAATTTTCAAAAAAAAGAAATTGGACCTCAAAAAAAACCAGATCCCAAAGTTTAAAATCAAAACAGAAAATAAAATAAAATTTCAGATGGGTATTTGTAAGAAAATTTTAAAAATAAATTGTTTTAAGGGATTTTCAAGTACAATTTACAATTGTAAAACATTTCTAACTTGTAAAAGTAATTGTAAAAAATATTTAGAAAAGCAGTTTGAGGAAGTTGTTTTGTATTTATAGATTTGAAATGGAAATTTATGAAATATTAAAATCAAAATTTTGGTAGTGATCTAAGAAGGCAAAATTGTGAAAATTGTTCGAAATTCTGAAAAATTCACATTTTTTTGTAAAAGAAATTCTCATTGTTTAAATTTCACTGGGGCTAAAGAACTCTTTCAAGAACATTTTTATCAACAATTTTACCTTTTCCATCTGAAAAGGTAGTACTTTACATTTATTTTTTTTTTCAATAACAAAACTGTATCAACAGATTTGAAAAATAAGAGTAAAAAAATTAAATTGCTTTTTTTAATGATTTTTGGAGTGTGTAAAATATGAAAAAATAAGATGGTTTTCTACTTCTTTTTTTGTTAGAGAAATGCAGAAGTTTTTCAGAATACCCTTATTAGTGTCAGGTCGCTCCTTGGGTATGGGGCAAATTCAGGGTAAGTGGCTATACCGTTAAGAGTGAATATAACCATTTTTTTAGATGGTTGATTAGATCAGAGATTTTGAAAAGAATAATAATTTTTCATTTGGGATTTCAATATATGTAATTTTGAGACAAGTATAAAGAATTAATTATACTAAGGGTCTTGTCATTTAAAGTGGGTTTACTCCATACTCAAGGAGTGACTTGAAACCTAAAAAGGGTATTGTGGAATTGCCCTTCTTTTGATTGTCAAAATTCAAATAAACAAAAAAAAAAATTTCATTAGGATCTCATTGACAAAAAATTCAATTTAAATCAAAAATTTAAAAACATTCTCAATTCCAAAAAATCAAAATTTGAATAAAAAAAAAAACTTGTTTCTTTTTTAATTTTTCAAAGGGTTAAATTTATAAAATTATATAAAAATATCTTTCTAAAAGTACATAATCAATTTAATTCGATTTAATCTATTTTGTGGTTAGGCTGTAACCTCTATATTTGACAAAGTAGGGATTTTGTAACATTCTAGAGAAAAAACTAACTCATTTGAGAATAGAAAAAAAGGAAAAAAAATCACCAAGATCTCAAAAAAAGCCATAGAGAGACACTTCAAAACTACCACGGTTATTTTTAAAATTATAATTCACAAACATTCAAATTGGAAAATGAGTGTCGCTCTTGGGCAATTTTTTCCAAAAATTTCCTCTTTTTTGATTGTTAATTTTTGGAGATCGATGTCACTTCACATGTTGGTTAGTTTTTGATTATTATTACACACTCATTAAAATTACAAAAATTAATTTTTTCCATTTCAGAAAATATTTTTTAACAGTAATGACTCTTCCCTTAAGGGTATTTTTTTTCAAATAAAAACTTAACAATTAGCAAGGTATTACAATAAATAGATTAAAAAAAGATAAAAAAAGAATTCCTTTATTATTAATTTTTTTTTAAAAAATTTATCAAAATGTAATAAATATCTCTCAAAATGTGAATTAAAGTTATATTTATTGTTATTTTATTTGATTAAGCCAGTTTTTGATTATATATATATATATATATATATATATATATATATATATCACTTTTCTAAATTTGTCATACTCTCTTGAAATATTTTACAAATAAGAGGAATAAAAAAAATAATATTTTTTCACCAGGTAAATTTTCAAAAATTGTATTATTTTTCTAGAATTTTTAATTCATCAACAATAAGATAATAAATCATCTTCTACTTAATTTTTAATCCTTTTTATTATTAGCCCATTGACTTGATTTTTTTTTATAATTTTTCTAATTCAAAACAATTTAAAATATAAATTGATTCATTTAACTTTATTCTTTACACAATATTAGAAAATTTGATATTGAGTTTATAAAATTGAAAATTTTAGAAAATTATACATAATTTTAAATATAATAATAAATATATAATATATTTAAATTAAAATAGAAATTTTAGTTCTTTATTTATTTTATATATATATATATATATATCTTTTCTTAATCAAATATTTTTAACACAAATTTAACTTCAAACAATAATCAAAAAAAAAATTATTTTTATGTTTGGAAAAATTTGATTCTTGTTTTTATTTATCTCTTTTCTTCTCTTGGAATGTTTGTTAGAGAATAATTAAGAATGTTTAATCAACCTTTTCGGTATGTTTGGTTGATATTTATATTTAATTTTTGATTTTTTGAAAAAAATCAAATTATTTAATATAGATATTCATTCTATCATAAAATGGAAAATTTTTTAATGAAAAATAAATAAATAACAATTGTTATAATTTGTTTATTCAAATTTTTAATTTTTCGATTTTAATCTCTAATAATTTTTTATATATCTATTTATATATATTATTGAACATTTTGTTTTTAAAGAAATTTTATACTTATACTTTAATTTTAATACTATTAAATGATAATTCATTTTAATTAAAACGATTTTATAAAAAAACATATGTTTCAAAAGGGTGTGTACTAAAAGTTTTATAAGGGGTATTTCAAAGTGTCTAATTCATCTGTTTCATAATAAAAAATATAGCCTGTTAAAATATATCACGAGTGCTCAGATATCACATCTATATCACACTTATTAAGAGGTGTGATTCTAAATAATAACAAATCTATAAAAAAATCAATAAAATAAATAAAAAAATTATGTTAAATGTAATATCCCATTGATATCAGACTGTGATAGCTCATTTTTTATCCAAGTTAGTTCACTTTTATTGTGATCGGGTCATATCCCTTTCCCACCCCCACCGTGATAGAAAAGTATTGTTATTAGTGTTTGAAGTGTATTGAGTTACACTTTATAAAACTATTTGTACACACTTTTTTTTCAAACAGCACTACAAATAAAAAAATAATAATAATTGTAATGATTTCTTTTTATAATATTTCTGCTTCAGGATATTTTTTTAAAAGCTATTAACCCTTTTTATGGGTGTATATTTTAAAAAGATTTTGATTTTTCGATTTTTGAAAATACAGGAACTTTTGAAATATTCTTTTAGAAAATATTTATAAATTTATTATACATATAATAGAACTAAATAATTAGAGATAAGTATTATTCCTTTGAAAATAAAAAATTTCAACTATTCACTAATAACCATAATAAATTTATATTATAGATATAAAGATACTCTTCAAGAAGGGTGTAATGATGACGAATTTGAAGTAAATCCAACATGTGGCTGGGATAGGGATAATACTAATGAAGTAATTAAATATTCACAGGGATATTGTTGTACTTGCTCACTTGTTCAATCAATAGAGGGGTCTTATAACAATTCAAGGTCGATGAACAATTGCAAATCTGGTGGTAATGAAACCTCTTCTGCACATTGTCTGGAATTTGGGGGTGTTGTGTATGGTGGCTATTCGGTGGGGAAAAGGGAGACCATTTTTAATATAAGCCTAGAAATTACAAAATATAATTATCTTTCAGAATCATTTGAAAATGAAATTATTTGGGTTTCTTCAGCAACTACAACAAAATATGCACAAGGTCTTGATTTCGTTGTTAAACTGATAGGTGATTTTACATCATTTCAGAATCAAGAAGATTTTGAAAATAAATATTTCTTTCTTCCAGTCGCACCACTGGAGAACAGCAGGGTACAAAATTATTTACAAAATTCAATAATTCTTGACCAAGAATTTGTAGATCTGGATGGGTTATCTTGTAATAAAATTGGTATTACGTATGAAACATTCCAAAAGGAGGCAAATGCTTGTTTAAAGGAAATCGGATCATGTGTTAACAGACAACTTGAATATTATCATCGAGAGGATAATGATTTAAGAAATCAAGGATTGACGGGGAAATATTTTGTTGAAAATTTTGATAATTTTGAAGGCCTTATTTCAATTGGTGATCCAAATAACGAGAGTAATATAAATAAATATTTAAATTTTAAAATTAATCAAATCCAAAACCCTCTTTTATATTTTTCAATAAATGCTGATGATATAAAATTGATTGATAACAGGGCGTTTGGTATAATACAGGATACTTGGGCTGATGACTTTGAATCACAATTAAAAGAAGTGTCTATTAATGTGAAAATTACTAATTTAGATGAGGTTACAGGATCTTACAGTTTTATGATCACTGAATGCACAAATGACATTGCCTCAAAGGAAATTGAAAATATTGAGGTCTTGACACAATCATATAAAGAAATTGTTGTCACGGTGAATTCTATTAATGATATTTCTCAAACCGATTCATGTTTTATCAAACTTTATGATTCGTATCAATACCTTATTCATACCGCAAAGCTTTTTTTTGATGGTTCACATTCAATACAAAATATCACTAGAAATGTCCCTGAAACTTTTGAACAAATAACGAAATCCCCCACAGTAAGTAATAATTGTAATCAATGTTCAGGTTTTAATACTGGTATTTGTAGATTATTTAAGGGCTGTCTATTTGAAAATGTCATAACAATTTTAGATCTTTTTAATATATTATTTTATATTGCAATTTTAATAATTTCAGTGATAATTACTTATGAAAACCTAAACCGTTTTTATAAAAAAAGGAATAATAAATTCACTGATAAATTAGGTTCATTATTATTAGTATTGGAAATACTAGATCAAAAACCTATTTTTGACTTTTTTAATTTAGATTATTTTCTTCAAATTGAAAATACTATTCAAGATATCAATAATTATATTTTAGAAAATAATATTTCAATTAGAAAAAAACAATTATTAAAGAATCATAAAACTTTATTAAACAAAAATTTTGATCAATTTTATACATGGGTTTATCAAAAGAAAAAAAAATTATTTTTATTAAAACGTAAAATAGCTACAAAAAAATTTAACAATGAAAGGATGACAATAAATAATATGAATGATAACAGAAATAATATTGGTATACATAATAATAACAATAGTAGTAGTAATAGTAATTATAAGGATGTTGATGACGAGGATAATAATAAGAATAATAATATTAATAATAATAAAATTAATATATCAAATAAGAATGGAATCAGTATTAAGGATAATCGATATAATGAACAGAATTTTTATTATTTAATAATTAAATCAACAAAAATTGAAAGTATTAAAGAATTTGGCCCATTATTCTCTTTATTTGGTGTATTGGTCAATATTGAACCAAATCATTATAGATTTATTGTTACAAAAAAATATAACAAAATTTATAAAAAATTTGATATTAAAAAAAAGAAATATATTAATAGATATCCCCCCCAAAAGTTGCCAGTCAATTTATGTATTATCGATTTAACAGAACTAGAAGTTAAAAAATATATTTCAAAAACAGAAGTAAAATATTGTATCAATATGAAACCCAAAAAAAATATATAATTGTTTGATAAATATTTAAATCAAAATTTTAAATTTTCCGTGGTTGGTTTTATACTTTAAAGGATTAAGATCTCTTATCATTTATTCAAAAATACTAAATAAATAATTTCTTTTTTAGAGTTAATTTATATTTTGTTCAAGAATTTTATTTTATTATTTTTTATTTTTTGGTTTAATCAAATTATTTATAGATAATTTCGGTTTTGAATGTTTAAACTGATCTTTGATATTTGTGATTTTTTGCAATTTTATTTCCAGAGTTTACATTTTGATTCTTTTTGAAAAAAAAAACTCAAAAATAATTCTTTTTTTTTTTTTTTTTTTTTTATCACAATGATAAATCTCAATTTATTTATTTTTTAATTTTGGTTTTCATGGAATCCCATCTTTTTTAAAGATTTAATAATTAATAAATAGATTTTTATAAATTCTAAGAAAGAATTTTATTATTTCTCAAAAAAAAAAAATTATTGAGTTTTTTTTTCTTTGTGCTTTGATTTTAATGATATTTTATTCCATATTAGTGTTTTTGTATTCATTCCTGGAAACAAAATTATTTTACTTTGAAAGGGAATGAATATAATTAGTTTTATTATTGTTTTAAATAGTTGTTTGACAACAAATAAAGAAAGTTTGAATTCTATTTTCTATAAATGAGAAGAAAAAATTATTTATTTTTTTGAAAATTTATTCTAAATTAGACTTTAATTGTCTAAAATGTTGAAAAAAACTGATTTATTTGGTATTTTTTGCATATTATTGAAAATTCAAAATATATTTATAAAAAGTTTAAACACAATTCAGATATTTGAAATTTTTATAAATCCTTTTAAAAAGGACCAGGGTTAAGAATATTTCGAACAATTATTAATTTAAAAAATTTTCATAACATTTCACTCAATAAAATTTTTTATTTAAATTCATGGTAAAATAATTAAAAAATGAAAAATGAATAAACAATTGTCAAGTATTTATTTGAATTTAACATTATAAATCAATTCAAAAACTTGAGTAATTGAATTATTATACCAGATTAGAGAAAATTTTTCATTTTTCGATGGTAATCAAAATTTATTTTATTATATGTTCTCATGGTTATGAAATTGATAGTAATTAGATATATATTGTTAATGGGGAAATTAATACTTATAGAAGAAATTTTTGGGAATGTTTAGAGCTTTTAGAAATATTCCAAATGTAGAATTTTTTTGAAGTGGTACTGGATATTTATTAAATAATGATAATAAAAATAATAATATGATTCCTTTTCTGTGTGAAAATTTACTGATAGGAAATAATCACAAAATTATCAGAATAGTCAAAAAAAAAAAAAAAAAATACTGAGAATAAAACTATTAATTTTTTTTATTTTTTAAGAACAATTTATTTTATTTAAATAATAATTAAAAACCTCTTTTTTAATTCTTAAATGTTGATAACAGTGGTATAATCTTATAATACTGATTCAAGACGAATAATGTTGATTCTAATCATTTAAATAAATAAAAAAAAAAATGATTCCTTGATACCAAAAAAAGAATCATTTTTGATAAATTAATAAATTAAAAAACTTTATAAAACAGAAAAAAAAAAAAAAAAATAATCAAACTTATTAAATTTGGCTATAGCCTCAATAAGGATATAAAAATTAATGAAATATGGTGTTTAAAAATAAATATAATCGGAGAATACAGTAATTATTTGAAAAAAAATCAAAATTAGAAATAACGTTGGCTTTTCCTTAAATCAAAATTATTGATTAAAATCCTTGATTTTACTTGATTTTTTTGAATTCTAGAAAAATACATTTAGTTTTTTTTTGGATTTAAGATATGAAAAGAAAATTTTTGGAATTTTCTTTTCGTTTATCAAATTAAAAAAAAAAATCACATTCTAAACACTTGACTGGCATTTTCTTTAGGTTTTCCAGAACTCAAAATATTAAGATAAAAACTCTTTAATTTTACTTGATTCTTTTAAATTATGTAAAACTGTCGTTGGGGTTTCTTGGGTTTTCTGTTTATTTTGGAAATTGATAGATTTTTCTAATAGTGTTGAAAATTGAAGATACCCTAGATACTTTACTATATTCAAGAACCCTCCACAAAAAAAAACTATAACAAAATTAAAAATGTAAATTTTAACTTTATAATAAAATATTATCTAAATTTAAAGTCAAGTATCACCTTGCTCAAATTTTGAATTTTTGCAAATTGATTAAATAGATAATTATTTTCTTAAAAAAAATAAATACGCCCTTTCCAACTCTACTGTGAAATCTATGATTAAAAGAAAATTCATTTTCTGTATCATAATTTTCTTTTTATAGAGGATTTTATTGATATTTGATAGCCTACTACAAATCAGGAAATTTTTTAATAGAACAAAAATTTCCCACATAAAAAAAAATATTAATTTGAATTTTTGACTACAAAACTTATGAATGATCAATAATTTAGAAAAATTTTTCAGGTTTTTGGTGGATCCTTAATTTCTAAAAACAATAAAATCAAAAGGCAAGAACATTTCAAAGTAATCGTCAAATTGTATCTTCGATCTTTTGAAGCTTTGTTTTGAATTTTTGAATTTGTTTCGTGGACAACAAGATTTTTTTCTCTGTCTTTCAAATTAGAACTTTTTTTAAAAAACCTTTGTCAAACCATAAAATATATATGATAGCATATAACCAAAGATTTTTTTTTGTATTTAACAGAGATAAAAAAGTCAATTTATAAGTCTATAAAATTGCCACGGTGGGTCTGGAACTGCTGTATGATTTTTTTTTATATTGATATTTTATTTATTTTTCTTCTCTTTTTTTTATGTAATAAAATTATCTTTTTTTATTCTTATCTCAATACAGTCTTTCCAAGACTACCCTGAATTTTTATATGAATCAAATTTTGATGCTGATATAGATTTTTCAAAAGTTGGATATGAGGATAAGAAAGCTCATATTGAAAAAAAAATTTCACAAATTATCTTATTTCAAAGAATTTCTTGTGATAAGATCAAAAATATTTTAGGTATTTCAAGAGAAACTTTTAAGTGGCATCTCAACAGATTTTCCAGGTTTGAAGCAATTTAGGGATCTGAAAATTAATTTTTTGAATATCAAAAGAAAATTTTTCAAATGAGGTAATTTGTGAAAATTTTTTTTTCAATATGGGCTTTCTTATCCTCATATCCAACTTTTGAAAAATCTATATCAGCATCAAAATTTGATTCATATAAAAATTCAGGGTAGCCTTGGAACAGCTGTAAATAAATAAAAGGAATCATTTTTTAATATTTTCCAAAAAGAATCAAAATCTTAACACTGGGAATTGTATTAAAATCTTTTTTTATTTTGAAAACTCTTCCATCAAATTTTATGTTTGAACGATTATAAATATTGGAAAAATAGAATAATATTATTAACTTGTATAAAATAAAATAATTTTTGAAGATCTCGAAATTTGGCTCAAGAATAAAGATAGATATTTACATTTGTGTATTAATGAAAAAGCAATATTTTAAAATATTTGAAAAAAATATATAGAAAAAGTATTTCCAAAGTAATTTAAATAAAAAATTAGGACTTTATTTATTAATTAATCTTAAAACAGAAAAAATAACAAAAGAAAAGGCAAATATAAAAAGAAATTAATTAATTAAAGAAATGTTAAATTGAATTAAATTAAATCCAAAAGAGAGCATTAAATAAAGAAACAAAAAATAATAAAGAAGAGAATTTTAACATTGAAGAATCAGAACCAGTTTTACTTTTTGAACCAGTATCTGGACAATCCATTTTGGTTTCTGCGCAGTCATCGGAATCTGGGCATTTAATGAGATCAAGGTCACACCAAAATTCAGTTTCTTTTGTACGATCCATGACGAAATATTCCCCATTTTCTGTAATTTCACCGGAAACACGATGTTCGTTTATAAGAGTTAAATTGCTAACACATTTAAATTTATGATGCTCGTCGTCTGGGTCATCAACGACTGTACCAAGGCAAAAGTCGGTAATGTTATCGGATGTGAATGTGCTAAGAGAGGTATTAAATGTCAGGGTAATTGGGCCTGAATATGTATCATTGGATGTCAAATCTTGAACATCAAAAATTGTCGAGCGGATATTAATGGTGACCCTGGTGTTATTTCTAATGAAGGAATCAGGTTTTGAACAAACCCAGACCTCATCTCCATCTGGTAATGATCCACCTTCTCCGGAAATGACACCGAGTTCTTCAGAGGTATCAATTTCGGTAATTTGATGACCAAAGCTTGGCTCTGTATTATCATGAATAAATGAGATACATTCAGGCTTAAGGATTGGTGATGGACTTGGGCAATCTGTTGGATCTTCGACGCAGGTATAATCGAAACATCTATATAACTTTGTACTCAGAGTTGAGCAATCTTCGTAACAGGTTTCTGGATCGTCGGTACAGGTAAAATCTGGGCAATAAATTGGTAATTCGACCGGGCATCCATCATATGGACCGCAGCCTTCTCGGCAGATCCCATCAGGGCAAAGTTCCTCTCCATCGTCACATTCTGGATCATAGGAATCGCATTCTGCTGTTTCTGGAATACAGCTTCCGTCTTTGCATCTTTTTGGAGTGTCGACTGGGCATTGGCCATCATAAATTGGGCAATCGATCTCGGTATCAAGAACACATTTTCCATTCCAACATCTTGTTTTGCCATCAGAACATGGCTCAAGATCTCCTGTACAATTCGTTGCTTTTCCAACACATGCTCCATCAGAGCAAAGATATGGGATATCATCTGGACAATGACTTGGATCAACATTTGGGCAATGTCTTGAACTTGTGACACATGCTCCTGATTCACATCTAACTGGTGCAACGGTTGGACACACGTCACCACAATCGTATTTAGATGCTCTACATTCTTGATCCCAACCTTTTTTTTATTTTTTTTGTTTTGTTTTTTTTGTTTTTTTTATTTTTTTTGTTTTTTTTGTTTGTTTTTTTTACAATTTTTATTTGTTTTTTTAATTCAATAAGAACAACAACAATAAAAGAAAAATCTATATTTTTACATCTATGTGGTTTCTCATAAGGACAAGGATATCTAGCTGGACAAAGGCTTTCATTTTTGACACAATACCCGTTCCAACCTATTAAAAATACATTAGAAAAAAGAAAAAAAAAAAAAAAAATTAAAGATAAATTTAGTTGTTATTCTTTCAGTTTTATGAAGAAAAAAAACAATTGTTGGGATTATATTTGGTTGAAGAGAAAAAGAGAAAAAGAGAAATAACAAAAAAATATGAAAAAAAAAAAAAAAAACAAAATGTTAGTGATCTTACATAAT
Source organism: Anaeramoeba flamelloides (assembly GCA_027625915.1). Lineage (NCBI taxonomy): Eukaryota > Anaeramoebidae > Anaeramoeba > Anaeramoeba flamelloides. The sequence continues at coordinate 12,265,955 of JANTQA010000015.1, forward strand.
ACTGGAAAATCATCATCACAATAAATTCTGCTTTTGCATCTATCATAAGATTCAACACATTCACCATCAGCACATAAATAAGGATAATTTGTTTGATAGCATCCATTGGGTGCATTTTCTTGACATTTAGTTCTATTATCTACACATGCACCTGAAGCACAAATCCATCCAGGACAAACTTCACCAGTACAATTGACTGCATATTCAACACAAATTCCAGATTTACGGCAACGGATAGGTTTTTCAACAGGGCAATCATATTCATTCTTACAGTAATAACGATCTTCATATGCTACACATCTACCATTTCCACATTTCCATGGTGTATCTTTTGGACATCCATTCCCTGGTGTGATATCACAATCAGTATAATTTTGTTGACATTCCCCATTATCTGATTTATATTAGTTTTTTGTGTTATTTTTTGTTGGTTTTTGTTTTGTTTTTGATTTTTATTGTTTTTTGTTGTTTCAAAAAAAGATTTTATTTTGATGTTATTTTTTAAAAATTAAAATAATTAAAAAAAAAAAAAAAAAAAACAAATAACAAGGAGAAATTAAAAACATACCACATTTATATGGATATTCTTCAGTACAAGAATTATCTTCAAGACATTGTTCAGGTCTATCAACACACATACCAGTTGAAGGGCCTTCCACTTTTGGATTGCATTATTTATTTATTCATAGTATAATATAATTATTTTTTAAAAATATAATTAAGAAAATATTTTAATACTTTTTAGAAAAAGAACGAAGAAAAATTCAAAGATATTTACGGCATCTATGTGGGTGAAGTGGAGTACAAGTATCAGTGTTTCCACCATCATCTTCTTCGTCCCTACATGTACCATCTGATCTTCTAGTAGTTCCACAAGGGCATGGATTTATAGCAGGACAAAATTCTTCATCATGAACACAAATACCAATCCTACAAAGATAAGGTACAGAATTAATACAATAAGAGTCTGCTAATTCTTGGTATTCTTCTTCAATGAATGGATCACAATGAGCTTCATCTTCAGCACAAAGTCCACCCCTAAATGAAATTATTAATTAAAATTTAATTAAATATAATTTAATAAATGGGATTTAAAAGTTAAGACATCAGTATATAAATTAAGATTTATTTAATGGATTTAAAATAAATTAAAATTTAAAAAAAAAAAAAAAAAATAATTTTTGAAATGTTTTTCTTATTTATATTAATAATTCGAATTTACATTCTCAGTTTCTTGATCAAAACACTAATATTAAAAAAATAATATGAATTTTGAGTTTTGTTTAATTTTAACTGTACAAACCATAATTCAAATTTACAGAGTTTGCTTTTTTTTTCTTTGGTTATAAACACATGGACGTATTCTTACAATTTATAATTAGAATTATTGTTGTTGCAATTCGAACAATTCTTTTTATAAAATAGAAAAAAGTAAAACGTTTTGGGGAAAATTTCTAACTAGTCAAGCAATTTGAAGTATTTTTCTCAACAAAAAATTTCAACTGTTTCAAATAAGTTTTTAAATTTATGATAGAATTATCATTAATTTCATTCTAAATCATTAAATTTTTTTCGGCATAATCCTTCAGACTGCTAATTGGAAAATAAAATCGTACATAATTTCCATTCAACTTTATATCAATAAAAAATAAATAAAATAAGCCATTAAAAGTACCGATATCTAAAAGATAAAATCAAAATATCCACAAGATTTAATCTAGTAAAGAGTTCAAATTTTACTTTGATACTTTTCAATGTTTTTGCGGAAAGCTCAATGAAAATTTTGTTCAATTTATTTTCCAACTAATAATATTTAGATCTTGTTTTTTTTTGAGAAGATTATGAAAATATTCCTTTAAACTATTAAAATAGAGTAAAAAAAAAAAAATATTATGTCTTCTTTCTTTCAATTTGTTATGCCTTATGGATTATCCGAATTTTGTATTCTCTTGAGAGTTGAAATACAATATATATATGTCAATAAAATTAATTTAAAAGTTAGTTAATTCACAGAAATTCAAAATCTAGAAATTTTAAGATTTTTGGCAATTTTTGAGGAAAGAATTTATTAATCCAAATAATGTCGCGAAATTTCTCACAAACAAAACTAGGAAAAATTAAAATTGATTTTTACCCCCTTACTAAAAAGGTAACTCTACTTTATTTCCAAGTATATTGATACCCTCACCCTAAACTCTAAATACTTGAAAAGAAAGTGGAATGGCATTTTCATAATGAAGTTTTGATTTCCAAAACGTTTCAAGGTGAATTTAAGATTTTGTTTCTGAAAAAGGTTTTAACCAAATGACAAAAAATTTTGAAAATAAACTCTATTTTTTAAAATTCTAACAAGATCTATTGACTCAACATTCTTATAGGTCAACAAATATTATTGTTCATAAAAGCAATATGAACTGAACATAAAATTCTGATCATCATTAAAAAGGGACAAAGTGGTTTGCAATTTTTAAAAAAGTTTTTAATAACAATGTTCAGGTACTTTGACAAAGAGAGTAAAAACTACAAACTCTTTACTTGACTAATACAAATTATCTATTTTACTGATTAATTCTAAAAAACGGTTCATATTTTTTGGTTCAATTTCATCTTTTTAAATGTTTTAAGGATTATCTAATATACAGTCATTATGATGAACGTATGATTCAAAGCCTTGTTGAATAATGTACTTATATCCCCCATCAAAGTGACTTTATTTTAGATAGTCCTTAACTCATTTTGAAGAAAGAATAAATACAAAGAAACTTTTAAAAATTTGTCGTTTTTGATAGGTTCTTTGAAATGAAATTTTTTGAAAGCAGAGTTTTCCGTATTTTTAAAAATGAAATTCAAAACAAAAAAATTGTTTTACCAGTTTTTGAATTTGTCAGTAAAAAACTAAACATACCTGAGTGTTGGTTTCTTTTCTTAAATTTGTGTTACTTTTTTAGATAATTTTCTGTTTTTATCTTGAAGATCCCTTTGAATTTTTTTTTTTTTTTACTTTTTCAAATCTTTAAGAATCATCGACTCTTTGAAAGGATCGAGAAAAAGAATTTTGGAAAATACTTTTATATTTGAGAAAGTAAAAAAAAGTTCCAAATTTAATTTTTTTTGAATCCAGAGTAAAGTACTTGTTAAAAAATCCTTTGTATAGGTATCTTTTTTTGAGTGTTTTTGTATCTTGCTTTGGTAAGCTTTTTAAAGTCTAAAATGTCTCATAAAAAAAAATAAAAAAAAAAAAAAATAAAAAAAAATTTCTAGTTACTCGCAGCGATAAGGGTAATTAGTGTCTCTACATTGATAAGGATTAGGGCAATCCCATTTAGCTGCAACACATTCGCCAGTCAAACACCTAACTGGTTGGTTTGTTGGGCATCCATTAAGTTCAGTTTTTGGACATGTTTTACCTTTCTCTAAACATGAGTGATCACTTTCGCAATATACATAGTTGTCTGTATCTGTACAATAATCGTCAGCACCACATGCATCAGAATTAGCTGCCAATTCCACACAAGTGTTGTTACGGCATTTATCAGGTCTCCAACTTGGGCAGTAATTCTCCTTTAAACACAATTCGTTAGAGACAGTACAATCCATATTGTCGCACATAAAAAGGAAATCTTCATGTGATTCCCCATATGGACACAAACAATCGTCAAAGTCATTAGAGCAAGTCCGATCTGGGCACATTTCTTTTAATTGATTCAAAACATCATAACAAAAAAAAAAAAAATAAAAAATAAAAAATATAAAAAATAAAAAAAAAAAAAAAAACTTGAATTCAAAAAACAAAAATAAAAGATTTTTTTATGGAAAAGAAAAATAAAAAATAAAAAAAAATTAAAAAAAGTCTTACTTCCATCACATTTAGCAAATGCATCGCAGTCTTCATCGCAGCCAGCACATTGACCGTTTGGACAACGGATTGGTTTTTCGCTTGGACACGCCCATTCGCTTGAAGAATTTGAACTACACTCACCAGAGATTTGGGTACATTGCCCCAAATAACAGAAGAATTCTCGATCTTCACAGCACCCACCAGGGGTTTTGGCACAATCACCACTTGGGCATTTATAAGGTTTTGTAGATGGGCAGTCATTAGAACATGTTTCATCAGGCCCGATACAGGAATATGTATCATCGCACCATTTTAGTTGATCTGGACAGACAACATTACACAAAGAAATCGATACAAAACAAAACAAAGTAATTACTACAAGAAGTTTCATAACTACCTGAAGAGAAATACAAAAAAGAAAAAAAACTTTTTGAAAAAATGAATTTGGAATAATCTGCATTTGAACTCTTATCAAAAGATATTTTTCCTTTGAACAGATGGTGAATTTCCTAGACTGAAAATTGGGTAATAAGTTTGTGTTGAAAGTTGCAATTATTCCCAAAAACTTGTTGTAAATTTTGTTTCGTTAGCTTTTTTTTTTTTTTTTGCTTCTTTTTTGGGTTTCTTTTGGGGATAAATAAAGATATTAGGAAGATCTTAACCAGAATTAAATATAACACTTGAACTAAATTAAACTGAAATCTTAATTGATCTGTTAGTTATTCAGTTCTAGGTGGAAAGTTTTTAATCATAAAAAATTTTCCAAATTAAATTTTCGCATTGTAAAGTCATTTGTGTTTCAATTCCAATTTGTTGATTTTTTTTTTAATTGTTGAAAAGTAAAAATAGATTTAGGAATTTTTATTTTTTAAAAACGGATAAAAAAGCATTCTTCATAAAAAGTATACTAATCTAATTGAACGAATTTTCTTGTTTTAATAAATTTTGAGATAAAGCTAATTGTGAAACACACTCATAACACTCATTCCTTTTTTACAAAATGAAAACAAGTGTACAATAAAATTCGCAAAAATCAAACAAACTTTTCCGATTATTTTTTTATCTTATTGATTGAAAGAAAATATTTTTAAAAATGACTTATATTAAGATGAAAAACAGGAAAGTATACCAAAAAACTATTTGTGAAATTTCGTAAAATTCAATAAGAAATCTTGTTATTTTTTTTTTTCCAAAAAATTAGGGTATTATCTCTGATCAGAGTCGAGAGTGGAATCGTTTTATCGTGTGGAAGCTCTTACACCCAGGTTCCATTTTGGTTGAAAAGTAGCTTGAGTTTTGAGATTTTCTTGTGAAGAGAGGTAAAAATAATTTGAAAGACCAAAACAATAGAACTAAATTTGATAATTCATAGAGTGTTTAGTGTTCATGACAATTTCAATTTTGTTTTCAGAACACAAACTTTTTTAAAGAAGACAGTCAATTGTGGAATACAATTACATTTTACTTTCAGTTTTTGAATGATCCTTGATTAAAAAGTTTCACTTCATTTCCTTATTTTCCTTTTTTTCAATGATTAACCTTGAAGAAATAGATGGAAAGAGATCTCTCTATTTATTTGGCAGTCCTTTTTTATTTAACTTGGTATACTTTGAGTTTAGGAAGAATCTCATTTTAATTGAAGATTTGAATGATCAAAAAAATGATCAAAAGTAAGAAGATCTTTAACTATTTACAACCCAGAATTAACATTTAATTATTTATTTGAGAATAAACCCAAATTATTTTATGATAGACTGGTCTAGATCCTACGAATTCGCTTGTGCCATTGATTAAACTGGATCTTTAATTCCTCAGTTTGCTATTATTCATACTTCTTAGTAACCTTTACTTTTTTTAAAAACAACCCTTATTTTTTGCTGATCTGTTTTTCAAATAAAAATCTCTAAATAGAGGGTACTTTGCAAAAAAATATCTTGAAAATCCAAGTATTGTTGTCAAATCATTTAGACCAACCCTTAACATACAAAAACACACTCATTCATTAAGGTACCTTAATTAAGCTGAAATAAAATGAATACTTGTATTTGAATTAAAAATGAGAAAAATTTTTACTTACTTTTCCATTTCATTTTTCAAAAGTAGTTTGCAAATAACAATTTAGTTCTTTAAGGGAGTACCCACGAGAAAGGAAAATTTTTTACTTTTTTGCAATTTTGAAGAGAATCAGAAAATAACACTTTTTATCTTTGTTTACCTCATTGATTTTTATTATTTAAAGTACTTATTCATTCGATTTTTTAAATTTTTTTTTCAAAGTATCAAAGAAATTATCACAATAGAATTACAAGTTTAATTTCTTAAAATAGTTTTTCAAATGACGAATGACTAATCATTTGACCTTATCTCAAAATTCTCTTGTGGCATCTAATTTTTTCATTTTTAATTTTTTCATCATTTTTTGAATTTTTTAAATCAAGATAACAAAAACAATTAGAAATATTTTTTTATCAGTGACATTTAGGATAAATGGATTTTGTTTAAGGGACTACTGCAGCCAAATTAAAGCGTGCAAAAAAATTTAATGCGTCTTTCAAAATAAAAAGGGTGTTTTTTTGTTATAGTTGACCAATACATTAACCAATAAAAGAAACCAATAATAAAGCCTAAAAAATATGGCATTGATTTCTTAAAGTTCTATTAATAAAAAAGAAATTATAAAAATGAAGGATCAAATTGCAAAATATATCTCAAAAAGAGAGGAAATTTTTGCGAAAATTTTTATCATCAAAAAAAAACAAAAAAATTTAAAAAAATTGTGAATATGTCCTTAATAAAATTAAGCACTATTTTTTTCTGATTAATATTTTTCGAAATTAAGTTCATAAATTAATTCAATTATTCACTGTGATAATTTTTTTTAGAATAAAAACACTCTCAACTTTTGAATATCAAAAATATTTTTTGAAATTACTGTGCATTTTTTTATGTTTTTTTGAAAAATTGCGGTTGAGAAAAGCTTGGAATCAAAGAATAAGTTAATATATTAAATTAGAATGGGTTTCTAGAGAGTTTATCTTTTGAGTTTAACTTTTTTTTAATTTTACCATTTAAAACTAAAAAAAAAATTTGAAGACCAAATTAGTGCCTTTTGTGAAAAGAAAATTCCCCATAATTTAGAATTTGTTTTAGTAAATGAGTTAAAAAAAGATATTTTATCTAAAAATATACATAATTTCAAGTGTGAATTCAATGATTTTGGCAAAAAATGTTTTCAAGTAAAAGTTGAATTGAAACTTTATTTATTTTTATTTTATCATTTAGTTTTTTTAATTGTATTAATGGAAAGTATTTGATCAGTTTTTCATTTTTAGTGTTTTTTGGGTCGTAGGGACATATTATGGAAAATTTTTTAACTATTTGCATGAATAATTTAAATTTTACTGAAAATAACCAGACCTTTACTTTCAAAATTGATTTGAACTTGGGTATACTATTTGGTAGTAGATTGAATGTTGCCTTGTTACAAGAATAAAAAAAAACACAGATTATATTTTGAAACAAGGATTATAGTTGTTTTGCACGCTTTATTTTGATCACTGTAGTAACTCTTATTGATCTTTTTCGCCAAAGGTAATAGAGTAATTATTTACATAAGGATACAATTAAACCCAATAATAAACTTCGTTTGTCAACTTTAGAGAAATGAATAATCATTTTTAAAAGATTTCATTTTTCCAATGGAATTCTCAGTCAAAAGATTTATATCCTTTTAATTTGAATTTTTAGATCAGATAAAAAAAAAAAAAATTTGCAAAAAAATTTAATTTTGAAGAAATCTCACTTTTAGTAATTTCAGAGATTCTTTATGAACAAGTGACCATGAAACTTTTAATCTTATTTTAAAAATATAATAAAAATCAATGAAATATTGAATCCTTGAAGATCTAAAAAAATAGATCATTTATTTTATTCACAAATATTTATTAAATTTTACTGAAATTTAAAAGACTAGTCAATATCCCTTTTTAAAAACCAAGGTATAAACAAGGAACTACTTGTATTAAAATCAGGTATTTGATAATATCTATTATTTTTTTTTATTACTGGAAATATGCATTTGAATTGTTTTATTTGTTTGAAAATCTTTGAAAAATTGAGAAAAAATGGTAAAACATATTTGATACAATTAATCATTGGGTTGTTAATGACTTACTGGAATAATTAAGATTGGGTTTATAATTATTAACTATAAATAATCAAATTAAAAAGTATTTCTTTAGATAATAAGTTGAATTTTCCAGGTTTTAAAAAAGTATTTCGTGGAGAATTTTTAATTCGATTCTTTGGTTCTTTTTTATCTCATATTTTTTCATTTAATAAAGAAGAGAAAAAATTGATTTTATTTGTTCTTTCAATCAAAAAATTATATTTTTTACAAGTTTAAAATAATTATTGTATTTTTTTCGAGATTAAGTAGATTTTTTAAACTTATTTATTTTAGAACTTAGTGTTTTCATTTTTAAAGTGTATTTTTGTACACTTCCTTTACAGGCAATAAGATTTCAATCTTGTTTCAAAGAAAATAGTTTTTTTTAAATAATTTGGAGATATGTTGGATTTTGAACTTTTCAAAAATGGATCAAACTTTCAAAAACAATAATTCATTTCTGAAAATAGTACTAAAAGTAAGCGAGTATTGTAGTTATCAGATTTTTACTTTATTTTTCAATTTCAAGATACGGCAAAATTTTTTTTTAATTTGTTAGCAAATTTACTTGAAGATTTTTTTTAGTTTACTAGTCCCTTAAAGGAAATTTTCAAGTCCAACTTCAAATTTTAAAACATTTCAAACTGGTAAAAGTAACTAAAAACAATATTTAGAATATCTTGATGAATTGTTTTGTGTTTTTATATTTGAAATTGAAACCAAGAGAATCTTAAAATCACATTTTGGAATGGATCAAACAGAATTAAAATTAGAATATTGTGAGAATTGTGAAAATTTCCATTTTTTGAAACAGAAATTCTTTTCATTATGAGATATTTGACTCAGATTAGGTAACTCTTTCAAGAGCGTATTTGTTTACAATTTCTCTTTATTCACTGATGAAATTATTCCATTACGCATCGTTTTGAAAATGTGTTCATGTTTATTATCGAAAAAAGTACCAAAGAATATTTTCAAAAAGAAATGCTGAAAATAAACAAACTGTAATATTCTTTTCAATGAATATTTGTTTTCATAACCAATTTTCGTTAAATAATAAAAAAATACGATTACTGGATTCTAGACAAATAATATTAAGACTAAAATCATTTATTAACGAGCTTTAGGAAATTTTTACAAAATTCCATAAAAAAATGAGACAAAAAGATGTACAATTAAGAGATCTTGATACTTTTTCACAAATAAGAATAACTTGTCTCTTTAAAAAAAAATAGCAATTAAAACAAATTTTTGGCATTTTGAAATTTATATTAGGGCACATAGATTTATAAAAGCATTTTCAATGAATAAAAAAACTCAATTTTCACAATCTAGACTTTTATTTTGACTTTATTTTTTTTAATTTTTAGTTTTTTTTTCTTCTTTCTCTTTTTTACCAAAAACCACAAGAAACTTTTATTGGAAATTTATCCTTCGAAATTTTCAATAAATAAACCAATCCCAATTTAACAAAATACAAAAACCTATTTGTCTGGAAATTACATTAAAGATCTTCAACAAGATTCTCTTTTTCGTTTCTTTACCATAGGAACATAAACAAACAAAACAACAAATTCAAAAGCATGTTTAAAAATTTAATCTTTGTTTTATCAACTGATCTACTTGATCAAACGAATTTCGTAACATCTGAAGGAGGAACCGTTAGGACACGTTTATCGAAAAACACGGATTATTTTATCGTCACACTGAAGTCTGCAGAAGAATTGCTCCCGAGGATCGAAGTCGCAAAAAAAAATGGAAGTCGCGTATGTGTGGGAGGCTTTTTAGAGGAATGTAAAAATAAAATGAAATTGGTAGATTACAACAAATACGAAATTGAAATTGTTCAATCTGATTCTGGCTCAAATGAGGAACAAAAAGAAAAAAAAAATACAGATTCTGGATCAGTTTCAGATTCAGATCTTGTAACGGACTCTGGATCTGATTCAGACATTTCACCCAAAATGAACAAATATGAAAAAGAGAAATTAAGAAAAAAAAGAAAATTCCAAGAAAAAGAAAAAGAAAAAGAAAAAGAAAAAGAAAGGGAAAGGGAAAGGGATAGGAAAAGGGAAAGAAAATCAAAGAAGAGTGAGCACAATAAAAAAAAAAAAGAATTAGACAATGAATTTCATCATCGCAAAGACAAGAGCAGAAAAAGAAATCGACAAATAGACCAACAAATAAAAAAGGAAAAAGAAAAAGAGAAATCGGTGAAAGAGAAAAGAAGAATAAGCCATGCCCATTCAAAAAGGAATAATAAGGAAAGAGGAAAAGAGAGAAGAAGAGAAAAAGAAAAAGAAAAAAGAAAAAACAAAAAAAGAGGGAGAGGAGGTGGTGAAGAAGAAAGGAAAAGGAAACGAGATTTGGAAACACATTCGGATTCCATGACAGACAGCGAAACAGAAGGAGAAAGCGAAAAAAGCCAAGATCTGGATGAAAAAAGCGATTTTAATGGGCGTAAACATTCGAGATCAAAATCTCGCCATTCAAAATCGCATTCCGGCCGCCGTTCGCATTCCCGATCTCGATCTCGCCACCATCCAAGAACACACCCCCATTCTAAAACAAGATCAAGTGGTAGCCGGAGATCCAGCAACAGTCGAAGGAGAAGTGTTAGAAGTAGTGGAAGCAGGAGGCAGTCTGAAAACGAGAGAAATCTAACGAGTAATGCTTCCAATAAAAAAAAGGTAGTTAATGACCTTTCGCCGACAATTATCAACCCAAATTTAATCATCCCAAACTCAACAATAAATGTTGGTGGGCGTAGACAAAGTGGTAGATTGGAAAATCGAGTGCCTTTAATAAACGTAAAATTGGAAAGCGAAAGCGACAATGAAAATGTAACGAAGAATGAATACATCATTGATAACGCAGTATCAAAGCCAACTGAAAAAGAAAAAAGCGAAAGCGACTTCCAACCAGATAGTATTTATTCAGAAAATAGCTATAGCGATTATTCAGATCTCGAAATAGTATCTTTAGAAAATAATTCCGAGGGTTCTGATTTGGAGTCAAGGAAAAGCTCAAGATCGAACAGACACCGAAAAAAATCGCACAGAAGGAGAAACCACCATCATCATAAAAATCCTCAAAGACACCACAGACACCACAGACACAAAAGAAGTCACCACGAAAGCAAAAAGTACAAACATAATCAAAGCAGAAGACCACGTAACAAAGAAAACAAAAATTAATTTAAAATAAAACTAAACTATTGAAATATATATAATCTAAAAAATTTTAATATTTAAAGAAAAAGCCTTTTAAAAGTTAGAGCCGAGAATTAATTATTATTTAATTTAATTTTTTTTTTTATTTTATTTAATATCTTTTTTTTTTTTTTTCTCTTCTCTTTTTTCTTATTTTATTATTTTTTTTTTTCCACATTATTCTTTTTTTATTTTTATATTATTCTTTTTTTCTTTTCTTATTTTTATTTTCATTGATTTAAACAAAATAATGAGTTTCTAAAAAACATTTCTTTCTAAATAATCAGAAAGACAAAAAGGAATTAAAAATAATAATTAAAAAGAATTACTAAATTTCATTTGAAAACAAAAATTATATAATATTACCTTCGATACTATTTTTTCGAACGAAAACAATTCCATTTACAAGTTTTTTTCTAAATGTTCTAAAAAAAAAATATGATATAAAAATCCCAAAGATTATCTGTAATTAGGATACTAAATTCTGAAAAGCTCAAAAATTTGGTTCTTTGAAATGAGAATTTTTTTACAAGCCATATCCCAAGAAATTTAAAAAATTATGATTTTGCAAAAACAAAAATTGGTATATTATTAAATTGCAAATTTGGTCAAATCCTTATTTTTTTAAAAATAGTCAATTCCATTGAAATATATAAAACTGTAGGCATTTAAAACATCATTTACTGAAAGGTTAAGGTATGTTATGGCATGTTAGAGTATGTTTGAGTGGTTTGGAAGATATACTAGAAAATTTTGGCAAGGATTTTGAAAAAAAAAAATAATTAACCGAATAATTATACTTTTGTAACTATTTTTTAGGTGAAAAAATTTTACACTAAAACTTTTTGCGTTAAAATTGATTTTTGAACAAATTTTTGAAAAAATTTAGTATTGATGATTTCAAGATTTTATATTTTCTACAATTTAATTAATAAAATACTACCAATCACAAAATATTATCTTTGATCCCCCCCCCCCCCCCCCCCCACACACACACATTTTTAAAAAACCATTTAAAATCATCATACCAATAATAATAATCAAGAAACTCTTCAAAAATATGAAAAAATTCAATTTGATCGAATTTGGAATTTAATAATATACCCCAAAAAATCAATCAAAAAATGATTTATTATTAAGTGGACAAAGTTGAGTATTTCAAAATTTGGATTTGTTTATTTAAAATTAACAATTTCTGATATTTAAGGAAAAAATAATTTTTTTTGAAACTTTTTAGTGGATTTGATGATAAATCTTCTGATTGTAGATAAAGTTCAAAAAATCAGGATTATTAATATAAAACAACCCCAACTGCCCAAAAAAACATAATAATTATCAGGAAATTGTTAAAAAAAAGAATATGTAAATACAGAAAACAATGAAATTATTTTCCCCAGTTAAAATAATTGAAAATTAACATTAGGTTCATAATGTTCAAATATTTAGAGACCAATCAATTATGGCGATCGAATACTCAATTCTGAAAATTGATAAAAAATTAATATTATAAATAAAATTATCCAAGAATTTCTAATGAGCTCAAATATTGATAAAAAAAAATATTATTAAAAAATTCTATGAAATAAATTATTTGGAAATTAGTAGAGACAAAGTGTACAAACTTGACAAAAAAACTTGGAAAAATAAAAAATTGAATTAAAAAAAATACATTTGATTTCTAGCCAAAAAATAAAAAAAAGTTGATGGGAATAACTTACAAACGATCAAATTAAGATTTATATGAACCAATTATTCTTAGTATTGGTTAATTTTAGCATAATTCCAATATATTTTGACTTAATTGATTAATGGATAAAGATAAAAGAAATAATTTTTTTAAAAATATTTCACATTTCCAATATAATCATTTATAAAAAAGAACCAAAACTTGATCAAGTAAGAATTCTATTTCATAAAAAAGATATAAACTTAAAAAAAAAAATAGAACTTTTGAGATTTGAACACATCTCAGACAATTGAAAAATTTTCAAAAAAATAATCATCATATTAATTTGGAAATGGTCAACTAAAAAATATTAAAAACAAATCTTGATAATTTTAAAAAAAATTTAATAATAATATTTTTTGATAGGATGTCCAAGAATATTTAAAAATTATGAGATATAATAATTATATAAAAATTTTATATTTTAGAGTACTACAAAATTATATCAAATACAGTCAAGTTCCTATGTTTTTATTTTATTTTTTTTTTGAGTTTTTCTGTTTTATTCTGATATCCTATTGATTTATAGATAGAACACAAAACCCAAGAAGGTATAATGAATTTTTCTGAATTTAAAAGAAATTGAGAAAATTTATAGATTTTATACAATTCTTTTAAAAACTGGAAAAACTAACGATCTTTTTTGGTTAATCGTTGTTTTTGTTTCAAAAATCAATTAATTTTTAGATTAAAACAAAAATTAAAATAACCTAACGATACTTTTCCAAAATTCAAAGGAATCGAAAAAAATCAAAGATTTAACTTTTTTCCTATAAATTAAGGAAAATATAACCATTAAAAAAGTAAATTAATTTCCATTTGTTGATAACAAACAAAAACAAAAATTTATTTTACATAAATAATTTATGGTATCTGTTGAGAAAAGAAACTATTCACTTTAACCAAAATGAAAAGATTATATTGCAATATATATATATATATAAAGAATTTATCTAGATCCCCACCCACACTTTATTCACCAAAACGACTCAACCTAGACTTAAAAACAACAATTGGAATTTAAATTATTTAATTATAATTTCAAACATAAAATGATCACAATGAAGATTGTTTGTGATCACTTTTTCATTTTTTTTTTAAAAACGAAAATTGCATTTTGTAAATTTTAGAGTAAGATAAATTAGAGTAAAAGTATCATTAAGAACAGACACCAACATTTTTTTTTAATTTATTTTCAATTGGATAAGAAAAATTTATTATTTATTTCTCTAGGGTATTGTATGATTTTTTTTTACAAAGTATTTTCTTAAAAAATCCAATTTATTAATTTCTCTTTTAAAATAATATAAAATGCAACAACAATATGCTGGGATAGGAAAGAATATATGAACCATTTCAAATTCCACAAAGCAGCTCAGATAATTCAATTAACCTTCTTTTTTGAAATTTTATTTATCTTTGAAATAACAAGATCGTCAAATTATTTTTTAAATAGTCATTTAAATACCAAAAAATGAATGAGATTCATCCAGAATGCACAGAATTGTTTTTGGATTCTCTTCTCAAAATATCTCAAAAAGTGAAACTTATAACTTTATGGTTGTTACTCCCTTAACCGAAGTCGATTTCATAAAAGATCGAGAAACCATTGTTTAATCTTTTACAAGTAAGATTAACTCAACTCTTTTGTTATTCAATTATCTAAAAGAGTCAAGACATTAAAGATCTTTGTCACCTGTAGAGTGCAAAACAAATCAATGAATTATTATTTCAAGAATATCTTTGTCAATAAGACAATCCAAAGTGTGTACAAAGGGAAAAATACAAAAATTTCATGAGTGTGTTTAAAACTTTGGAGATATTGAGAGCAAAAATCAAAATCTAAATTGGAATGATAAAGATTAAATAATTTGTTTCTTTCAATTTTGGAATCATTTTTTTCCCAGTTGTGTAAATGTAAAATATATGGAATCAAATATTACATGGACAAAACCTTATCAAACAAAATTTCCTCTTTGTTTGGTTTCAAGTGAGAAGGAATTCTATTTGTGTGGGAACGATTCCATCATTCGCCAGTTTTCATTACAAAGAAATAAAATCAAATTAAAAAATCAAATGCAATTACATAAAAAATCCACAATTACTTGTTTTCATGTTTCACCCAATGTAAGAAACTAAATTTTATTCTATTTAATGTTTAATAAAAGATCAAAAACCCACATCTTTTTTACATGAGTCTAAAAAATGCTCATTTTCAAATGAAAAGAAAAAAAAAAAAAAAAAAAAAAAATTCCTTTTTTAAGACTAACATATTTTTGAAAAACATCTTACAAACCAAAGAAAAACAAGTCTTTTTTCATTATTGTTAAAAGAAATTTCGACTTTCCTTATAAATAAAACACAACTTTTGTACATAATAAAGAAAATTGTCTTTTGTTTTTTTGTCTTTCTTCTGTAAAATTCTCAGATCACTTCAATTTTTCAGAATCCCCGTTAATAAACATTGGAAAAATCTTCAAGTTGTGTAACAACAAAACACAATTATTGAGGGTTATTTGAAACGACACAATTTAATTTCTGAAACAAGAAAAGGTTGTAAAAAATATTCAGCCAAAAACAGATTATTGACGATTTTGTAACTATTCGTTATTAATTAAAATTTTGTTAATTTCATTTTTTAAACAAATGATCAGACTTTTATTTTGGAGAGAGACATTAAATTCTTGAAGTGAAATTTAACTCTTATTAAAGCTTTCCCCACTTCATTATATTCATAGATAAATAACAAATATTAATTTATTGTGTATCCAAAAAAGGTAAAAAAAAAAAAAAAGAAAACAAGTGAACAAAAGGAAATATTTGAAAACTTTTGTAAAAATTACAAGCTTTTCTGTTCACCCGAAAACATTTTCATTTCAAAGTGTATTGGGGTGAAAAATATTTCCAAAAAGTTTATTTATTTCAGAACAAATAGAACTGAAAAAAAAGAACACCATAACCCTGAAAACATGGGCTAATTTCTTAATAAGAACTCTTTCAAACAATTGATTAAAAATATTTATTTGAATTATTATTGGAAAAAGAATCTCACTTCATTTTCTTTTGCTTAGTAAATTGCCATTTGGAAAAAAAATTGCAACCTGAAAAAAAGTTCAACACGATTTTTAATTGGGAGAACCACAGAAACCTGAAAACAAAAAGTAAAATTAATTTAAAAGAAGAAATATATTATCTTCAAAGAATAATTAATTATATTATTTTCATTCAATCCAACAAAAACAATTTAACCCCCCCTGATTATCCAAATCGTATATATTGTTTTGGAGATCTCAAAAATAGTTAAATTTTTTCAACAAATTTTAAAAAATAAATCGATCAAAGAAAAAAAGCCAAGACAAAGAGTATTAAAAAAACTCTTATTGTTCTGAATCCTCCATTTTGTCTTTAATCATTTGTTTTTTCTTTTTACTAATTTGATCTTACTTTTCATTTTTCAGGTTCTATTAAGGTTTCCAATTAAAAATTGATTGGAATTTTTTTTTGAGTTTAACTTTTTTTTCCCAATTGACTTTTGTTAATTTACTAAAAAAAGTAATAAATAAAGTTACACCAACTATATTTGAATTTAAACTCTTTCACAACATTAAAAATTTATCTATTAGCTTTTTTTTTTTTTTAAGTGATAACTCAAAAGTCAAAACTTTAACTTAAAGACGAAGAAGAATCTGTGATGAAAATTTTTATCCATTTTAAATTTCAATAACCATGAATTCCTTTTGAAAGTTTCACTATTAAAAATTATTATATATCTTAAAATCCAATTTCCTCAAATAATTGGAAAATAAGATACAAATATAAAACACATCCTGATAAACAAGTGTAAATATGGAATGCTCTAAAAAATAGAGTTTTTACAATTTTCAAGATAAACAAAGAGTTCCATGCAATTATATACAATTTGGTAATAGTAAATATAATATCTGATTATTTTAAAAGACTAATAATAATTTTTATCAAAAAATCGTTTGGTAAATACCAATCTTTTAATTTTTTTTTTTTAAATCATTTTTCAAACAAAGTATTGGCATTCACCAAAAGATTTTATATTGAAAATCCCTTTGAGTCCAAAAACCAAAACGGAGATATCGTTTAATGTTACCAAATTGTAGATAATTACATGGAACTCTTTATTTATCTCGAAAATTGTAAAAAATCTATTTTTTAAAACATTCCATATTTATACCCAGTGTATTTTATTTATCCATTTTGATATGAGTTTTTTTTTCATCCTGATTTAAAATACTTATTTTTGACAAAACATACTTTCTGAGTTGTTTTTCTTTTCTTTTGAATAACAATAAACAAAAAAGAAAACAGAAACAAAAAGAAACTATTAATCATAAGTGATATATCACCTAAAAAAATATTTTTGGATGCTGACAAAAAAAAATTATCTTTCCAAAATCATTTTTTTAAACCCAAATAAACAGTTACCAAACTTAAATTAAGACCAAGATCACAAATTTACTAATGTGATATTAAATGTTTTTTATTTTTTTAGTTATTGGAATGGAAAATTAGCTGAAGAAAATTCTGAATTGGGGTTTTATTATATCAATAAATGTAAATCACTACTATTTTATATTCAATATCTCAAATAGTCAAAGAAGTTAATAATAATAAAACAAGCATATCAAAAAAAAAAAAAAAAAATAAAAACGCATTTGAACAAGTGATATCTTTCAAAATTTATTTCAATGGCTCAAATAATAAATTGTAATAAAAAAAAAAACTACCAAATTTATTTTTACATTTATATTGTTATTTGAGAATTAATTTGGATCCATCACCCTTTAAAACTCTATACACCCATTTATCAAAAATTATACATTCCTCATTTATTTAATTATATTCAAAAACCTTAAATTCTAATTGAAAACCAAAAAAATAAAATAAATTTCATAATTATTTATTATTAAAAACAAAAACAAAATTATTTTAAAAATAAAATATTAAATCTGATTAGGGTAAATATTTTATAATTGGTAAAAAGGATTTTATAATTCTATATGATTGCAAAGCATTTAAAGAAATCAAAAAATTCAAAACCACTGGATCAAAATTAACTTCAATTTCTTTTAGTCCCAACAGTAAGAAAATTTCCATTGGCACCAAATTGTTGATTGAAATTCTTGATCTTGAGGATTTTTTGATAAAAAAAAAATTCAAAAAGCTTCAAAAAAATATTCTCCGTGGGAATATTTCCACATTAAAATCGGTTAAATGGGACCCACAACAAAAATATATGGTTTCGACATGTATAAATGGATCAATTCGAATTTTTGATATTACCACCAAATATAAACAAATAAAAGTCTTAAAGCAAATTGACAAAAGGAAAAAATTCCAAATTTTTTGGAGTTCAAATGGAAAAATATTATCTATCATCAACAATAATAATAATGATATTTGTTTTTATAAAAGGGACACTTGGGAAAAAATATACAAATTAAAAACAAAACATTGTCCTAAAATTTCCCTTCTTAGCTTTTCTAAGAATAATAAATATCTTCTTACAATTTGTGATGAAAAAAAAATTTTGTTTTGGGATTTAAAATCTAAAAAAAAGATTCACAAGTTATCCTTTCATACTCACATTAACAGTTGCTATTGGATTAATTCATCAAACCAAATTTTATTCCTTGATAAAAAAGGGAGAATTGGAAATTCAATTAGTCCAATTAAAAAAAAATCGAATTCATCATCATCATCTTCATCATCGTCATCGTCATCATCATCGTCATCGTCATCGTCATCGTCACCACCATCCAGATCATCGCCGTCGTCTTCTTCTTCTGAAGGATCACCAACAATATCTTCACCGTCGTCTTCATCTTCGTCATCAGTATCAGCATCAGTATTGACATTGGCATCATCGTCATCTTCTGAAGGATCATCAACAATATCTTCACCGTCGTCTTCATCTTCGCAAACAACTTCAGCGTCAGAATCAGAATCAACAATTTCTTCCTCTTCTGATCTGGAGAAAAAATCTTTAATCACATCAGCATCCTCTTTTTCCCCAGAATCGTCTCAATATTCTGAATACAATAAAACCTCGTCACCCAATTTAGAACAGGAACAAATATTTCAATCAGAATCTGTATCAGTATCGGAATCAGTCTCAGAATCAGAACCAGAATCTAACACTAAGATTGAAACTTCTTTATCTAAATCTATTTCGAATCCAAATCCAAATCCAAATCAAAAATCAAATCAAATTTCAATAAACAACACACCCAAAAACTCTAATCAAAAAACAAACAAACAACAAGAATTAATTCAAGACACACACAACCAAGCTAAAAATAATGTAAAACCAACAAAATTGATTATTAAAAATTCAAAGACAAGTAACGAATTGAAGAAAACTCACATTAAATCAACCACAAATTCTTTGGCTTTGTTAAACAAGCCCAGTCAAATAAGTGATGATCAAAATATAAAAAAGTCACTTGGGCCGCAAAATCAAAAATTTCCAAATTCAAATATAAAACCTTTCACAAATTCGAATGAATTTCAGGAGATATACACAACACCAATTAAATCAATTCTAAATGATTTTCAGCCTTATTTGACCCCATCATCATCGCCCAATAGTGATATATTTTATGGTGACTTATCTTCACCGAATTTAAATGCTTCATTGTCGTCCAGAAGTGAAAGTAGTTTTACTACGGAATCTTCCGAGAATGAATCATATTCTGAAGACAAAAAAGAAAGCACCCAAGTGAATAGCATTTCTGAAGATAATTTCGATTGTAAGAGTGATGTGGAAAGCAATTGCAATTCGGGAGCCGATAGGAACGAGGACGAAGACCAGAATGCAAATGAGAACAAGAATGACAATCATAACAGCACCGAGGAAGAATATGAGAATGATTATAATAATTCTGGATTTGAATTAGGGTATGAAACAGAAAACGAAAAAGAAATTGAAAAAGAAAAGGAGAAAGAAAACCAAAGGCATATTATAACTAAAATCGATAATTTAAATCTTAGTGATCATACTCCCAGCGATGATTCATTTATTTCTTCATCTTCTGAAAATGAAAACTTGGAAAGTTTCTCCTCGAGTGAAGATTCAGAAAAAACAATACTTGAAATGATTAAAAATGAAAAAAAGAAGACAATTGATCAAAATAAAAAAAAGAAAAAAAATGAAAAACATTTGAAAAAAATTAATTTTAAAGATGTTAATAATAAAAAACGAATAATAACAAAAAAAGATTTCATTTTATACCAAACACAAAAAAATCAATATATGAAAGATTTAACAACAAATTCTTCCTCAATTAAACCGTTTAGAAGAATTCAGTCAATATTAAGATCTCGTTTTTCAAGAGATTTTATACCAAAAAAACTATATGGGATTCGATTACAATATAAGTTTGATCTTTTTTTATTTCTTTTTATTTTATTTTTTATTGTGATTAAAGTACCTGTAATATACATAAATTTCAACAATACCTGTGCCTATTATAATAATACCGATAAATTCAAAAAAAAAAAAATTTTTTTTTAATTTCGACTTCTTTAAATCTTTTACTCTACTATAAAAACATTTCATTACAAAGACCATTTTGGAAGATCAACTGATTTTGAAAAGTTTCTTAGCAATTTAAATCAATAAAAATCTTTAAACAAAACAAAAGTTAAATAATTTCCAACAATGGAAAATTGAATTAATAATTTTTAAAACTTTTATTTAGATTTATTGGTATACATAAGAAATCAATTTTTTTGATTAAAATTGATCAGTTTATTAATACAAAAAATTACACACAAAATTTTGTAAAAATGATTACATATATTTTTGAAATAAAAGTAAATTATTTTTTTTACAAGATAGAATGAAAATTTACAACCAAAAGATTGAAAAAAAAAATTTTTTTAGGATGACGGTTCAAACAAATTAACCTTTTTTATACATTTTTAATCTTTTTCTAAAGTATTAGGAAAGTCATGAAAAATATCATAGAAACTCTTTTTCAAACAAAATGGCACACCTCTTAAATCATCAATACTAGTTAATTTGATAGTTAATAACATAATTACTCATTGGTGATTTTCATTTTATTTATTCATTTTTTCATTTTTTGTTTTTTTATTTATGAATATTGAACAGTTGGAAAATGAAAAAAAAACAAGATAAAAAGAAAAAAATTTGGAAATAATCTGACACTATAAAAATGGAAACAGTTTAAGTTTGATTTTGAATGAGCCAGATATAGGAATTAAGAAAGACCATTTTTGGATTGATGTTTGGAACAAAGAAAAAAGAAAATAAAGAAAAAAAAAAAACAATTCCAACAAAATACCCAGATGAATTCGGGCTTTATATCGAATATGAGACTTTAAAGTACAAATGTTTGAGGTGTAAAGAGTTATTAATAGAATTTAAAAAAGTTTTTCTCAATTCCCCTTGTTCAACAGGTTTTTATTGATTTTATAATTTTTTTTCTACACAATTTACAAAACGAGATTTCTCATTTCAAATAAAAGGGCACACCAATTTTTAAAATATTTAATTTTAATTTTTATTGCTTTGCTTTAATGAGTTTTAAATATCCAGTTGAGTGTTTTTTAGGTTTTAAAGAGTCTCTTAAATTTTAGAATGATACTATAATTAATATGATTCAATTATAAATAATTCTTGAAAATTTCTGTTACCTTTTATTTGAAAAAGAATTTAGATGTGAAAAATGGACACAAAAGACACATTTTCCAAAACTATTATTTCCTAAATTTCAAAAATTAACAATTCTACTTTAAAAATACTATATTCTTTTTAATAACTTTTTTTTGTGAAACAAATTTATTTTTTGGATGTTTTTTAACTTTTTGTTTTCTGTTTTATTTCCTGATCAGAGCACCTATAATAATAAAAAAAAAAAATTACATTTTTCAAATTAATAAAATATATTCTACCACCAAAAATATTATTTTGCAAACCATTAATTATTTATTTTTATTACAATACGAGATTATTTACGATTATTTTATTGTTTTAAACAAATTGGATTTATTTCATTCAAAAATTTAAAATTATAATTATTAAGAATTAATATAAATTATAATGATCATCATCATAATCATCTTTTTCGTTATTATTATTATTATTATTATTATTCTCATTAACCTTATTGTTATTCTTATTATTTTCGTTAATATTATACATAAAATTAAACTTTTTAATAAATAGTAATGTTTATCAAATACTTGAATCCGCAATTGAAACAAATAAAAACGAATCACTAATTTTAGTGGGTATGAAGGGCTGTGGGAAAACACTAATTCTAAAAAAAGCAATGCAAAAACTAAAAAAAAAAATTGGAAAAGAGAGAATTATTTCGATAAATTTGAATTGTCGTGTGTTTTCAGGTGGAATTCAAATCATTAAGGAAATCCTTTCACAATTTGAAACAAAAAAAAAATTTAATAAGAATAAGAAAAACAAAAGAATGAAGAAAGAAGATCAAAACTATTTTCAAGATTTTTACACCCCCTCCAAAAAAGAAGAAAAAAAAAAAAAACTAAAAAATAAACTTCAATTACTTACAAACCACTTAATTTCACAAAAAAAAAAAAAAAAAAAAATTATATTAATACTCGAACAAATCGATCATTTACTTAAAAATCAAAAAATACTTTATTACTTCTTCGACTTAAAGCATAATAAAAATATAGATATAATAATTATTGGCACATCCATCCAATTTAATTGTTTGGAATTAATGAATAAAAGAACCAAATCTCGGTTTTCACAGAGGGTTATTAATTGTTTTGGAATTGTAAAACCAGAAGAATTAATCAATGCATACAAAGAACGATTGATCATCCCGCAATATCAAATTGATCAGGATCTCAAATCTTTTTATTTGAAATTTAAAAATAATTTATTAAATCTGCTTGATGGCGAAAAATTTTTTAATTGGACAAAAGAGCAATTATCATTTTCAAATGATTTTCGCTATTTTTTAATGATTGGGGTAAGTTCATTTATTTTTATTATATTTGTTTATTTATTATTATTATTATTATTATTATTTAATATGTTTCAAAATATAATAGTTTTAAATACTATTAATTTTAAAATAAATGAAACAAAATTTTCATTCAGCTTTTCCACAAAAAGATTTTTACAATCATTGAAAATTTCAAATTTTTTAATTCTTAAAATCAGCTTAAATTATTAATTTCTCTTTTAGAATTTGGGAACTTTGTTGATTTATTTTAATTTTTGGGATTCATTTTTTTGGAAAAGCTGAATGAAAATTTTGATCCATTTATTTTGCAATCAACAGTAAACTATTTCTGTTTATTTTATAAATATTTGCTATTTGGCAAAAAAAAAAAAAAGAATTGAGATTTATCAAACCTTTATAATTATTTTATTTTTTAATTAAAGAGAATTTATAATCATATTAATTACAGTACCAAACCTATTTTATGATGAAAAAAAAATATTTAAATAAAAATACAATTCTAACAAAAAATTATTTCTTTAATAAAGTTTGGGCTCAGGTATGTAATATGATCATAAATTAAACTTTTTTTCAGTCAAAAAAGGTACAATATTTTTTTCAAATATCACATATTTTTTTCAAATATCAATTATTTTATATAATTGACCTTTGAAGAACAAATAAGAAATAAACAGAATAATAAAAATCACGGAATTGTTGATACCCACCTGAAATAAAACTAATAAATCAATATATTTTCTTAAAAATTGAAAACCCCAAATTCTTTGGTTCCTATTGAGTAAATAAAACTAAAATGTTCATTTTGATCTCCTATTGAAGATCAAATAAAATTTCAATAGAAATCAAAATATATTTCTCTACAATTATTTTTTTTACTTTATCAATAACCTTAGAATAACATATTTTTACCAAGTGACTTGAGATCTTGAAGAAAAAAAAAAATTGAAAATGAATAATTAGGTGTTAAAAAAATCGAAAAAAAAAAAAAAGAAAATGTACAAAAATGTGAAAAAATGATTTCAATTTTAGAATTCACAAAATATATTCAAACCCTTTAAACACTGGTAATTCGTTCACAGCAACTGGGTCCCCACTTTAACTGGAAAATCGTTTATCTTTAAATAAAAAAGTTATAAATGTTTGATCGGTCTTTTAATAACTTATGCTAACTCTATATACTATTATATATTTCTGCATATCCCACATTATAAAAATAAAAATATTTATCAAAATGTATTAATTAATAATACCAATAGATCAAAGCAATATGCAAATTGAATAATCAAAAACAGTTTCTAACACTGGATATGCTTCCAAAACTTAATTATGATCTCAAAGTTGCCAAAATGTTATTAAATGGAATTTCTGACCTAGAAGTATTATTGTTGGTGAGCTATCAAAAATTAGAAAATAACAAAATATATCCAATTACATTTAATTTAATTTTTCAAGAATTCGAAGGGTTTACGAAAAAAAAATATACAGGTTCTGTTTCAGTGAATTTTTTTAATAAAAAAATATGTTTCAATGCTTTTAAAAATTTATTTCAAATACAATTACTAATCCCAGAATTTGAAGATTATAAAAAAAATGCATATAAACAAAATTTAGAATATACCCCACTTAAAATGGGTATAAACATAACTAATGTCGTTTCATTAGTCGATAAATGTTCCGTGTTAGTTAAGCACTGGGCAAAATTTTAAATAAATTATTAATAATTAATTTTTTTGATTTTATTTTATTTTATTTTATTTTAGAAGCAAGTCAATGAGGATCTCAGCAACTAGGTTGATTTTTTATTGATTTTTTTTAGCAACTAATCTATGTTTCGACGCAAACTTAAAAAAGATCTTGTTCAGCTTTGAAGTCTTAATATTGATGATTCAGCTTTTAACTTTGTCTTGAAATGCAGATTTTTTTCTGATTTTCTTTGAGTTTTCTTTACGAATCAAATGGATCATTTTATAATTATTAAGATCAACTTGTAGTGCTATTTGAGTAATCGGTTTTTTAGAGACATTTGAACAATGAAGAGATAATGTGATTTACACATAATAACAATATACTTTTAATTTTATGCTGCTCTATGGTAGATGCTAATCTCTTTAGCTCTAATTGATAGAAAAAAAAAAGTAATGGTAAGTTATTAAATACCGAATGCTTCAAGAGTTTATAGTCATTAAACTCATTACTTCAGAAGAATATATTAAATTTACGAGGTATAAAAAGTTAATAGTTGACCTGTAATGATTGTTGTTGTTTATCAGAAGCGTCAATTAGTTTTCTATCAAGTCATAACAAAAAAATAGTTTTTTTTTATTTTTAATTATGATAGGTAATTAAACACAATTACTCACTATTTACCTGATACCTTTAAGGTATTTGATATTTTTTATCCTAGTTATAATGTAATTAAGATTATGATTCATATTATATCCTTTCTTTATAAAATGTAAACTGAAAATTTTTCATTTTGAACAAGACAAGAAAAAGCAAAAGCAATATCGATAAAAATGGTATTAAAAAATCTAAAAAAAGGTAAAAAATTAATCAAAAATACTGTTTCATTACTATACTTTGAATGTATTATTGGTTATTTCCTTTTATGTTAATTATTTTGGAAAATTTCTATATCACGGCCATTGTACCCACTCTTTAGGAAAGACTGCATTTGACAAAAGTTTATTCCAATCAACAGCATTGTTACCGTACTCACCAAAAGTTAATCCAAGTATAAGTCAATTACATATAAGACATAATTAAATTGTTACTTGTATTTTACTTCTTCACTACCTTCTCCATCAAATTAAAACTACACCTGGGAATATTTCGTTTCTTCTCTCTCATTTTTAAATAATAAAAAAAAATATATTCTTTTAAAGAGAAAAAAAAAGGAAACTCAAAAAAAAAATAAAATGGAAAAATAATAAAAAAAATATTTTTTTGATATGATCATTTGATTTATATTGTTTATTTTTTATTTGTAAATTTAAAACTTTTTTTTAACAATCTTTTTGTTGATCAACAATAATTTACACTCATTAAAGATCCTTTGTTTCATTTTACAATTTATCAACAAATAATTGTGAATCTTTTTTTATCGAATATTTTAACTTTTACCACGATTTTTTTGGATAAATATTTGACGTAGGTTATACATTCAAATGTAAGATATTTAATACTGAATTATTTTTTGAAGAAAAAAAAGTGATTAAATATCTAAAAAAAAAAAAAAAAAAAATGTAAAACTTTAAATAAGAAGTTTTTTTACAAAAATAGGTTATATAAACTATCTTTCATAATAATTGGCCAATTAAAAATCAAATTTTAAAGAAAAATATTTTTAATAATTGAAGTTATCTATTATAATATAAAAATTTAGATTTTAATATTCAATACTATACTCGAGAGATATTTATTTTTTGTCTAAAAATAAAAGAAAGAAAAATAAAAAAAACTATTAAAAAAAATTGGGCCATTTATTTTGAATGAAGCATTACATGAAAAATAGACAATTTAGATAAGTAAAAAAACCCATTTATCGATTCTCCTTCCATTTGAATAACTAAATCTAATCTCTTTTTCATATTTGAAACCAAATTTTGCATTAATTCATCTGTTACCTCTTTCAAATTTTTCATTTTCATTTTCCATTTTAACAAAACACTTTTGAAAAAATAAAAAAGAGAAAAAATGATTTATTTGCAAACTTTTCATTGTGAGAGGAAAAACTTCAAAACGATACAAAAGCAATTCATTATTCAAATGTAAGGTGGGCCATTTATTATGAAATTTAGTTTAGTATTCAAAGTTACTCATAATATATCAAGGATAAAATCTAAAATCTTCATTTTAAATATCTTTTACTTGGCATTGTGGAAAAAACAAATATTCAATAATTATCTCTTTTTATATTTAATAGGCCGTCCGATTCAAAATATATTATTTCAAAAAGTTAAAAATTTAGTTTGAATATTTTTATTTTTTTTTTATCGAAAATTGTGAATAAACTATTATTTTATTGGAATTAATAAAAAAAAACCCTTATTATAAAAAATGACAAAAAATGTAAAATTAAAACAACAAAATGACAATTACTTGGAAATGATTATTTGATTAACCTTTTTGTGTATGAGTGTTCCTATTTCGCTCCCCTCTCATCATTTTTATCCCTCTTTCTTCATATGAATCATAAAGATCTTTAAAATCATCACTTTCAGCGTTATTATCAGTTTCTTCCATACTTGTACTTTTATCTGTTTGTTTTTGAAATATTTCTTCTTTTTCTTTTTCTTTTTCTATTTCTATTTCTTCTTCGTGCTGTTCTTTTTGTTGTTGTTCTTCTTCTTCGATTAAAGTCGAAAGCTTATGTTGATTGTATTTATTTTGTATTGGATAGCATTTGCATTCAATTTCTTGGTTCTGTTTATGATTGTTTATTGTGAAAACTTTTGTACCATCATCAAAGGATACTATAGATCGTGTTACGCCAAGATCAGAAATTGATTTAATTTCGCTTGGGCTGTTAGATGAATTCTGCTGAAACAGCCCCGATAATGAATTAAAATTGAGGAAAAAGAGCCCAAATGTAATAATAAAGATAAAAAATGTTGTTTTATAAATATTTTGTTTTGATCCCAATTCAGTAGAATTTTCATTATTTTCGCCAAATGGCGCGAACCATTGCGTAAATATTCCCAATTTTTGTGTTATCTTTCTTTGTTCTTTTGTTTCGATCCCGTTTTGGTTTTCTTTACCCTTTTTTGTTTCTGTAATTTTTTTCTTTTCTTGCTCTTTTTCTTTTTCCTTTTCTTTTTCTACCTCTTCTTCTTCTTCTTCAAATTCTTGAAATTCGGAATAGTTACCTACCAAATTATCAAAGTCATTATAAATTAATTGACTATTAGGGTCGAGAAAGAAACTTTCTTCGAATTCAGTATTTGCAAAAGTATTTTCCTTTTCTTTCTCTTTCTCTTTTTCTTTTTCTTTTTCTTCTTCCTTTTCTTCATCGATTTCTTTTATTTTTTCTTTATTGTTTAAGATCTTTTTGTTGATACTTTGTTTCTGATCAAACCCTTTTAATAATTCTGGTTGCAGTAATTCTTTGAGTAACCTAATTTGCTCTTTTAATTGTTCGTTTTCGTCGCTAACATTAGTAACATGCTCTTTTAACTCAATATTTTTTTTTTTTAAGGTTTTTGTTTCTGTTTCGAGGGAGTTTACATATTGTTTCTTCCGAAGTCGAAAATTCTTTGCATTAATTCTGTTTCGTTTCTTGATTTCTTCTCTATCCGCATCACTATTAGCTATTGTTTTTTTCCTTTGTTTTGTTTTTGTATTTTTTTTTAAATTTCGTTTACGCTTTGCCACGGTATTTTGAGTAGTTGTTGTTTTTTTTGGGCTTGTATTTCTTTGCGTTCTCCGTTTACGTTCGTTTGAAAAATTGTCATTTGTTTGTTTTTGATTTGTATTTGTTTGTGATCTTGTTACTCTTTTAAACACGGTTTCTTCATTTTCATTTTCTTTTTTCTTTTCTGTTTCTTTTTCTTTTTCATTTTCTTTTTCTTTTTCTTTTTCTTTTTCTTTTTCTTTTTGTTTTTGGTTTTGGTTTTCTTCAGATCCTTTTTCATTTAATTTTGATCTTAATTCTTCAAGGTTATTTTTGTTCTCACCTATTTGATCAGTTGGTGAATTTAAAGGAATTTGAAGTGGTGAATTGAATTCTTGGTCTGGTAACAAATTTGGGGATAGTGTATCTGTTGTTGAAGTAAAGCCAAAATTAGGATCCAAAATATTATCCTCAAGAAATAGTTCATCAAAATTAGTTTCATCTAATTCGGATTCAAGCTGAAAGGAATTATTGATCATTTGAAAAATAAATTGTTTTGGAAAAAATGGTTTTGGTTATTCAGAATTTTCAAAAGTAGCTTTTTAAAATGGTTGAATTTATTTTTTCTGACTAATTTTGTGAAATTTTGATTTGAAAACCGAATTTGGGATTATAAGCAGTAACAGTTCTTTTGTCAAAATATTTGTTTTTGATCTAATTTCTTCCAAAAGATTTTAGATTCTACGTCTTTTGAAAGAACGGAGATTCAAAATTTCAGAGTGAACATTTGGACCCCTCTCCTTTTTGTTTCGTAGAATTCATTGAAGGGACGTGTAGCAATAAAAAAAATCTTCGAGTAAATTTTAAGTTTAAATTCAAAAAAATTTTACAGCATATTGAAATTTCAAAATAAAGTTACAATCTGATGTCTACAATATATACTTTATTTTAAAGCCATTTTTTCTGAAATAAATTCCTGTTTTTAAAAGTTTTTGCCTTAAAAGTGAAACTGCAGTAAAGAAGAAAGACTTCTTGTTGTATAAATTATTCAAAAAAATATTACTCAAGAATAAAAAAATCTTATTAACAGAGAAATGTTTGAAAATACCATTTAACAATGAAACCACCAAACTTTGAAAAAACCCAGTTAGTATAAAAAATCTAACTTTATTTTAAATAAAATTGACAATAATGAGTATTTTAAACTTGAAGAAAATATATAATTTCTATATTCAAAGATTCAGATTTTAATCAATTATTTCCTTTTTAATGAATAAAAAATCCGAGAAAAACAACCAAACCATTAAATTAAAAAATTCTCTCCAAAATAGTTTATTAAAAACTTTTAAATTCGACTTATAACTTAAAGAAATACTTTTTAATTTGATTATTTATTTGGTAAATCATTAATAATGCCATCAACATTATTTTAGCAAGTTATAGTAATAATTCAAAAATGGAAAGTATCAATGGATTTTACTATTATCTCTATTTTTTTTAACATTATTAATAAAATAATATTAATTCAATAAATAAATCTAATAAAAATAAAAAATAATAAACATACCAAATTACTGTTTTTAATTATAAAAGTTGCTTATTTGTACTCTTCATCATTGAAAAAAAAAAAAAAAAAATTATTTAAAGTTTAAGAAATTTTGTAAATATTGTTTAAGGTTAGGATCATTGTTTTTTGTTATTTTTAATTATTAAATATTTTGTTAATTTTTCATGTATTTTTAAGCATTGAAATAATAATCAATTTGAAAAATAATAAATAAAGACAAATTATCTGAAATTACACAAGGTGAGATTTCATAAAAATAAAATAATTTATAAATTTTTGTTTTAATTTTTTTAAGATTAAAAAAAATCTAGAATTAGTTTTTCAGTCTATTAAAAGTTAGAGTTTTCAAGTTATCAATTAAAAGGAAATGATTACCTGATTTTAGAAAAAGAAATAACTTTATATTGGAAAATTTTATCATATTTTTATTTATTTATTTATAGAAAGGAGTAATTAAAGAAAAATCATCAAATAAAAAAAAGATAAGAAGAAAAATAATTAATATATATATATATATATATATATATAAATTTATCATTTTCATAACAAATTAGAAACTATCCACGTCCTGAATATAGGAGGAGCAAAAACCCAATAGAAAAATTATCGATTATAGATAAAAATTTCACATTCCGTGATTAATAATTAGTATTCCACGACTCTCAGAGTGGGGCACCGGGTGCACGAATTAATATATTTTTTATTATTTAAAAAATTTTTGTTTTCACTTTAAAATTTTATCATATTAAGTACCAAGATCTCTTAAGTAATATTTCTTGATATATATATAGAGAGAGAAAGAGAGAGATATGGGAGAAAAAGCATAATAAAAAAGACCAATTAATTATTATTATGATTATTGAAGAAGTGTAAATTACACTTTAGGCACCCTTTTACATAAATGCACAATAAAATTTAAGCATAAAGACATGGGTCCCATCATTATTCATGTGAAATACATAGATGAATTTACTTTATTTTTACAAATCAAAAACAAAAAATAAAAAAGAAAAAGTAAATTTAAAAATGGTTTATAAGCAGTAATTGATAAAAAAATCAAAAAAAAAATCTATTTATCTGATTTTTTGCTAAGACTGTTTTACATTTGTAAAATTATATGTTATTTCAATTTCAATAGGATTGCTAAATTACTTGAACATTAATTAAAATTTTTGTTTCAAAATTATTAATAAATAAACTTGTGAAAAACTTTTTTATTTATGGGTAATCATTGAATGTTTGAAATATTCTCAAAAATAATCGAAAATCAAAAATACTTTGAATTTTTGAATGATAAAAAACACTTTTTGAAGAATTCAAAGAAATACAAGTGTTGAGAGATAATTATATCAGATAAAATATCAAATTTACTTTTTGATATAATCTTATATTGGATTTGATACTTTAATCCCTCTGATGTTTTTTTTTTTTTTTTTTTTTTTTTTTTGACTATTTTTAGTGTTTAAGGGATTAGCGTCTACCTAGGAGAAGTCTAGGATCAAAGTATGTTGTTATTGAGTTTAACTCAAATTAGTGCTACATGGTTCAAATGTCTCTAAAAAATCGATTAGTCAAGTAATAATATTTGTTGAATTTATCAATTTAAAATGATCTATGTATTAGTAAAAAACTCAACAATTTCAGAATAAAATCTGTATTTCACCATGAATTTAAAGGTTGAATTATCAATATTCAGACTACAAAGTCACAAAATATCTTTCTTAAATTTGTGGCAAAATGTAGATTAGTTACTAAAAAATTCATTTTTTTTTTAAAAATTAAATAATTAACCCATAAATTTTTTTGACAAATTATTTCTAAAATCATGCAAATATATTGATGCTACAAGAACTTTTATCAAAAGCAAACAAAAATAATCAGTCTTTGTGCTTTTATGTTGATGATTATTGAGTTAATCTTTGAAATTAAAAAAAAATTAAAAAAATAGTTACTTTTGGAAGTTCTAAAGATGAATTATTAAATACCAGAATACTGTATTTTGGGTTTCTATTTTTAGATTTGGAAAAGGAATTAAAAAAAATTTTTTCAAAATGAAACTTTTTTAATTGTGATAATTAGTAAAAAATGTAATAATTTATTGGGCAATAAGATTTATAATAGATTTTTTAGAGCTATTTGAGCCATGTTGCACTAATATCATTTAGACCCAATTACAACATACTTTGATTATAGAGAAATCTATGGTGACGCTAATCCCTTAAGGGAATGAATTAAGTACATGCTAGGGTAAATGTTTGAGTTTGGTTCGGGATGTATTGGGTTGATGGGGATATATTAGATTAAACAATTCCTTTTGCAGGATGAAAAGTTAAATAAAGTTAGGTTTGGATTACCTTGTGTGGTGGGAGGTGTATGTATATTGTGTGATTAGATATTACTATACTATTGTTGGATTGTATTTAAGATTACAAAATTATGGGTAATGATAGACAATTAGTAATTGTATTTACAAAGATATTTTCTATCATTTAGTTAATACCATTCCGAAATGATCAGAAATGTTACAGACCTCTAAGATACCAATTCCTTTAACACAAAATGTGTTGAATAATATTCCTCAAAATTTGAATTCTTTACATTTGGTGATTTATTATCTAAAAAAAAAATTCTATAATAAAATTCCAACATTTACTAATTAAACAAAGTCTTTGAACACTAGAAATTCCTATAAGTTCTTCAAAAACTGTTTTCAATTGATTAAAAAATTTTCGGGTATTTTAGATTTTCTTGTCGTTTTCGAGAATATTTGATAGATCCACAATCATTTCCTGAATTTAAAATACAGATTTAATTTAAAAACCAAAATAATTATTTTAGAATTTATTTTTTTTTTAATAAAAAATGTTTTGTAATAAACAATAAAACTGATTATAAAATATGTATATTATAATTTAACAACAACCGTCTTTTTCATTTGTTGATCTCAATTGGTTTGTATTTGGTGACAAATTATTTTTTTCATTCAGCTCAAACCCACGTTTAATTTTCTTTTCAGAATTTTCCCAGCTCTGGTTATTGTTGGCATAACGCACACAAATTTGATCGAAGATTTCCTGTATATTATAACCAGATTTTGCTGACGTTTCTAAATAAACGCAATCGTTATTTTGTGCCCATTTTTCAGCTGCCTCTAATTTTACAGTTCGGGATCCTTCGAGATCAGTTTTGTTACCCACAATTGTAAGAAGAATATCTGGACTTCCAGATTCTTGGAGTTCACTTCTCCACCTTGAACACTCCAAAAACGATTCTTGCTTAGTGATATCAAAACAAATAATTGCTGCAACAGCATCTCTATAATACATTTTTGCAAGAGAATGGAATTTTTCTTGCCCGGCAGTATCCTTTTTATTAATTTTGTTTTGTTTTGTTTTATTGTTTTATATATATATATATATATTAAATAATGAAACAAAAAAATTAAGAACAAAGATACTAAAATTCCAAAACACGATATTTCAATCAATATTTTATTTTTATTTGATTAGGTAAAAATAATTAAATAATCGAATAATACTTCTATTATTCTCACACTTTATTAACTGATCATACAAAAAAAAATTTTTTTCATAAATTTTTGAAGCTGGATTTTCTCATATTCTGAGATTTTTGTTTTTATTTTTTAAATAAAGTCAAATTTTATTATTTTTTCATTTAATTTTTTTGAGTTTCCTTTTTTTTTTTTAGCTTTATTTTTTTTTGGATAGAATTAAAAAGTAGAGAAGAAGAAAAAGAATAAATGGTGAGGTTTTAATTTGGTAGATAAAGTAATCAAGAAGATAAATGGTGGTAATGATTTAACTTCTACTTAGACACACTATTTCTCTATGCCGAGAATTAACTTCTTACGATGAAGGT
Organism: Anaeramoeba flamelloides; assembly: GCA_027625915.1. NCBI lineage: Eukaryota > Anaeramoebidae > Anaeramoeba > Anaeramoeba flamelloides. Next base: position 12,299,687 of record JANTQA010000015.1, read on the forward strand.
AACAATTTTTTGCACTGGGATTAATTTCTACCAAGTACAGTATTACGTAAACAATTGGTAATATGGTGGTTGCCTTTGAATTTTTTGACATAAAGGGAAACAACCAACAACCCATTAAACACAAGAGGTAGAAAAAATAAAACTTTTTAAAAAATTTTTCTTTTTTTTTTGCTTTTTTTTTCCTTTTTTTTATTTCTTACTTATCTTTCTCTTTTTCTTGTTTTTGTTAAAAAAATCATTTTTTCTTTTCATTTTTTAAAGAAAAGCTATCACATGAGTTGTAATCTTTTCTACATGATAACTAATTTAAAAAACTCTAAATAAATTCCGGGTTTCAGGAAAAGAGAAGGTAATTTTGCTGAATCAAATTTCTTCTCTAATAATAATAAAAAAAAAATAAAATAAAATAAATAAATAAATGAGTTAATAAAAAGGGAGGTATATCAGGGTATCATATATTACCCGCCTAATCAATAATAAAAACAATCATAATAAAAAAGTAATAGAGTTTTCGAATCAAACAAAAAATCTCTAACAACGCTCTTTTTTTATTTTTTTTAATTTACAAAAAAATATAAAATTTTGGAAATTTTCTTTTTATTTCTTAAATTAAAAAAATTGCCTTTAGCTTTTCCAGAATTTAAAAAGAATTGAGTAAAATCTTTTGATTTTTCTCTATTCTTTTGAATCATGGAAAAGCTAGGCACTCTACCACACTTGAGGGCACTCCACGTACACGGAATATTTATCATCATTTATTTTTACCTATGTTCCAGTTTTCTTAGAAAAGTGGTGTATTTTCAAAACTATTAGTCATTTTTCTATCAAAGTAAATATATCAAAGTTGAATTGATCTAAAATTCATTTTTTAAGTGATGTAAAATTTTTGACCAAAAAAAAAAACCTTTTTTTCTTCGACTCGAAACTTTTAAAAATCCTGGTACTGCTAATAACAATAAATTAAATACCCAAGAATTTGAAGTTGTTGAGTGTTGATTATATTTAGAAATAAACTTTAATATTAATTGATGAAAGGTTACTTGAAGTCTTCGTTTTGTCATACTCAAAATTTTCAATTTTATTTTTTCATAATGGTGTTGGGGAATTGTATTTCAATTTACAATTATTTTCATAAAATATCGATTAAAGATCCAAGATTATAAAATAAAGAGATGATTTTTCAAATCTATTTAGGTTTTAACCAGTTTGAAGTTCGAATTATCCTTATTTTTCTTTGACAATTTGAGGTAAGCCTTACTTTCTTCTCAATTCAAGAAATCACAGAAAACAGAAGTGAATCAGATTTGTTTGACAATCATTTAACTAATACCTTCAAGTGAAAAATCATTCAAGTGATTTGTCAGATTAATGGACGCTGTGTGCTCAATCAAAATCTTAATTAGATAACTTAAAATTTGTTTGAACGATGGTTTAGAGTTACATTCAAAGATCTTGTAGAAATTATTCGTGAAATAAAAGATCCACCAAAACAAAGATTTGACAAATCTCACCTCCAAACTTCCAAATCTTCCCCACAAACAAAAAAAAAAAGAATTTTTGAATAAAAATCAAGTTTTTTTTTTAATCTACTCGTTATTTCCAACAAAAACAAAAAAAAAGAAAAAAAATTAAAGAAGGAGTGGTTATAGGTACCCAAATATTTAAATGAAATTCTTGTTTTCCTATTTTGATTGGCTTTGTATTAAAGGCACTACCAACAGTAACTTTTGTATTTTGGTTGAACACATTCTTTACAAACCTATCCACAATTGCTGTTTTTCCAACACCAGTCGAGCCTAGAAGAACAACCTTAATTGTGTTTTGATCTCCAAAATCTTCACTTTCAGTTGAACTTGAGGAATCAAACATATTTTGAAATTGAGAAGCCGAATTAAAATAATCGGCAAAATTATATGGCAAAAAATTAAAAAATGAAATCGAATCGTTATGGACCTTTTTTGTTGAATGCAAAAAACTTTGATTTAATTCATTAAAATCGTCAGTTTTTATTGTTTACTCATTTTTTGAAGATTACTATCAGAGTTTCTTTTCTACATTTTGAAAAAGAGTACTTTCTTTGCACTCAAATATTTGCAGTTTTGAAATTAATTTACTTTGTTGTGTTAAAATATTTGAAAAGGAAAAGGCAAACGTTCACCATTTTAAAGAGTTTCAAGTCAGTAGATAACTTTTCTTTTGACCGAAATTATTTCAAAACTTCATAAGAGAGTGTCTAATTCTTCTTTTGTTTGTTTCTCTAATACCAAATCTCAAACCCAAAAATTGAAAAAACCAACTTCAAATTCATTTTTTTTTTTCTGATCAAAAGATTAGATTCGTAAATAGTTTAAAATACCATTCTTCAAATAACAAGTGGAGACTTATTAAACAGTGTTTAAAATTTCGAACCATCTTTCTTTTTGATATAAGGCATATAGGGGAGGTTTAAAGATTAAATCATCAAAGAAACTAGCTATAAAGACAAAAATCAATTTTTTATTGGTTGATTAAAATTTTCTGACAAAAAAAGAAATTCTACCAATGAGTGATCAATTAAGGGACTAATCTTGATTACATTTTTTTACCTAAATTTAATTGAGATTAAGAAATTTTTTTGCCAAGTACTTATTTTTGAAAACCCCTGACTGTTTTCATTATTAAATATATTTCTAGACTTGGAATCCTTATTGAGACATTAGTCAAAAAAAAAAATATTGAGACTAGTTCATTGAGAAAATTTTTCTCAAAAAATCTGAGATATTTAAGGTCAATTTTCTCTAAAAAAAAACAGAAAAAATTTTTTAAAATTGGAGAAATTAAAAATTTTGATTCAATTAAATTTATAATTTAATAATTTTTCAATACATCAAAGTTTTTATCTTCAAAATGATATTTCAATAGATATAAATCCCATTAAAAAAATTTGGATAAATACGCAAAATCAAGTATAAGTATAAAAAAAAACTCTCGATTTATTATATTTTTCCAAACTTAATATGAAAACACTTTTAAGTTCCATAATATGAGTGTTTTTATAAGTAATCATTTTCAATCCAAATAAAAGAAAAAAATATAAAACTCAAAAATAAAAATCGATGTGTACAAAATAATGAAACTAGCTGAACAAAAAATATATTAGTAAATTTGTTTGAAATTTCACCAACAATTGTTGATCAATCAAGGATAAGATACGATCAACCAATTGTATGTGATTTTTCAGAGTTAACAAACTCAACACTAACCTTCTATCAACTATCTGAAAAAAATCCCAGATCTAACGAAATAGATTATATAACTGGAAAAAAGGAAATAATAACAAAACAAAAAAGAGAAATTAAAAATATTTTGTAAAATCAAAATTATTTTTAAATGAATGTAAAGTGTAGTATTGTTATTTTTCCAACTGTTTAAACTGTGTCCAAATTTTTGGAATTTAGTTTACGTTGGAATCCTGAGTTTGGTATTTCATTTAAATAAGGAAAAGAAAAAAAGTACCTTTTTTTGACATAAAAGAATGGAACGACCAACACGTTCATCACTTGGGGTTTGAATAATTAAGTTTTTATATTTTATATATTTTTTACTTACTATCTTTTATTTTGACTGTAATTATAAGGCTCTTTTGACTACTTTTTGAATTAGGAATCGAAATTTTATTCACTTCAAAACTCCCTCTCTATTTCGGATTAAGAACTCGAGAGCACTTAAACCCTCCCAATAAAGCCTACTCTATTTCATTTATTGCTTTTCTTTCTTTTTTTTTTTTTTTTCTTATTCAATTAAATGTTTTTTTTTTCTTTTGTATTTAGTAAAATTTTCTTTGATTACTACTTTCTATCAATAAATAAAGAAATAAAATGTTATGTATTCATTTTTTTAAACAAAGGTACTTACATAATTTAAAATCTTATCTCTATTATAACTATAATAAAAAAATCCAAAAAAAAAATAGAGTTTCTGGAAGTGTAGTAAAGTGTAATAGAGTACCTTATTTTTTGTTAATTTAAGAAATAAAAAGAAAATTTTAAGAAATTTTCTATTTATTTCAAAAATTTAAAAAAAAAGTAATGAAAGTTTCCATAGAATGCTTAGGTTTTTTTTAATTTAAGAAATTGATCAAAATTTATTAAATTTTATTTTTATATAAAAAATTAAAGGAAAATAAATAACAGTGTTTTTCTTGAGATTTACAAATCTAATTCTACAATCTATTGATTTTCCAAAAAACAGAAAACTTAAAAAAATGCTAACTGGCATTTTCCAGGGTTCAAAGAATTGAAAAAAATCCTGGAATTTAGTTATTCTTTTAAATTAGGGAAAATCTAACATAAGTGTCTCTAGAGTATTGTAGTGCCTAGGTATTTTCTAATTTTTGAAATTTTAAAAATAAATTAATTATTTTTTTTTTATTTCTCAAATTAAAAAAAAAACCTAACTGTAATTTTCTTGTGATTTTCAGTTTTAATTCTACAATCTATTGATTTTCGTTAGGTTTTTTTTACTTTTAGAAATAAACAGAAAATTTATTAAAATTTTCAGTTTATTTCTAAAAGTAAAAAAAAACCTAGGTCACTTCACAAATAAAACAGAAAACTCAATTAATTTTATCGATTATTTTCCAGAATTCAAAAGAATTAAGTAAACTCTTTGATTTTACTTTATTCTTTTAAATACTTGAAAACTTTAAGAAATTTTTTTTTTTAATTTACGAAATAAATCGAAAATTATAATAAATTTTCGACTTATTCCAAAAATTTAAAATAACCTAACGAAAAAATCAAAGAATTTTTTTTTCAATTTAAAAGAAATTAATAATTCTTTAACTAACAAAATAATTAGTTAGCCCTTTGAAAGATATTTATTAAATTTAAAATGCTTTTGACTGACAATAAAATAAATTCCTAACTCTGAAGAAAAAAAAATAATGTAAGACTCTCAACTTTTCAAAAAAACTTGATTGGAAAATTGGATTTTTTTCAAGAAATCGTTAAATATCTTTCAAAATAATTTTTGATTATAAGATCTCTTATTATAAAATATTTTTCATTATAAGCAAAGTTATTATAAAGTAAAAAATCATAAAATACTGATTTTTATTTTTCAAAATTGTTATTATTATATTTATATTTTGTATTTACCAATGTTATGCCATGTTGGGTATATCATCTTTTATAGTTTTAAATCATAAGATATACTCTCTGAAGTATAAATAAATCATTCCAAACTCTTCTATATTTTAAAAATAAAAAGTAATTTTGGGTATATCCATAAGAAAATTTTGATTTTCAAGCCTTTTCAAGGTAAATTTCAGAATTAGTTAAGGTTAAAATTGATTTTCCCAAAATCCAAATTCTAGATAAAAGAAAACTGAAATTTTAAATTTCTACAAGATCTCTTGACTCAGCCTCTTTATAGTTGATAAAGATGTTGTTAGTCATCTAAGTAATATTCATAATCATAACATATGAATAGTCCTCGAGGAACTAAGTACCAACAGAATTCAAAAAAATATATAACATTATATCTTTTTATATTGATAAAGTAGAATTCAATCCGTTGCCGTGATTTATTGATTTTTTTTTGTTTTTATTTTTTTTATTCTTGTTCGTTTTGAATTAACTTCACTTGTTAATCCCTAATAAATATATCTAAGATGATATTTATTCAATTGGTATTTCATTTTACTATTTGTTGCAAAATAAATGGAAGATAATTTTCATTCAGCTTTCCAGAAAAAAAGGATTATAAAGAGGTAATATTCAACTTTTATAATTCTCAAAATCAACTTAAATTATTAATTTTCCATTGAGAATTCGGAAATTGAAGACTTATTTTAATTCTTGAGATGGGTGAATTTTTGGAAAGCTGAATGAAAATTTTGATCTTTTAATTTTACCACAAATAGTAGTCAGCTATTTATACTTTTACATAAATAACTGAACAAAAATAAAATAATTACCCCTTAAATTATTACTACTTATTTATACTACACTGATAAGTGAATGTTTTTAAAAAAATAAAAATCAAACAAATGAAATTTGTGGTAAAAAATAATTTAATTGATTATGGTTCAAAGATTTGTTAGAGACTAAACTAAAATGAAAAAGGGTGGTATTTGGAGTATATTTCAAGAATTCATTTGAATAACCCTCCTGTGATAAATTAATAATTTGAAGTACAGACTTATTCTTTAAAGTTGTGAAAAACCTGAATATCTTTTGAAATAACTTTAAAAATTCATTAACTTCTTAAAATGTTGTTATTTCTTACTACTTTTTCAAAACCATTGTAAAATCAAAAATTAACAGATCTTTTTTCAAAACAATATCTAAAAAAAAGTGCGTACAAAGTATCTATTAACCAGAATACATAAACTTTGTTTAATAACTGGTAAAAGAGAAACAACAGTTCTGTATCATCATTTTTTTAATATTTTATTTTAAAAATGAATTATCGAAATTCGATCAAAGACTACTTATCACGTCCAAGACCAACATGGGAAGAATTAGAAGAAGCAAAATCTGGAAAGTTTGGAAAACATGCTCTGGATAAATGGGACGAGATGGGTACAGAAGAATATCGAAAATTGTTAATCAAAGATCGTAAAAAAAAAATGAAAAAGAGTAAACGAAGAAGAAAAAAACGGAAAGAGAAAGAGCAAAAAAAAAAAAAAAAAGAAGAAAAAAAAGAAAGAAAACGATTACAAAAAGAAAAATCAAGTACAACCACAAAGGGAACAGTATTAAATATACCAATTCCAAAAGAAAAAGTAAATGAAAATGAAACAGACGATCTTGACCGCAAAAGAAAAAAAGATCAGTTAGAAGATAAAAAAGAAAAAAAAAAGAATAAAACATCTAAAAACAAAAGCAAAAAAAAAAAAAGAAAAACGAAAGACAAAAAAAAAGATCATGAGAAAGACACAAAAAAAAGCCATAAAAGAAGTTCTAAAAAAAGAAAAGAAAAGAAAGAAAAACAACCAAAGAAAAAGTCCAAGACAAAGCAGTCTCAGCCTGTGCGTCTTTCTGAATTTTTCAAAGAATCTGATTCTGAATCTGATTCTTATTCTTCAGAGTTATAAGCTTGGAATTGTTACATAACAAATAAATAAATACAATAATTTAGCTTTTTATACTTTTTAGAATAACTTGGAATATTTATAGTCATTTCAAGAGACAGATTTCTTTTAAAGAACATTAAATAAAAAAAGAAACCAAATATTTGGTTTTCATTGAAGAAAAAGTCTATTTAATGGAATTTGAGGTTTAATTGGGATTAAAATTTCATCTCATTACATTTGTTTTATATTTTAGGGTACTGATAGCTTTCAAAGGTGAAATACAAACTATTTGATTTGCATCTTTTATGAAGTTTGAGTTGCGCTTTGTAAAACTTTTGTACTTCACTTTTTAAAAACCAGCAGCAAAAAAAAAAAAAAAAAAAAGTCTTTACAAAAAGTGTTAAATGTTTATTCTCTTTCTCTATTGAGCAAAGTTTTTGAACTACTTTTTAAAACTTTTTGTTGAGGCTTTTGTTGAGTAAATTATAAAAAACAAAAAGAAAAGATAAAAAAAAATCTATACAAATTGATTTTCAAAAAAAAACATAAAAACTTTATAATAACACATCACTGAGTTGTTCTAAACTGGTTGTTGACCTTTTTGTTGAATATTTTTTAAAACTTGAAGTTTTTAATTTTTGAAAATGTCTAAAATGCTTTTTGTCAAACAAATCATCTTTTAAGTTTTTTATGAATTTGAGATTTAACAAAAATTTATCAATGAATAGTTCTTTATTAACAAACTTGAATTTAATAGTCCAACTTTTTGAAAAAAGTACCGAATAAAATTATAGAAAATATTGATTACTTCTTTTTTGTTTGACCCAATTTTTTTTTTTTTTTTTACTTTAAAAAGAGATACAAAAAATTTCACCGTTTTATCCAAAAGTTTTTCAGTATTTTTAAGATTTAAATAGAACTATATGATTTTACTCTATTTTTTAGAAATATTGTTTGTAGTTAGGAATTTTTATTAATTTTGGAAATAAAAAAAAAAACATTTAAGATCTTGTATATTATTTCATATATTAAAAATAACCGCATTTAGCTTTTCCACAGTTTAAAAGAATAGTGAAAAATAAATTTGAGTGCACCCCGTTCTTTTAAATTGATGAAATCACATGTATACTCCAAGGTATTTGACGACCTTTGGTGGTACTCTTTGAATACCTAATTTAAATTAGAGATATTGCTAAACCACATGAGAGAATGGGTTGATCAATTCTCCCAATAATTGGATTAGTGTTTAAATTGTAAGGGATTTTGTTCTTGGTCTATTTTGAATTTTATAATATTCAACAAGATTCAAATCCAAAAAACTATTTCTTCAAAGAAAAAGAGATTCTATTAAGTAAACAATATTCCATTTCACCCAAAGTGGACAGCCAAAAATGAAATATTTACATTTTTCTTTAATGAATCAACCTACATATGATTATTTAGAAATAATAAAAATATTATTATCTTTCGATTAGATGGTTGCTATTCATATAGGATTGATCTCAAGAAACTTTAAATTTTCAAAAAAATAAAATTTTAAATAAAATTTAGCACTCCTTTCATTGAAATTTCTCATATAAAATTTCTTACATTCTTGGTATATTTAAATTCTTTACTTTAATATTTTTTAACAGTAAATATATAGATTTTAAAAAAAATAAATCATTTTCTAGATGAAGGGATGTGAGTTGTTATGAGTGAATTGTGTGTGTTTAAATGATTTAAATTGATATTAGAAGAAAAATTTATTTTGGATTTGTAGAAAAAAAATCTATTTTTCTCATTTTGATTTTTTTTTTTTCTATTATTTTTTTTTGATAAATAATTCTTTTGTAATTTTTTTTTGATTACTGGGTACGTGGACACTGGGTACAAAATGTGTTATTCTGATGTTATTGGTTGTGAAAATTATTATAGAAAAAATAATATCTATATCTATTGAAATTTTATTTCATCTTAAATTGAATATCATAATGAAATATTTTATTTTTCTCAAATATTTTCCTTAGAATGTTATTTTTTCAATTTTTAAGAAAATATATTGAATCATTAGATTTATGACATAATATTGAATTTAAATATTCCATGGTGTGTATTATTCTACTTTTTTCTTTAAAGTTCAATTATATAAAATAATGATATTTGAAAGAAAAATTGGGACATATTTGACAGAAACAAGGTTTGTAAGTTGGAGTTTTCCCTAAAAATTCCAAACAAGGTCTTACTTAAGAAAATTGTAAAGGATTAAAAAGTATGTGATTAAGAGGAATCAAAACTCTGACTTTAAATTTTTAAGTGGGTATGTTATCACAGATATATGACCTATTCTCAAAAAAATGAATACTTTTTTTTATTTATTATTTAAGAAGTGTAAATTACGCTCTAGTTGCCCTTAAACTTAAATTCCCTTTCAGAAATTTAATCATAAATCATGGATTTCACGATTATTAATTAATGAAAATAGTTTCCAAATGTCTTGATTTGAAATTAATTCATTAAGATTTATTTTTTTAATTTTGTTTTGAAATATTAATCTATCTTTTTCATAGAAAGTACATACCTATAAAAAATTATCAATATTTTCTATAATTTCCTTTTGTTCGCATTTTAAACATTCGGGACAAAATTTATTTGAATTTTTATTGATTTGATAGTAATATCTATTTAAGCAGTTAATAAACGATCTGAATTTTAGATATATATAACTTGATGGATAACTTAAATATTTTTGAGTTTTTCAAAAAATTGAATACTTATCAAAATCCCTATTCCAATCTAAGATTTTGAGTAAATAATGAAAAAAAAATATTTATTTATATAATGAAAATTTCCGTCATTCATAGAAAATAGTGTTATACTCTTAGACTATTTCTTGTCAAATAAACCGAAAAAAAATTGCATAAAGCTTTTCAAAAAAAAATGATAATAAGATCAAGGTCAGGTTTGTAAATAAATTACATTTGAAATAAATCAAATCTTATTCATAAATTAATAAAAACACAAGGACTGATTTGAAAAAAATTTGAAAGTAATTTCAAAAGAACCAAATCAAAAATTTTTGAAAAAAAAAAAGAAGAAATTACTTTTCTAATATCTTTTGTGTCAAAAAAAACAAAAAAAAAAAGTAAAATTAATTGATGGTATTTTGTTTTAAAAAGTTTATTTAATATATTGGGAGTTGTTTATTATCCTTTATTCTCTTTAAATTTAAAAATGTAAGCACAAAACAAAAGTTAATTCTTAAAAATTAGCAGTATTTTAGTAATTTCGAAAAAGGATCGAATTATTGGACTAAGGCACTGGCTGTTGATGAAGAGTATTTCCAATTTGGTGGGAGTTGTCTTGTTTTTTTATAATATCTTGAAATTCTATAAATTTTTGATTCAACAAGGATTAAATGGAATTTAGCATCTTTATCTTTTCTATTCTTTTCTAAATGTTTACGGATGGAAACAGCCTTTTTAATTAGATGATATAAATCTTCTGGGATTTTTGGGGCTAATCCTATTTGGTTTAAAAGTAAAACAAGCAATTAATTAATTTTCAGAGAGATAGTTTTTTTTTGTTAGAATGGATTGGTAACTTCAGGAAAACTGGTTTGAAAAGAAAAAGTAATCAAAATGAAAGTGTTGAAAAAGAAAACATAAAAAAAAAAAAAAAAAAAAGCAAAAAAAAAAAAAACAAAAGTAAAGGTATAAAAAAATAAATAAAAAAAAAAAAAGAAAAGACTAAAAAACAACAAACCATTAGCTTTAAGGATTCTGAGGATTCTGTTTGAAGTGACTGATTTAACTTGACCAACACCGAAAAGATCTCTCAAGTGAATACCAATTTGGGAAGGTGTAAGACCTTTTTTGGCCATTTTACAGATTTCTTCGATGACTTGCTTTGGTGTGATTTTTAACCATGAAGGTGGTGTTTTTTTATAAGGTCTGGCAGAGCGCGAGATACCTTTTCCTGATCCAAACATACGACCCATTTTGAAGAAATTGTAAAGTAGATTAAAAATAAAAAAAAATGAAATTCGTAAAAATTAACACAATAAGAATCAGACTAATAAGAAAATAAAGTAAATAGCTGAGGTTATTTTCAAACAAACTCATATAATTACTTTCCTTTTAACTTGTTATTTCGCTCAAACAATCTAAACATACTATTTTCGGGTGTTGGCAAAATAGTAAATCATTTTTTTTTTTTATTTTATTTCAAAATCAAATGTCCAAAAAATCAAAAAAAACTGAAGGAATTGGATCAAAACTTGCACTTGTCATCAAATCAGGAAAATATCACCTTGGAACCCAACAGTGCCTTAAAGATTTACGTAAAGGAGAAGGAAAATTATTAATTGTTGCTAACAATTGCCCACCACTTAAAAAATCCGAAATCCAATACTACGCAATGCTTTCCCGATGTAAATTCCATCAATTCAACGGAAACAATATCGATCTTGGTCGTGCTTGTGGTAAATACTTTAGAACATCAGTAGTAACAGTTTTGGATCAAGGTGACTCAGATATTCTCGAGACAATCTCTAAAAAATAAATAAAAAGTTTTTTTCTTTTTCTTTTTTTTTTTTATTTTATTTTTTTTCAAAAGAAATGAAAAAAAATTTATTTTTTTTTAAATGTTTTTTGCTATTTACTAAAAATAAAGATAGGTTATTCTTTAATACTTTTTTTATTTATTCAAACAATAGATCCCTTTTGAAATAATTTTTGTTTTTTTTATTTTTGATTTTTTTTTGTTATTTCTTCTTTTCTTTAATTTTTTTGGATCAAAAGCAACAAAAATTAAAAAAAAAGTCGTTTTAAATTGTATTTTGGGCATTTCCTAAAATCACACATGCAACAACCTTGAACTTTTTTCTTTTTGCTGTTTCTATCAATAAGCACTTTTTTTTTTTTTTTCACCTCAAGTATAAATTATTAAATTGAAAGTCAAAAATATCAATTAACATTGGAAAATCATAACTTCTGTTTTTTTTATTTGCAACTTTTGGTTATTAAAATGACACTGAACTAATTTATGTATCTGGCATTTTTCAATGTATAAACGAAAATTTTTATTTCAAGTTCTCAAAAGGTTTCACCGAATTAGTAGTTGAAAAAAAAACCCAAGATCTTTACAAACACAATTAGAAATGATATTTTTAAAGATTTACTTTCCCATATTTATGAACTTTTCAAGTTTAAATTTTATATTGATTTTTGTGGAATTAAAATGCCAAATCGCAAAATATTGTCAAATTGATTTTAATTGTAAAATATTTGAAAATGTTCGTATTTTCATTTCTTAGTTTTCTACATTATTTTCCTTTATTGTACAACGAAAACCAAGTTCAAAAATTAAATTGATTATTAGAATTAAAATATAATCCAAAATATCAATTTAAATCTATATTTAAACATTTTATATTTTAATTTAATTTTAAAAAAAATTTGAGAATTTAATTGTGAACATTTGTAAAAGTACACTTTTTTTGATTGTTTGGTGCTAGGCTTTTTCCATTAAAGTGAAATTGGCTTCAAGTTTTTAATAGTAGGTATACATCACTTTTAGGCAATTTCAGTTTCATACATCTCCATTGATCAGTGAATAAATAAGTAAAAAAATTATTAAAAAATTTTCCTTTTAATGACTTTCTTACAATTAAAACCGTTTTGAGAATTTTTTTCTAGAATGATAAAATAAATTTTCATCGATAATGAGCTTTTCTGATTGAGTTTTTGAGTTAAAATTTTCACTTTTTTTATTTGAATTTATCAGTAAAATAAATTGTGTTTGGTCAAACAAGTGATAATTCCCTTTTCAATTATGTAAATGTCATATTTCTACTCTGTAAAGATTTGTAGAACATGCTCAAACCAAAAAAAAAAAAAAAAAATGATTTAAAAGAATACCAATAAAAGGAAAGATAAAATATTTCAAATTTTAGGTTTTTTGAAAATTAAAGAAAAGAATTTATTTATCAGAAACTTTTTCAAATTTATAAACAAAAAAAAGATAAATTTAAAATTAATTTTTGGTAGCATTGTTGGTTATATCTAAATTATTTTCAAGTATATTGACATAGCTGAAGTAAACTAAATATAAATTGAAAATAATTTGTATAGAAATAGGCCAGTTCCACTTTTAAGGTATAAACTTAAAACTAAATTCAACGAACGAAAAATTTCAAAAATTAATCTCTAAATCAGTAATATTAATTAAATAATTTGAGGAAAATAAATTTTAAACAAAAAACTTAATTTGAAAATTTATTTAACCAATTATTTTGTTGAAAGTTTGGGTCTTAAAAATGTAAATGACTGTAGTAGCAAGTTTATTTTGATTTTTAAAATATCTCAAGTTAAATTTCAAATTTATTAAAAAATGATTTTACTGTATGACTCAAAACCCAAAAAAAAAAAAAAAAAAAAAACTTTCAATATAAAACAATTTCTTGATACGGTTTCTATTCAGTCAATGAAAATATGGTTAATCATTGTATTAATACCCATAAAACTGAAAATATGAATTTTAATTAATACCAATAAATTCATAAAAGGTTAAAAAATATCAAGATACAATTTTGGTTTTAATATACTTTCAAAATATTTCATTTTGAAAGCCAAAATTTTTACCATATGCCCCTTCCAATCAAAAAGAATAAAATTACCTATCTACATACTTCAGGTTATAATAATTTAAAAGTGTAAATTCAACACAAAAATTTTTAAACTTTTTTTTTGAATATATACATTTTATTTTTTTAAAAAAAGTGATGTATATACTTTCATCAAGAAGTTTATGATAATTAATTCCGAATTTTGAATATTCGGAGAAAAATATTGAAATTATTTGAGTAATTCACCAGTCAAAAAATAATATTATAAATTTTGAAAGTGATGAAAAAAACACAAAAAAAGTAATACTATTAGTTTTTAATACAAAATATGTTAAAACAGTATGTAATAATTTTTTTGAAATATTGAGAGGTTAATTTATCCAATTCACTGATTTTAAAATTTTTTTATCCACATTTTTTTTCCAAACAGTCTAACAAAATTGGTATTTTTTTCTAAAATTTCAGTTAGGAATAGCCAATATCATTTGCGAATTATGATTATTAATATTTAAAAAGATCTTTTTTTTTTATTTCTACATACAGTGAGTAAATACTAAACTCCTTTTCAGTGAAAATTTCAAAGTTTAATAGAAGAAATAGAACAGATTATATTAGTTTTAATAATATTCATTGAAAATAAAATTTCAATTTGTAGAGCAGATACTTTTTTAATATCATCAATTGTTTAATTTTTGTTTTTTGAATTATGTTGTTTTCTGTTATAAAATTTGAAAATTGAAAAAAAGATCTTCGAAAAGAAAAAAATAATATTAAGAATTTTCTTTTATGTACTTCTATTTAGAATATATCCACTTATCATTGAAAACTTTGTGTTCGCCCCCCATTTATCTGGAAGCCAAGTAATAAAAAAATCCGCAATATACTAATTTATAAAGCTGTGATTCACTTTTTTTTAGTTTTTTATTTTATTTTTTGAAGATTTTTAAATTTTCAGACCTTTTATTATATATAATAATTAAGAAGTGAATTATTAATAATATATTATAATGAATTGTTATTGAAATTAAAAAAAAAATCGTTTTTTTTTTTTTCAATTTATTCAACATTTTCATCTAAAAATCTGGAATATCAGATAATATTAATATTTGATTTAAAATTCAATTATTCAGCAAATAAATTACTTCTTGTAAAAAAAAACTGTATGTGAAAAAATCAATTCGACCTTAGAAGTAATTTGAATTTAACCAATTTTGTAAAGAAAAAATGATCATTTTTTGCACATATCCTATTTTTTTTTCTGAATTTTTCAGTATTGGCTACCCATTATCTATTTTTTTTTCTTCTTAAAGATTGTATTTATAAATTAATAAATTACGTTGAACAACAAAATGACATTCGAAACACTTTTTATTTTATCATTAACAAAATAAAAACTCATCTAGATTAGATCAAAACAATTGGTAGTATTTTTTTTGAATTTGTTTGAATAATTCTTCTATCCTTTCTGTTAATCAAAATAATACCATTAGGTAAATTATCATTCTAGACAGTTTTATTATATTTTTTTTTATGGAAATAGAATAATTTGGATACTTCCAAACAATTAAATTTTCAAATTTGGTTATTATATTAAATATTTTTCGAAAGTAAATCAAAAATTAATGAGAATATTTCCAATTTTGAATT